>VZRZ01007219.1:77776-96307 GCA_013398175.1 Climacteris rufus | reverse complement strand
GGGGGGAGGGGTTAAGGAGGGAGGGGGAGAAAGGGGGAAAAAGGGAAAGAGGAGAGGGAGCGCCAGCCGCTGGGAACGGCAATTAACGGCGGTAATTAACCCGCCTCACCGAGCTAACGAGCAGCGGCCAGGCTCGTGCCTACCGGCTCCTGGCTCGGGGAGGACAAGTGCTTCACTCACACAACTCCCACAACATCCCGAGCCTGGGGTCGCGGCTGGGGCTGGCACAGCCGGGCGCCTTCCTGCCCTCGTGGGGAAGAAACCTACTTAAAAATGAGCGAGTGACAAGAGGCAGGGGCCTCCCTGACCCGTGGCACGCGGCTGGTGCCTCGCTCCCGGGAGTGGCACACACTGGCACGGGCTCCATCCCCAGTCACCTCTGCCCACGTGGCCTTGGAAAACACAGCCCTCGTTTTGTGTGCAGGTCAGAAAGCCCCGCGGGGAGCTCTGACTGCGGAGTGCACGGTAACCAGGCAGCTGGGCTGTGGCTGCGCTCCTCTAGAGAGAGAAACAGACCCGGTTTCCCACTGCTTCGCTCACACCCACTATCTGATCTGTAAAGGTACTAAAACCAGACAGAGCCCAACCTAGAAACACCCTCCAGCTCATTCAGTCATCCTCACAACGAGGAAGAGCTTTCAGAATAGATCAGGGCTATATTTTGTCTGTCTTGCCTTAGCTGGGCGAGTGAGGCAACTCAGGTGGTGGAGACATAAAAATGAGGTGGCTAAGCACTAAAAGGAAGAAAAAAAAAATCTGAATTTTCTTTTAACATATATAAACAGAAGAAAAAATACAATTAAGTGAGAACCAGTGCTACTGGTGTGCTCACACAGGGTCAAGGAGGGCTTTTGGAAAAGGCTGAAGCGATACAAAGGTCAGGGCAGCTCAGGGCTCCAGGCACAGCATGGCCCTGACCCCACGCCAGGACAAACACGGGGTGTCCACGCTGGCCTGGACTGAAAACCATCCATCCAGATTTATTTATTCCTACTAAAACAAAATCCTGTTAAACAGTACGTAACTCTTGTGTCTCTACAAACTCACAGCTATCTGCCAAACAATAAAAATCCCAAACTACAAAAGATGAGTTGTATTCAGTAAATATAAATGGGAAATTTAGGCTTTGTGTAGAATGTTTATCAGACTATTTACAGTGCAACACAGATCGTTTGAGTTCAGATCTCGCCAGCTTCTCTCTCTTCTGACCTCTTGGAACGAGATTTGCCGTTTGTGCTCTCGTGACGCCTCTCAGAAGAGCTCTTCTCTTTCCTCTCTCTGTCTCGGGACTTTTCTCTTGAAGATCGATCTCTAGAAGATCTGAAGTACAAAGTAAACCGTCGCTATCAGCTTCACAACCACAAATCCTCCAATACCCACCAAACAACACCTTTCCCTAACAGGGCTGTGGGCTAACACAGGTTCCTTACAGGAACTGGGTACTGTGGGTCCCCCAGGGCAGCAGCTCTGGGCCCTCTGCAGGGAACTCTGGCTCTGCAGCGCTGAGTGCACAGCACAGCCTTTGTTACTCCTTCCTCGGAGTCATCCTTCCAAGCTGTAGCCACAGGGGCTCTCTCAGGTCTTCCCTGGGCCCTTATTCATTTTCTAGGCCAACCTGAAGTGCCTGCAATTTCCTCTTCCTCTCTGACTCAGCTCAGTTTGTGTCTTCTAGAGCAGTTTTCCATCATGCCCTAAGCTAGCGGCTTTTTGCTCAACTGCTTTAAATACCAACTGGATTCTTTGCTAGCTCAGCCCTGGGCTTTTCACTTTGCATCCTGACAAACACTGGCTTTGGCAGCATCCCAGGTGGGAAGTCAGGATGATACAGATTTATATTCACAGCCCACAGCACAGGCACATCTCCTCACAGCTACAGATTTTCAGCAGCACTTCCCTGTGTCAGCCCACGCAGAATTAAGCAGGCTTCATAGCAGGTCCAATCTGAAAGGCTGTTTCTTGTGTGATTCCTGCCAGCTTAGGCAGTAGCAGGATTCCAAAGGAGCGGATCCTGAATGAGCTCTAGCAGGCAGTACCCCTTCAGAGCTCAGCAGAGGCTCACACATTTTACTCCAGGGCTCAGTACACAGGTTTTTCTTTACAATCACAACAGGAGGACATGGCAGGTACCTTAAAGGTTCCAGCTTTTTTCTCGCCGATTTTAAGGTTTGAAAATACTGCACAATTGAAATACAAAACCTGACAGCCATTTCATTTTCATTAAATTGTGTAATTTAACATCTGTTTATCTGATGAGATTAACTCTCTACCTGTTCCACAAGAACATCTGCTGCCTGCAGTCCTGCCCTGAGAACTCCAGAACCTGTGACACACTCTCTGTTTCTTCCTGCAAGTGAGACCTCAGACCAGCAGGACCTGAGGGCAGGTTTCATTAATTCTCAAGGTGAAAACAGAAGCTACCCTCTTTCAGGAATAGGGCTTGTCTGTTTGTTGTCTTGTTTTTGTTTTATTTTCCTTAGCTGATCCTGGCCTCTCCCCAGCTCTCAGCAATTTTGTGCAAGTGTGTCAGCTGGCCAATCCCCCTGCCATCTCAATGGGCTGGTTTGGATGTGTTCGAGGGTTCCGAAGTAATCCCTTACCTGCTCTTTAGTAATAGTTATTACAGGATCTTCCTCACTTCCTAATTGTCCAAACTTCTTTTCTTTATTTTTCATGTTCAAGACAGATTTAAAAAAGCACTTTAGTATCTCAGCCATTGGAGAATTAACAGTATTTACACCCCCCCTCAATTATTAACAGATTCATTTTTCAGACCATTATTTCCCTCCCCTTCACCAGGCATCTTTAAAAGCTGCTCTTACCCCTTAGCTAAAGGCACACAAGACACACCACAGTGGGTTTGTTTCTAGAATTGTGCTGGTGCCCAATCAGGTGACAGTGCTAAAGCACTCCCCTATTAGTCTGGGGTATTTAAAAGAAGCCAGATCAAATTTCAGCAGGCACCTAGAGATAAATTTGCTCCTGGGCTTAGAAGGGCTGTAAGGAAACACAATTATTCCAGTCAGGTTTTCTAATATTTCTACACATGCCTCATCCTTCCTCCAACACAGAGACTGTTCTGCTGAGTTTCAGGAGACTTAAAGCCCTTCTCTGGACTGTAATGCTTCTCCTCAGAGACAGGAGAAAGGAATCTAGGAGGAGTATATAATTTTCCATCCCTCCAGTCCTGATTCCTAAAGAATTCTCTCTCTCTTAAGCAGCCTTCTAACAGAAGGCTCCCTCTAGATCCAAAATCATACACTCCTTCCCAGTGCCAGCACTGAGAGAAGGCATTTGGGAAGCAGAAAGTAACTACAGAAATGTAACATCCGGACTGCCTCTCAGGCACTTGGCTTTTACAGGCCTGCAGAGGCTCAGTTAGCTCGGGAAGGCTCAGTTAGCTCAGGGAGCCTCAGTGCTGCTTCTCATACAAGAAAACCAGGAGAGTCTCAAGGTTCAGCACTGCAAATCAGGGAGCCAGCTCTATCTGCTGGTCTCTCCCCTCAGCTGGGATCTCACTGTACAGCTGCTGCCCTCACGTGAGGCCCCTGGGACATCCTGCCTGGGCTGGCACAGGCCACTGCAGCTGCTCTGGAGAACGTGCCACGCTCCTGCTCGCTCGGCAGGATGGGGAGGTCAGTGTGACTGCCCTTTCCGAAGCGCTGCTGTGAGCAATACCTACTTGTGTTTGGAGCTCCTGTCTCTGGAGCCGCGGCGGTGCCCTCGGCTGTGGCTGCGGGAGCGGCTGCGGTGGCGCCGGTGCCGCTCCCGGGAGCGCGAGCGCGACTTCCGCCGCTCCCGGGACGCCGAGCGCGAGCGTCTCCGCCTCCTCTCCCGGGAGCGTGATCTGGGGGGACACACACTGTCTCAGTACCTCGGCTGTGCACCCCTGGGCCAGCTCTCAGACTCTCCAGAGTGACCAACAGCCCGAGCATCAGCACAGCCGGCACAGAGCCCATCACCCACACGCACAGCTCCCTCCTCCTGGGCCTCGTGCTACCAACAAATGCCAGTGGGTAATTCAGTTTGCTGGAAAGCTTTCTGTATAAGCTCCCACCATTACTGTAAGCGTGTGCCAAGGGCCAGAGCAGAGCTTTCAACCCTGCATTGCTCACAAGTGAGGCCTGTGTAAGTAGAAGAGAGGCCAAAGGAAGTGGCCTGTGAAATTGCCATAACCCTAAGAGTCTCCCTTGTCAAAGTCCTGCACTCTAGAAGTAGATTTGTTTCAACCTGCTCTAAAAACAAGAAAGATGCCAAAAGAAAGCAGTAGAGAGGGAGATCTGCAGGTCCATGATCACAGATTTTAGAATGCTGTCACACCATTAAGGCAAGCTGTTCCCAGAGATGTGGGGGTTTTAATCTCAAATATCTGTATTTTCACATCTGAGGTACAATATATGTAACAGATATTTCAGACATTAAAACTATGGAAATAGAACAGGTATTTACTGAAAGAGGCCTCGAGGACAGCCATGGAGACACAGTGGAGCACACAGAGCCCATCCTGGCCAGGCTACTCAGCCCCTGCTCTACAGCCCAACAAGTGACAGACACCAGGCTGAGCAGCACCACTGAGGTGCCCACACTGCACTGCCCTTTGCTTTCAGGGAGCAAAACAGAGACTGAGGCATTGAGTGCACTCCACTGTGAGACCCAAGAAAAACCTCAGTAGCTAGAGAGAAACACCAAGAGGGAGTACTGTAGAACTGGGCACTCACCTTCGACGATCTCTGTTTCTTGAGCCAGACCTAGAAAGGAGAGGAGAGTTAAGTGAGAGAAGTATAATAAAGTCAGTGGATTTTCAATAGCAAAATTCACCCACCCTGGCAGCTCCTCACAGCAATACCTCAAGTGATGCATTAGTTAAAAAAAAAAAAGCTTGCCATTAAAACATTTACTGAGCTTACTGAGAATTAGTCAAAAACTGGAGAACTCAGTGGAAACAGGAGTTTCTGCACACACAGCTTCCTGTCACAACAGAAAACATCTAGAAACCAATTCAGTCTCTATTAATAAAGCACCACAATGAACCTTTCCAACCAAGTTTGCCATGCATGTTTGTTATACACCCTTTACCCCCTGCAGTCTAACACCAGCTGGATCAACTCTAAGATTTTCAGGAAGTGCCACTCTCCAGTCAGAAGGACATCTGCCAGTTCTCTGATTTTGGTTCCTCTGAGGCAGTTGCATGTTGAAGGGCTTTTAATAAAGAAAAAAAACAGCGTTTTCTCACTCACTGTATTTGCCTACCAAATATTAGAAGGAAATTTGCATCAATATCTTTTTTCCCTTTTGGGAAAGATGATCTAGGAAGAAAGGGACACAGCCACAAGGGAAGAACAGACAGCAACTGAAAATGCTTAGAAAGCACTTGAGAAGAATAATCCAAGCCTTGGCTATTCTTTCTCACACTCCATGGCTGAGCTCATGTGTGGCACTCTGAGCTTACTGCTGTCAGCATTAGCTTGTGACAGTGTGTAAATAACAAGGGCAACTTCTGCAGCACCATTACTCAGCACCACTTAAAATACCACTGCACATGGAAGTTACACCCTCCCTCTTCCTCTGTGGCCTCACTTCAGAGCCAGCTTCAACCAAAACATCACATGCTGGCTGAATGGTCTGGTTTTGCTTTAATTAACAAGTGGCTGCTCTCCCTGTTCAGTGATTTAGGGACTCACCCCTAAATATGTAACTGCTCCCCACTGCACACAGACTCACAGGGGGTTCCATCTACACCCCACAGAGCTGCTCTGGCACTGTGACAGAAGATGTAGCTGAAAGCTACACACAGACAAAAATTTAAGAAGCAATAGAGAAGCATCTGTTTTAAAAACATCATTTAAAACCATACCTGGATAAGCAAGATTAAGAAAATCAATGTGCACTGACATTTCTGCACAATGAAATGGGATTGTTCAATCATGGTGGAAAGCAAAAAACCAAACAACCCAGATTTGGAAAGGAATTCAGGTAGGACTGTAAACGAGGTGGAGCTGAACTTGGAGTCTGCAAGCCATGCACTGAGGCAACAGCACCTGAGCAGGTGAGGGAAGAGCTGATAAACCAGGAGAGTGAGGCAAGGACCACACACCTCCATCCCATGTAACAGAACCTGAGGGAGCAGCAGGACCTCCTGTAGATACCAGGCAGGCAGCTGAGGTTTTCTGCTGGTTGTAATTGCTCCAAGTTCCTAGTGTTCTTTTCCTCTTGAGCATTTTGTTCTGAACCATCAGTGCATACATCCACAAAAGCCCTTCCACATCCCCTGGAAAGCCTGGCTGCCCTTCTGTGCCCCTGATCCGAGCAGGAGCATGCACAAGAAACTCCTGATAATCACTCCCTGGAATCAGAATTCAGGAAGTGTCCAACAAAACAGCACTTTTCCTACCAGCCTGAATCATTATACAGCAGGACCCAAAAGAAGACTGCTGTCCATAGGAGCAAGAGGCTGAGAAAGTCTATTTTATTTATTTTTTCCTCTTTTTGTCCCTGTATCAGAAAGACTTGTGCTGGGTTTCATAACCTGTCTTTTGTCCAGCTTAACACAAAGGAAACCCATTTGGCACTTCCACTAGACTTGTTTGTTGGTGTACTCTGGAAGCAAACACTGAGGTCTGCACTTCCAATCATGCCCCTTCTCAACAAAATTCCAGTTCTGAGAGATTAATGGTACCCAATGGCCACCAGCAACATCAAACAAAAGACTTGTGTTTATTACCACTAGTGTGACAATGCAGGTCACTTATTTCTATGTGGAATCACAGTTTATTGACAAATTAATAACAAGGGTGAGAGGCAGAGTTTCACAAAGGAATCCACAGGTTTCCAGATGTCAAATTGCCTGTCCATCACCAGAGACTCCCAAAGTCGAGCCACACTCTCTTACTGCACCAACACCATGAAGATGCTGTATATGAGGATATGACAAGAAGAGTTCTGAAGGAAACCTGTTTCCTGTGGTTCCTTGAAGTATCAAGCTCTGGACAAGAAGGCCATCTGAAAGGTTGTTTAAGTCACCAATTAGTTTTGGATGGAAAAATGCCCCTGTGAGCATGGTGTGCACAGCTCCCAGCAGATAAGGGACTGAGAAATCTGGGCTCAGTTCTGACACTGAATGTCCACTGGGAAAACTACTGTCCTCCTTTGGGTCGAGTTCTCATTTTGGAGAGAATTAATTAATTAATCAATTAATTTGACTGCCTCTGTATGGCACTCCTGGCTGCTTTATAACAAGGCTTTCTGTGGAGCACACAGGCTCTGCACAGAGCCAGAGCAAAGGCCAACCACAGTCTCTAGTGGAAACAGCAAGAACTCAGGCTCTAGGCCAGCTCCATGCAGTTCTTAAACCCTTCATATCTGAAGCCTTAAATAAACACTCAAAAGCAGCCTTCAAACCCCCTCATCAGCTGCATCCCCATATGGACTACCTGTGAACACGAGATGCTCCTCAGCTCTCAAGAACTGAGGCTTTGAAGGTTTTCTTAAAAACCACTAAAACAAAACCACAGGCACACCACAGGAGAAAGAAAACCAGCATTTTGTGAAGATGTGGGATCAACTAAGAGATCCAGAGGATTCTTCCTGAAGGCAACTCTGGTGAGCTATTTTCACATAAAAATGACCTCCAGGAAGAAGAGGCACCATGGAGACAAACTGAGTCCAGGATAGCTCCTGTGGGTCTGGAAGAACCTGCCATGAAGCAGCTGTGGGAAAGCACTTCTGTTTCACTTCCATCTGTCTGATCACAGCACCAGCAAGAGCAGTCCCTTTTGATTAAATCCTGCACACATCAGCTCCAGATCCTGCAGTTCCCAAATTTAACTGCATTACAGTTGCATGGATGTCAGAAAGTTGTGGGGCTCTCCAGGAAGTGCCCCAGTTCAGCAGAAAGCTGCAGCATGAACTGGTGCTTTGTATCACACCAGGCAATCCCCAGAGAAAACCCACATAAAACACCCTAAACTGGAGTTATGCATAACATGCATATAATGATAGGCATAATGAGTAACAATTTGGGGCTTACATCTTCATAATACACTGGAATCACCACACTGCTTCATGCTGGTATTTGTCAGCACTTCCAGCAACGTACAGCCAGAGCCAGCACCATCTTAGAGCACACTGCAGTTACAAATCTCATATGCCTCAGACAAACTTCAGCTGACTCTGAGGGTCAAAAATAGCTCTGCACAGGCAGCAAGGTTGAGGTCTTTTTGATGCAAGCAGTACATGAGGAGAAGCACAGGGGGTAACTGGGGAGATGCTGTGACTATGAGAACACCAATCCTACCCAGCCACTTCCTCTGCCTGACCCCTGCAATTAACCACCCTCCCCACACCAGGCTGTTTAACTGAGCTGTTTACACACAAGATGCCTCTTCAGTTCAAGCACAGGAGAAATTGTTTTTCCAGTTCAGCTGGCAAAACGTAGAAGAGCTTGTCCTGAGAAAACCAATGTTCCAGCCCCTCCCACTGCTCAGGAATTACAGACATCTGAGCAGAAGGTGACACACATGGCCACAACCACCAGAACCAGCCACTCCCTGGGATCCCTCAGCTTCCTTAGAAAATGCTTTCCAAAGCTGTGCCAAAAGCACCTCACTGTTATTGCAGACAAGGTACAGGCAGTGTAGGTGCCACTCACACACCAGCCTGTTGTCACTTCCAAGCCTCCAAAATGAGAGGAGGGCTGTCTGGGGAATTTCTGTATGACTACTGCCTTTTGAGCAAACCTAGTCCTCTTAAGCTTTCTCCTTCAGATGCTCTGGAGGAGGATATTTTATCCAGATTCAGATTCTCTAAGACAGGGATTAGACCAATATAAGCCTCAAGACTACAGGGAACTCTCATCTTTTAGACACACAATGGAGGTTAAAATACATAAACAATCACTCAAAGGTGGGGGATTATGCATTGTTTTCATCTTTAACTGAATCCCAAGCTGCTCACAGTATCTGGAGCACATCCAACAGTCACTCCAGAAGCAGATGCTGAATTCCTTCAGTGCTCAGGTACAAAAAAGCAGATGATTTCAGAACCAACTTCACAGGCCAGTTCCCAGGTCCCACTCACCGTCTGCCCATCCTCTCCTCTCGTTCTCTCTCCTCTCTCCGTCTCAAACGATCCTGGTTTCTCTTCTCTTGCTTTTCTGCCACTGTTTTCTAGGAAAAAAATAAATTCCACATCATATTTCAGCCATACAGTAATAGGTCAGAGATCTGCAGGGAGACCATTCCAACAGCAAGACAAAGAACCATTTCACTGCATTTTATGGCAAGATCTCTATCAAGGTTCTCATTTTTCTCCGTTAAGGCACTGACCTCACTGCACTGTGAGCGAGGCAGAGGAAATCACAATTCTCACTCAGCTAAAGGTCTCTGTTTGAAAGCAGGGCCAATACCACAACCCATTACAAATCATTTCAGAAAACTCCTAATGGCTTCAGCTACTCAAGATCTCTTTCACTGACAGAACCATGTGAAACTTCAAACATTTCATTAAGAGGTCTCAAAGTCAAAAAACACAGAATGACAAATTTAAGTCATATCAATGAGAAAAATACAGGTGACTGTACCAATGCTCCAAGGAATAAATTACAGCAGTGGTCTGGTTTGACTAATTCTGTGGGTATGTATTTAGTTACCCAGAAAAGAACAGAATCCAAGATGAGGCTAAACAAAGCTCCATTTGGTGTTTCAGGGATTCTGCAATCAGAAATTTCTGAGCTTTTACAAGCCCTCTGGAAAGAATTCTGTATTAATTTAATAGAAGTGTTCAAGGTCTTCAAAACTACAAAGAAGAAGGTTTAAAACAGAGAGGATTACCCTCAGCTGATCCAGTTTCTCACGAATCTGAATGAAACCCAAGTGTAATTTGCCTCCAAAGTGGTCAGCAAGACGCCGGTCGTTGTCATGGAGACCCAGATATGCTGAACAGACTTCACACACACGCAGCTTCTGCTGCTGGAAGCTGGATGCAGGCATTGAATTTCGGTATTCTTCCTACAGGGAGGCAAGAAAACCCACACAAATGTCAGGGAACTCTGACACAGTAACAACCCTCCAGGAAAAGCCCTGCGAAGGATTGCTTTGAAGAATCAAAACCCACCCTCACACAAAGGAGGTGCCACACAAACACTTTGTGGGCACAGCTCACCCAAAGCCCAGCCCTGCAAGGGCCTGGTGACCAAATATTGCAGAGCACAAAGCCCTCCCCGCCCCAGTCAGCTCTCTGCACTAGATAAAAGTTTCTAAAAAGCTTTTCATCCACCACACCACACTGCCAACCGTTGGCTGGCACACGGCTGGCACTGGAAAAAGAGGTGCTGGCACACAGGAACAGAGGTAGGAAGCACCCAGCTGTTTGCCATGGACTCAGCTTGGCCCAGGCCCTTGTTACAGCTCACAGGAGAGCCAACACCGTACCTCTGCCTCTTTCTTTTTTGCTCGGACTTTCTCCACTTCCATCAGGATCTTTTGAGACTCATCAACATTTCCTTCAGCTCCCAGCTGCTCAGCTTTAGCTAGGAGTTTTCCAATGTCTTCATTCAGCTCATGTACTTTCTCTGCCTAAAGAGAAGAGTTAGTTTTTAATAAGACAAAAACGTGATAAAGCTTGAAGGACAACTTTCTCTTTAAGAGATACTGTTTAACAAAATCAATTGTTGGAAGAGGACCACGAATCTCCAAAAGTCAACAAGTCCCAACAAAAGGGATTGGTGGACCAACCTCAATGCAGTCACAGACATCTGGCAAAGAGAAACTGGATGTGGAGAGATCAGCAGCTCTGCCAGTCATTTCTGGCTTACAGGTCAGCACAGAGTCCACAAAAGCAGCTTCAGAAATGTCTTGTGTTGGCTCAATTAAGCAAGTTCCCAAAGAGGAAACTCCGCGAGCTTTAGTTAAATGAAACAATTGTGGGATGGATTTACTATTCTAAGTTATTATGGTAACATTTAATAGCATGGGGGAGAAACCAATATGCTTTATTTCCATGCTAGAGCACTCTCTTTTGGAGTCCATGCTTTAGGCTACTGTGATCCTCTGAACCAGTGTTTGTCACCAGAACAGCCAGAGCAGCATTTGATGATGGCTGCACTCCCCAAACCCCCTGTGGAGCCTAACTCCCCAGTATCACTGGTGTCAGAGACCACAGAGCACCAGTGCTCCCACACAGACTTTCAGAACCAATGTTTGATGAGAGGCCAATACCTTGGCAGACACTTCAGCACTGATCTCCTCCTGTGTCTCAGCCAGGCGCTTCTTGGCCAGTTCTGTTCTCCTGTCACACTCTGCAATGAAGGATTCCAGGTGATCCATGGCCT
This sequence comes from Climacteris rufus, assembly GCA_013398175.1. Taxonomy (NCBI): domain Eukaryota; kingdom Metazoa; phylum Chordata; class Aves; order Passeriformes; family Climacteridae; genus Climacteris; species Climacteris rufus. The sequence goes on along the minus strand of VZRZ01007219.1, from coordinate 84,984 downwards.
GCATGATCAGACAAAGAATTATGAATAAAGATGCTCTCCATGCCAGATGTAGCTTTGACAGCCAACAGTTGCAATCCCTGTAATGCACAAACAACCTCAGGAACAGATGCTTTGAGAAAAAAAAAATGACACTTTGCAGAACAAGTAACATTTGACCCCTGCCCTAGAACCTGACCCAGTTCCTTTGCTCTGACACATCACAGGATGCTCACATCAACACTGATCTGCACTGGAACTTCCAATGCAGGAACAACACGTGGGGCAAAGACAAAAGTACTGGAATAACATGAAAAGGGAAGACAGAACTGTTCTTTCCCTTGATCTGTTCCATCAGAGAAAGGTGAAATGAAAGCTAAATCTGACAAAAATGAAACCACTGAGCAGAAGGCTTTTAATGCTAAATCTTCTGGGACAGGACACCAGGTTCCAATGACCTGGTACAGAGCAGCAGTTGTGGGATGCAAGGAATGCCAGGGAGGCTCCCAGCTACCTGGGCTAATGGTGTGGCAAAGGCCATAATTACTTCTACATTCTCAAGTCAGTCAAGCTGACATTCAGGAAGGGGCTGCACGTTCTGGACAGGTAACACATCAAACACCATGATGAGCTGAAATGGCCACTGTGTTTTACTGTTCAGCCCAGTAACTTCAAGAGGAAGTTTCCACAAAAGTAACTAAAACTTCTCCATACTCACATCCAGCTCAAAAAACAGGTCTCTCTCTTTACTTGCAATCTCATAATCTGCTCGCAGAGCCAGGTCATGGATCTTTGTACATTCCCCCAGGTCCATTCGCTGTGAAAAGAGAAAGAGAGCCCACATAAGAACCCTCCATTACGGCAACAAGCAGCAGATACTCCTTAACTCTTGCCAACTGCATCATATCCAAATAAAGTCTGCTCACGAAGACCAGCTTCCTCTTAACCTGTCAGTAACAGAACCAGCCAGAAAAACCACATGCTTGCCAGAATCCCTTTTCCAGGTGTTCCTGGAACAACATTAAACACCCCAAATGTTTTAAAATCCAGTCCTACTCTTGCTCTAGGTCACAATACAGACTCCAAAATTGCTGTGAGGGAGCTGGGTCTCCTGCAACAGGCACCAACTGCAGATGCCCCCTACCATGGAGCCACAGCACAGCAGAACACACCTGCACCCTGTTTAAAGCTCACCTGGAAAGGCACATCTGTGTCAGGGTGAGCCCAAGTAACACATGACACACACCAAACTGTAGGACACACACAGAATGCTTCCTGTCAACAACAAAAGGACTTAAAGGAATAAGGGCTACAGCCAGCAGAAAGGCACAACCCCACACTCAGCAACAAGAGACTCTTAATTCTACAGCCAGCCCCTTCCCACATCCAGCTGCAGCCTGGAATTTGAAAACCTGCCCAGCAAAGCTAAGTCCTACACAAGCCCATTTAATGAGAGCCTTAAGAGCATCTCCCTTCCCAGAAAGCTGACCTGCACGCTGCCCTTCCCTCCCACTGCACTCCATGCTATTTAAATTTGTTATTTTTCCCCCCACCTAGTAGTTAACAGCCACATGAACCCATGGTGATTATGCTCTCAAAACACGGAAGCTGCATTTCAACATTATTTGTAATAAAGAATATTTCTCTTATTCTTAGAGTAGAGAAAGATTATGACATTTTGAAAGCCAAAATAAAAAAAAAACAACTAATTGTGATCCACAGTATGAATGGAAGGGTACATGTCATTGCATGGAGGAACATCTCAACCCACATCCTCTTCTCTCACATCACCACCAGTCCCAAGGAGCCAAAACCTGAACATGCACAACAGGTGTCAGCTCACTGAACTGCAGAAAAAGCTGAATCCCTGTGGAGTGTCACAAACTCAAGCTGGGGACACTTATGTGAAACAATCCACTTGGACAGCAGTGTTTAGAATGAAGCAAAGCAACCAAAGCAAACTCCACCAGTTTATGGTCAGGTTTTCAGCAAGTGCCTCTTATTAGATTTTCTGTTTTAGAAAAAAAAAACCACAATTCCAGATGACTTGTGACTATTTAGCCTTCCTCACTTTACTCAGATTTACCAGGCCACAGGCAGCAGGCTGCAGAAACAGACACTGCATCCAGAATATTCCTGCTGAGCTCTCTAATGGTAGAAATTTAATGCCTACAAAAAAAGCACGTTGGTACTTTCAGAGCTTGATCATGTTCATCTTCAGGCAAGCCTCTTCAAAGAATGCTAGAGAGCTACTGTTATTTTACCACAAAAATAACTTTCTATGATGTGACATATCTTTTATTCTTCTGGCCATTCTACTGAGATCACTTTCCAAGATAGGGAGAAAATAATGGTATTGGATATGACTGGCACAGATCATAAGTACTCTTATCTGAACTCTTCTTGCAAGCTGAGCCACTAACCCCACTTCAGAGAAGGGGCTCTGACCACTTCAGAACAGCCAACAACATGCTCCCATTCCTCTCCCTGTTCATTAATAGGCAACAGATCCCTCAACCTCTTCCCCAGGGGAGAACATTCAGTTCTCACCAGCTTATAAACCTCCAATCTTCCTCCACATCCTTTAAGATGTTCCAGTGCAAGGAGATTTTCACAGGTATTGCTCACTTGAGGCAAGACCACCAACCCTTCTGTCTCAAAGCATCCTCTCATCCCAGGGGAGGGCTGTCATCAAAACCTCACCTTTCCACAGAGATCATGACTTGCTGAAGTCAACACTGGCTGATTTATAACACAGGGATGTGACACAGGCAACCAGCAGGGCCTGAGGAAAGATTTAACTCCCCATACACACAAAGACTGAAGAACATTTAGATGGCACTGACAATTAGTCCTCTCACATCTGCTGAGAAATCACATTCTGAAGTATCTCTTGAGATCTCCACTGAACTGCTAACTCACCACAAAGTGAAATTTTCACAAAGACGACTCTAGCAGTGATCAGACCTGCAAAGTTTCACCCAAATGAAAAAGGAAAGCACAGAGACCCCCCCCACCCCCCAACTCCACAGTGTTTCAGCTTGCTCGTATTTCCCAGTCAGGGACACAATTAATTCCCTGAATGTAATTTCCAAGCTATGTTCAACCTGGGCAGCTCTGAGCCTCATCTGTCCACCTCTTAGTGGAGCTGAAATTCAGGAGGATTACCAGCTGATGCCATCTCTCAGTGTGCTGCAACACTTCCACTGACAGAAATATGCTTACCAAGAGCTGCATAGAGAACTCAGTGCTCACCAGTGATGACAAGTCCTCTGGTAACAGCCCATGGGCTCACTAAGCCAACTTCTCTTTTCCCAAAATGTTCCTTCTTACCCACAGAGACCAAAGAGAACCACTGTGCTTAATTTAGTGGCAAGTTTAGACAAATTTCAGAAGCCAAAAAGAGAATAATCACAGAAACAAACCAACTTCATGACAAGAACACTGGTGCACCTAAACAAAGCAAACATCAACAGGCCTCCTGCAGCTCCCAGGAATATTCCAGAGCTTTGCTTACAGTCTGGACTCCTTCTCTTACTCTGCACCTGAAGGTCAGTGAGTGGGACTCCACATTTCACTGAGCACAGCTACCCAAGGGATCAGCTTCCCACTAAGGAATATCTGCACATAGGAAGGATGCAGCAGTAACAATGCCTTCAGGGGAGGATGCAACATAACCAGCACCAGAAGGCTTAGAGCATCTGTTGGAAGTTTCCAAGAGATCCAAGGTCCTGATTTCCGCAGTAATACATCCAGAGATGGATTATACCCCACCCAGCTCTCCCTTAACAGAGCACTGGAAGGTGCCAGTGAAGCTGCCCAGGATCACAAGGAAAGCCTGCACATTCCAGCTGAGTTTCACTCTGTACTGGCATCACTGACAGCTCAAATGCTGCTCCTGTTCTGGACATCACATGTTCTTTCAACACAGATCTGGGGCACCAGTCCTTGCTCTTACCCCCAGGAAGCTGCTGACAGTGGTGGAGAGCTCCACACCCACTTTGAGTGATCCACAAGATCACTTGTGCAGGAGCAGACTGAATTCCTGCTCCTGCAGCTTCTGAGCACCAACTCCACAGCAAGAGGGAAAGCACAACTCAGTCAAGACAAGTAACAACAGAAGCAAAAGAAACAGATTCCTCAAGGTGCTTCTCTGCCCCAGGAGACCCAAAACCCATCTCAACACCTCAGACCTCCTCCCTGCTTTGGCACCAGCTCCAACAGTCACACACATCACTCAGTTCAACCCTTCAACTCTCCATTTACCCTCTTCCTGAAAACCTGCCTGAAGAGGTGGAAGGCAGCCTTCATCTTCAAAACCTTTGGGCCCCCAAAAAGAATGTCAAAAAACATTCCCTGACCACAGTGACCTACACAAAGGATGGAAGTTTAAAATTCTGAAATGGAGGTGATGTGATGTGGAGGCTGATGGAGCAATCACTGAAAAATACATCTGAGCTTCAAATGGATAAACAAAATAGAGGTATAGAGACTGGTATTCAGTTTTTCTAATCTTATTCTGCAAAGGCAGTCACTGATAAGCTAAAGTTTGAGTGCTCAGAGTGAGGAAGCTTTTGCTACAGCTCCTTCTACCAGTGCTGCCACAGTCCTGCTATGGCAGTGACACAAGCAGGGGCAGCAGTGCTGTACCCCCTTTTCTGGAGACCCACTGTGTCCAGCCAGCTCCCAAGAGAGCAGCAGGAAGGGCTATAAATAACCACAGCATCTTTAAACAATCTGGTACATGGATGGACACTGAACTGCCACAGTATTTCGTGCAAACTGCAAGGGCAAAGATGGGTTTCAAACACCCATATTCACCTCCACCCTGCAAGTGCCACACAGCAATGGTGACAAAAGACACACAACACGGTTTCCTTTCCAAAGTCAGGCTGCAGCTTTCATCTGAGAGCCTCAGCTGAACATTTACTTCACAAGAGCTCACTGTGAAAAGCCCACATCACCTTCTGCTCTCAGAGGTAGCACGTGAGCCAAACCTTTGAACACTGGCCAGCTCTGTCCCCACAGGGAGCAGCAAAGGAGCTGAGACAACAGTCTGAAACCAGTCAGGCAGAGTGACACAAACAACCAAGCAGCTCAAACAACCAGCACTCAGCCAGAGCTGTGACCAGCCATCAGCACCCCACCAACGAGAGAAAAGCTGCTGTTCCATCAGGGAACATCACGTGGTTGGAGGGGAGATGAAAATCTCCAAGGATTAGTGCAGCTGCTAGGAAAACACTTGCTAACTTGAAGATGCAACAGTGAACCAGGGCAGCAACCTAGCTACAGTCTTGGAACCACCACAGGACAAGTTTCAAGCTCTAACTATGTCAAACTGCTAAAACAGAAACAAATTTGCAACTTCATATGGGATTTTGAAAGAAAAAACAATTTAGGTGAATTCTGAGATCTCCTGACTTTTTTTTTTTTGACAACTGAGAGCAGTTCCACACACAGAACTGGAATTAGGGGTGTGACTGCTCCCTGATCTCTCCTAGAAGTCACCCACCCTGCACAGACAAGAGTTATACCAACATCCTCCTCACCAGAATTCCTGATTACAGAGGACATACTTACTGTTCCAGCCAGGATATCATGGGGACAGCAATCCAGGAGGTGGCTCTTGCAAACACGATCGTCTGTAAACTTCACCCTTTGTCTGGTTTCATCTCCTGAAATTCATGTGTGGTTTAAATAAGGACACATTAGAACACCAAGAGAACACAGGTGCCAGCATGAGCATTTCACCTCAATATGCAGATTAAAATATTTGGTGCTCCTGCTCCCCAAAGTTACTCAAAAAAAAAAAAAAAAAAAAGCTTAGAGGGCAACAGGATGTTCTGGAACAGTTATAACTGGCAACAAACACTATTTTAGCATTTATCCATCCAGGACACCATGTTAAACACAGTGCTGGCGAGCCAAGCAATGTCCAAGGCCTGTCATCCATATAAAGAAGCAGCACAGCCAGAAGAGAAATGGAGACAGACAGGCTGGCTCCCAGCCAAAACTTGTTATTTTTTTCCACCCTTTTTTTTTTAAATTTTTTTGCTGTGAAGAAGGGGCAGGAGATACCAAACCCCACGCTATCAGATCACAAAACAGGGCTGTGCTGGGCAATTTTTACAGGCAACTGCTCTTTGCTCAGGTGACAACTGAGCCATCAGTCTGTTTGGTTTGGAACCCAGCTACGCAGTGTGTGCTCTCCCAGGCCCTGCAGAGAAGGAGCTGGCAGGTCCTGGCCTGGAACACACCACGTGCTTCCCACCCACAGCCCACCCTCAGAGGACACTCAGGAGCCACTTAAACGAGACAATATCAGAAAAGCAAAAAAAATAAATAATAAAAAAAGAAACAAAGTTAGTCAATACACACTGCGAGCTCCAACACATACTATACCCATCTGCATTCTTCAAGACCTCAGCTGCAGAATTTTATGCCCATTGTTGAAAAGTTTTAAAGGAAAAGTTTTCTTGCCCACACCTGCAGTAAGGAAGTCAGGGGAATGATACATAAAAGTAAAGGCAAAGTGGTAATGGTATGTGACAATTTTAAAGCTCATCTGTGCATATGACACAGGTATGTGTAATACTAAAGTATGAATATAGTTTAGGATTCACAAGCATCCAGGAATAATGTTGTGTCTACTGAAATTTTTTTTTATTTTTTTTTCTTTCTAAGCTACACTTTTAAAGTTACTTGTGAAAAAAAAGCAAACACTTTTTTTTTTGTTATAACAGCTTTAAAAATTGGTTGTGACTCACGGCTCGATGAACATGAGGCTTTTCTGCAACTCCCTTGCAGATTGATGTAGGCAGGCAAAGATACACTGAACCTTTATAAATAAAATAGAGGGGCCACAATTGTTCAGTTTGTATGAAATAAAAATATGGGAAGCAATTCAATAGCAACTCAATACACAGAGAAAGAAAAGCACTTATTCACTTACGAAACAAAGTGCAAAGTGCCTGGACAGCCCTGCTAACGTGCCAAAGGGAATTTTAAGTACCCAGCGAGTCGCAGAAGGGAGACACAAACCGCAGCGGGACCGTATTTTGCACGGGCTGTCACATTTCTCGTCTCGGACAGCACCCGGCGCGGCCGGCGCTGCAGGCACACCTACCTACGCGCCTCTGGACGTGCGGGCACGGAGCCGGCCCTACGCCTGTCCGCGGCAGCCGGGGCCCGGAGCGGCGGGGCTGCGAGGCGCCGGGCGCTCTCTGGGGCCG
>VZRZ01007219.1:51869-71831 GCA_013398175.1 Climacteris rufus | reverse complement strand
CCCCCTCCTCCCCCCTTTGTGCCCTGGCAGCAGCAGCAGCAGAGACAGAGCTCAGCTCAGCCCCAAGGAGACACCTGAGCGTGGGCAGTGGCCCCAAGGGAAGAAGGGAAGCAAGAGACAGGCAACACCACAATAAAAGTACAAACAGACTTTATTTCAGCACAGATCCCGCAGTTGAAAGCCTCTCCAGGCACCAGGTTACCCATGTCTGAGTGAGGATGGGGCAGTCCAAGGGCAGGGGGCAATGTCAAGAAGAGGAGCAAGGATGGGGGAGAAAAGGGAACTGAGGTGCCAGGGCTGGAGCCCTCCTCATCACCCAGGGGAGTGCAGGCTTTGCTCCCCCATCCACCCCAATCCAGGACTGGTGGTGGGGTTTGAGGCGCCTGGAAGGGCCCAGGCTGCTGGAAAGGGCCAGAACATACCTCAGGAGTGACTCTGGCTCCCATTGTGGGAGGAGGGGAGAGACAGCAGCAGAGGTGAGAGGAGTGCAGGAGGGGCAGAGGGGCACAGGCTGCAGGACCAACAAAGCCCCAGAGCAGGCAGCTCTCCGCTCCCCATCCCTACCCCAAATCCCAGGGATGTCTCCCCACACGTGGGTTGGGGTCAGAGTGGCTAAGGTAGCCAAGAAAGAGCCAGAGGTGGCAGCTGCAGAACCATGGGAGCCCTTTTATTGCACAGCCAAGCAGGGCACAGGCCCTTCCTCTGGCCTAAGGGGCAGGGAGGCAACCCCAGAGCTCAGCCCAACCCAGCCAGCAGGAGCACAGGGCAGAGGGAAATGGGGGCCTGGGGCAGGAGAGAGCCCCATCATGTCCCCTCTGCTCCCCACACAGGCCCTGCAGCCAGGGCTAGGGCAGGGCTAAGTTCCAGATAGCCCAGATTGGGTAGATGAGGCAACAGAGGCCACATGCCGTGTCAGAGGCCTGTATCCAGCTCAGTAGAACATTTCTGCTCCCCCTGGAACACTCCATCCTACACCCAAACCTCAGGGAGAGCCTATTCCAGGAGCTAACAGAGCCAAGGGTGTGTTTTGATCCCTTGGGGAAGCAGAGGAAGGGGTGACAAGAGGAGGCAGTAGACGTGGGAAGGCAGCAACGGGCAGGAGGGCCGGGGCAGCACGGCCGTGCCGGTGCTCCGGGCACCACAACGCCTGCACGGACTGCAGTCCTCTCCCCACCTCCTGCACAGGGGGTCCCCAGCTCCCAGGGGCCGGGGCACGTCTGCTGGGCCACGCTGCCTCACGTCTGTGCCAGTGAGAGCTCCTCCAGGCCCTCCTTCCCCAGCCGGTACCTGGCGAGGTCCTTGCGGGTGACCATGCCCACCACCTGCCGGGAGAGGGGCGGGGTCCAGCCGGCTGTGGGCACGCAGAGCCTGGGGACAGCGTGTCCCCCTGCCCTGGAGGGGCCTGGGCTGCTCGGACACAGCGAGCAGGGACTCACCTCATTGCGATTGTCCACGACCACCAAGTGGCGCAGGCCCAGGGCTCGGAAGAGCTTGAACACCCGCGGCAGAGACGCCTCCTGCAAGGCAGAGCGGGGCTGGGGGGCTGCAACAGCCCCAGCCAGCACCCACCACCCACCCTGACCCCCGGGGAGCCGTGCAGAGGGGGCCCTGGCCAGTACCTGGGGCACGGTGTAGGGCGAGGGGTTCATGAACTCGCTGAGGTCAATCATGCACTCGCGCTCGTCCTGGGAGACGTGGATGGACTGAATGGGGGGGAAGCGGGGGTAGGCATCCCGAAAATCCTTCAGCTTCAGCCGCCGCTGCACCAGGTTCAGGTTGGCCCTTTCCACAAAAACCTCGGGAGGAAAAAGATGGTTGGGGACTGTCCCGCAGAGCTCACAGGCACCAAAACAATGCACAGGGGCAGGGAGGGAAAAGAGCAGGAGTGTGGGGCACATGGACCATCTGCAGAAGCAGAGCCTGTTTCCCACTCACTCAGGGTTTGTTGAGGATGACGTGGGGGTAACCCCAGCATAGCATGGCAGCACCCACCATCCCCTTGGGTGAGCTGAGGGGTGACAGGAACCCGCCACCAGCTTCTCCCAAGCAAGGCAGGCAGTAAGGGGCCTGAGGCAGCAGTAGGACAGGGGCAGGGGGGTTCAGACACAACCCAAACAGCTCCACGCAGCATCACCCACCTTGTGCTTCAGCAGGACGATGAGCTGGGAACGCAGGATCAGACCCCGGAGTCCGGCCACCTGCAACAGCACTGTGTGTGAGACGGGCTGGGGAGGCTGAGGGTCCCACACTGCAGCCCCTGTGTGGCCACCCCAGCTGCATCCCCTCCCCAGCGGCCCCCAGCCCACCTGGGTGGTGTCAGGGTTGCTCTCCACCACGGGGAAGCCGTTGTGGTTGGAGGAGGTGTCACTGAGGATGTCCACGACCGTGCCCACGCGCTCGATCCTCCGCAGGCAGGTGACAGGAGTGCTCATCACCTCCCTGCAGGGAAGGCTCCGGGTGAAACACAGCCCCACAGCAGCACACATGGAATCATGGAAACCACAGGCTGGTTTGGTGGGAAGGGACCTTAAAGCTCATCTTGTTCCAACCCCTGCCACAGGTAGGGACACCTTCCACTTGACCAGGTTGATCCCAGGCCCATCCAACCTGGCCTTGAACACTTCCAGGGATGGGGCAGTCACAGCTTCTCTGGGAAACCTCTGCTAGGGCCTCACCACCCTCAGACCCTAAATATCCCCCCTAACACACACGACTTCTCAGCACTGATGTCTCCCCTGCCCTCAAAACCTGCCAGGGAGAGGGGAGGAAACACACTGCTGATCACATCCCTGCTGGGAAAGGAGCTGCACTGGTGGCACCAGGGCACAGCAGGCTCCTGGGACCAAAGTGTCACCTCCTCCATTCCCAGTTCAGGCCAACAGCACGGTCCAAAAGCTGCTTTCCCAGGAGTGACAAGCAACCCCCAGCCCACCTACCTGGCTGTGAGGGAGTGGGATGTCACTGGGGCCTCCCAGTGCAGGAAGGGGACGCTCTGCAGCTGGATGTGCATGTCGTAGAGCCCCTGCAACAAGAGCCAAGCCATCAGGAGAAGTCTGCTGAGGTGCCAAGGCTCATCCCCCAGAGCAAGTACATGCCTGTCCTGGCCCCGCCATGGCTCCCAGCAACATCCCCAACCCACAGTCCTGGATGAGCACACCAGCTCTCACCTCCACAAAGTAGTCTCCCACAATCTTTGCTGTCATCAGCACCAGCATGATGGGGAAGCCATAGGTGACGTTGCCTGTTGCCTCCATCATGATGACCGTGAGACTCAGCGTCATCCGCACTATCCCACCTGCCAGAGGCACCCAAGGGTTTGGGGGTTTAGAAGGGCAGGGAAATGTGGACTGAGGGCATCACAGACCACCTGAGGCCCCTGAATCTCTTGGTGATCCAAGACTGTCCACCCAGGGGTGTCCTAGATGAGCCCAACCCTCACTGGTGCCCCAGCACTGCCTGTGCTTGGCAGGGGCATTAGGAAGCTGACAGCCAGGCTGGGTTTCTCCTGGGGAAGAAGCTGTGCCAGGGAAGCAGGGATCACTTTTTCCCATGCCACCTTCACCCCAACCAACACCGTGCCATGGGGAACTCACCCAGCTGTGCAGCAGCTCCCATCAGGGCGTACTTCCCAGGGTCAGCCCAGATCTGAACACAGGAGAGAAGGAGCCAAGTCACCTGGAGCCAGGGCATCCAGAGACAGTGAGCAGAGCCCTGCTCCCCAAACCCCCCTGAGGACATGAGAAGGCTCGGACCCAGCCCATGAAGACATCAGATAAGGAGCCAGCCCACTGCAGAGAGCTGTGCTGAGCTCTCAGCCAGCTCCAGGCACGCTGCCTGCATGTGCCACCGTGCCCAGCAGCGAGGGAGAAGGAGGGGAGGCAGGGCTGCCTGGCAGCACTCACCGAGCCCCTGGTCAGGTAGGACAGCGAGATGCCGAAGAGCCGCCCCCAGGCCGCGCCGATCAGCAGCGAGGGGATGAACACCCCTGCCGACACCGTCAGCCCGTAGGTCCAGCAGGCCAGGAAGAAATACATCAGTGTGAACATGCCCAGGGTCATGGGGTTGTAGGAACCTGAGGTGGGGACAGAATGGGGAATCAGTGCTGGTCCCATGGCCTAGGGGACACTGACGGGCTGTGGCCATGGATCAGGCAGCAGCAGCCCCATGACACACTCCCAGCAGCGAGAGCCCCTCTCCTCGGGTTGTACCTCCTGCCCTGGCAGCACAGGCCTTTCAAACTGGCTCTTCAGGTTATTTCTGCCCCCTCCAGGTCCCCCCAGCCAGCCAGCGGCATCCCAAGCTCTCCCATCCCATTCCTCCATCTCATGACCCCATCCCCTCTCAGCACCACAGTTCCCAGCCTCCCATGACGAACTTCAAAGCCCCAAGGGACTGCCAGGGCTGCAGGATGAGGTCAGGAGGACAGAGGTCCCACTGCCAGCTTTGGGATCAACTGAGCAGGGCAAGTCCTGCAAACTCCCTCCCATCCTGCAGCTCCCACAGCTGCTCCAGCCAGTGCCAAGCTGCCCCATGGCATGGGCTGAGCCACCACAGCAAGACCCTGCTGACCCCACGACCTGGCCAAGTGCTATTTTGGGATTGCTGAGCAGCCCAGTCTAGTTTAAATAAGTACTTTGCAACTCCTCCTTCACAGACAGAAGCCTTGAGTCAGGGAGCAGCCCCAAGACACAGGATGGGCATCTCTTGGCTTAAGGTGGCCAGGCTGCAGTCTCTGGGCTGAGGATCTCTCAGCTCCCCACCCACGTGCAGCTGGGCACAGAACTCAGATTCAACAGCAGGCAGAGGAGACACCAGGTCCAAAGAAAATGGAGCTGGAACCTGGGAACCAAACTGCATTTCTCAAGCAAACCTAAACTCCAAGATCCACCTCCACAACCTGCCCAGAAGGTAAAGTCATTCTGGGGCAAGTGGCCCTGCTAATTAAGAAAACATCCAGGAAGGTTTCCAGAGCAGACTCCAGACAGCCAGCGAGGGTCAGACACACTCCCACACAGCTCAGAGCTACACAGCCTGCACACATGCACCAGCAAAACCAGTTTCTTGGCCACAGTCTCCCAACACAACAGCCCTTTGGCCGTGCTCAGAGGTGCCACCAGGCGCAGCATCCATCCCTCCTCCTTCCACCACTGCAGCAAAGGAGCAGGCACAGGGTTTTGGGAAGCCCTCAGGGGGCCACGGTGATCATCCTCTGGCTCCTCCCAGGAGTGGCCAGGGAACACACTGGCCACCTCACACGAACTCAGCCCCTCTCTGCTCACATTCAAGGCCCCACTCGCTGGGTGCACAGACCTGGAGGGTCATGGAAGAGGTTGACCACGCTCTTCTCAGGTGTGTTGAAGAAGGCAGTGGCCATGGAGTTGTACTCTCCATCGGCACAGAAAAGCTGAAAAGGCAAGATAAGAAAGAGTTAGGAGTGGCAGAGAAGGCTGGGGGACACATGCCAGCAAGGAGGCAGCTCTGGGTAGCAGGACACCTCTACCATCCTTGAGTCCCCAGCTCTGCCTCTTCAAACGGCATCACCTACAAGGTCCAGTGTGCCAAACCCAACAGGGTCTTGTCTCCCTGCTCAGCCCCCAGGCTCAGGGTGCTCCCTACCCTGGATGCTGCTCTGCAGCACGTCCTACCTGCAGGGGATATGCCACAGAGCTCCCCTGGATGGGCTGGCAATCTCTGGAGCAGTAAATCATGACAAATCCCACGGTCGCCGTCACTGCTGCCACCAGCATGGCCTCAACCACCTGCAGGCAGGGCCGGTGGATGTACCTGTGAAGGGAGCAGAGGAGTGAGGTGGCACCCAGGGGAGAGGGCAGGATCAGCCCCAGCCTGGCTGGGCATGTCACATCAGGCATATGACAGCCTGGCTGCCTCTGCTCCCTGCCCAGACCCTGCCAGGCTGTCCTGCTGCTTGAAAAGCTGGTGACAGGGATTGGCTGTCAGACTGGGCTCAGGTGGCTTTAGCAGCTCTCTCTCTTCTCTCACTCCTCTCAGAGCACATGACAGTCAGGTTTGCAGTGCCTGCACCTCTCTGGACCCTCCAGTCACTGGAGGACAATAATTGGCAGGGTCAGAGCAGTGCTGGGATGCTGTGTGTCACAGCCCTGGCCACAGGCAGTGACAAGCATGTGTTATCTTTGCTGTGGCATCTGCCAGGAGCTGCTGTTGCTCACAGTAAATAAGATATTACAACTTTGTTCCAGCTAGGAACGCCACTTGAAGGGAATGCAGAAGACACCAGCCAATCCATGTCAATCCCTTTCATTACCTGTGAGCTCTTACCTGATCCGGAACATCGTCAGCCAGTAATTGAGGGCATTGAACAGGGCTCCGAGGATCCCACCTGGCAATGGGAGAGAGGGAAAGCTCAGCACACAGGGCCCAGGCTGCCCACAACACAAGGAACCTGTGAAGATTATCCTCAACCCATCCAGCACGACTGGCAGCCCCAGAACACAAGAACACTGTCCCTGCAGACAGCCAGGACCTGCCACCAAGAGGAGCCTGGCACCAGCAGCAGGTGGCCAGGGGCCAGTGTCACACTGCTGACACCAGGCAGATGAGGGACAGGCCACATCCATGGGGATAAGGGCAGCTCAGTGAGAGCAAGGGGCTGCCCATGACTGCAACACACTGACCCCGCTCAACATGGGTTAAAGGGGCTTGACTTTGCTACCAGGGTTGGGCCAGGATCCATGTCTCACCCCTACATAAGCCCCACAAGCAGCCTCTGCTCCAGAATTTAATGGATTCCCCATTCTCCCCAGGAAACTGGATGCCAAAGCCTTTTAGACCCAGACAGAGAACAGAGGAAATTATTCAGACTAAACAAATTGAAACAGCAGCACTATCTTACCAACCACTCCCATAAAGATGAAGATAGGAATTTCCTGGATCGTGTATCCCATTTTCTGCAAGAAAGAAAGAAAGAGTGGGTTTCAAATGTCCTGGCCCATCTGCAGTCCTGCACAGATCACTGACTGCTAGGACAGCACAAGTCTGTGCCTGCAAGTGGCTTCTAGAGCTGCCCCAAAGTCTCCCCTGGACACCCCACAGCCTCCAGAAACATCTTCTGCTGGGGCTGGCAGAGCTGGAATCTGGCCAGACCCCACAGGCTCCTAGGCCAGAGTCTGCCTCAGCCCCTGGGTGAGGTTTTAGACAAACTCACGTCCCCAGAGCTGCTCAGGGCTGTTTCTAACTCCCCACCAGAGCCCCACATGGGGAATACCTGTGCCATACCTCGCTATCAAACCTGCCAAAGTTGATGAGCCCAGGGCTGGAGAGATCCCAGGCATTGCCGTGGTAAACACTCAGTACAGAGTTCAGCGTGAATGTGGAGATCATGGAGGCAAAGAACTGGAAGGAGATGCAGCCCAGAGTCACTGCCAGATGGCTCCAGCCCCATTCCCTCACCACGTTTTCAAATGACTACCCCAAACCATCTCCCCAAGGCCCTTGGGTAGGGCTTAGCGCCCATGGTGTGGTGGGAACAGGAGCCCATATTCCCTGTGGCAGCACTTTGGGCAGCTGACACTGACCAGGGGCTTGTTCCTTCTTTTCCCTCTCCATTGCCCTGGTGCACAGCCCAAGCCAGGTCCCTTGGAAAGGAGTTGACAGCAAGATGGAGCTCAGGTGGGTCCAAATGAACTCCTGAGGACCAGGGCACAGGAGGGGAGCTGGGATGCTGTTCCCTGGGATTGGTTATGCATGGCTCCTCACCAGGGCAGGGTTGTCAGGGGACCTGGGGCTGCAGGGCATTGGGAAAAGGTGATGCCTCACACCAGAACCAGAACCCTCCATTGCTTTCCAGCACTTACGATTCTCCATGTCAGGAACTGATTCCAGAAGGAAGCCCCTTCCTCCAAGCTGAACAGGACACCCCCTGCAATCACAAGACACATCACCTTCACAAGGGGCACGTGGCACAGCCCCTTGGCTCACAGCACCTGCTGAGCACCCAGATTCACCCCAGCCTGTGTCCACACGCTGCCCAGACCCTCCCACAGGCAAGCCCACCAAGGCATCAGTGAGGTACTGATCACAGCAAAGCCCCCCACTGCATCCTCCATCGCAGGGAGCCAACATTTGGGATCTGAGACAGATGACCCCCTTCCTCTCTTCTTACACCTGCATTGGCAGAGCAGGGCCAGGCACTTTGCAGGAAGGCTCCTGCAGTGTCCTACATAGATTTCCACAGCTGCCTCCAAGCAAGTGGGAGCAACCTCCTGAGGAAATCCACGTCCAGGCACTGCTCAGTGCCAGAGAGCCAAGACAGACACACACCCACGGGGGCACCGAAGGCGGCCGAGACGCCAGCGGCAGCTCCAGCTGACACAAAGTCCCTCTTCTCCGTGTCTCTGCGGAAGTACTCGAAGATCTGAAAGGAGTGAAGGCAGATTTGGGGCTGGCCACAGCCATGAGTTTAGGGGAGACACAGGGTATGACACATATGATGCCAAGCCACCACTGGGAACAGCCTGGTCTGGCACAGAAGGGGCTCCTGCAGCACAGCCCCTCAGACCTCAACACCAACCTTGAAGTCTCGCTTTAATGACGTGGATCTTCCCTGGGAGATGCCAGCAGCAATCACAGATCCAGAGTGAATCATGGGTCCTTCCTAAGGGCCAGAGAGCAGAGTCAGATTGCAGAAGGAAGAACAGGGATGGTTTAATGCTGCTCAGCAGCTCACAGCCCTGAAGCAGGATGGGAGGATTTCCCTTGGGGAAACACAAACCTTGACATTTCCCCCTTCCCATCCCTGGGAGTGTTCAAGGCCAGGTTGGACAGAGCTCTGACCAACCTGGTCTAGTGAAAGGTCTTTCTGCCCATGGCAGGAGGTTGGAACAAGATGGTCTTTAGGGTCCCTTCCAACTCAAATAATTCCATGATTGTATGAAATCCTCATTCTAGCATGTGGCACCTGTGGCCACCCCCTGTTCCCACCAGCACTCCCTCCAGCTGAGGAGAGAGGTGTTTCTCTTGCCTGCCTTTGATCCCAGCAAGCCAGAAAGGTCCCAACAGAGCACCCAAGTCTCCCCCACTTAATGTTTGCAGGGACATCCACCAGTGGACAGTGCTCTCCTGTCCTCAGCCAAGCCACACACAGGCTGGCATGGTGGGAACATGTGTCCCAGGGGCTCCCCAAGCCCCAAGTGCCGCAGTCATCTTGGCCAGCAGACACCAAGGAATAACACCAGGAAGTCACCACGGGGCCCCCAGCATGCTGTCCCCAGCAGCACAGGGCTGGTGACAGGCTGTGACACACGTGCCAGCAGCAGGGACCGACAGCACAGCACCTTCCCAACAGCCAGGCCGCCGACCACCGACAGGATGACCCCGCACACTTTGATCACCAGGGTCTGCAAAACAGAGACAGGCACAGCACATCACAGGGTGGCACAAGGGAATGTGACCATGGCAGCCACGGGGGACACAGACCCAGCCAGCCCTGCAGCACAGTTCCCCAGCCACCCCAGGGAACTTGTGATTCTCAGCTACCCCCACTGCGGCAATGGGGCTGGTCAATTTTCTTCTTGGCCATAGCAGAAAACTTCTCAAAGCTGCTCTTCCCAGTGCCAGCTGCTGATGGCAGGACAGATGGTTTAACCCCTTGGCACTGGGGGAGGCAGCTATGGAGCCAGGAGCTCATGCCAGCTCCTGCTCTGCCAGAACATGGGCAGGGACCACCCCATGAGGACACAACGTGCCCAGGCCATCCCACCACCTCCTGCTCCCTACCTTGAGGCGGACAACATGTGGAATCTTCACACCATTAAGGTAACACTTGATCTGGGGAATGCCACTGCCAGCTGCCACGGGCTGTGGGGAGCAGGGAGAGCGTGAGTGGCTGCCACATGCCGGGTGGGGACACACCAAGCATCTTACCCATCCCTCGGCACAAGGGACACCCTGCACACCCTCAGGGAGGCTACAAGAAGAGGCCAAAGCTTATCTACAGGCTCTGGAGGCAGGTTTTAGGGAGGGACCCACTTCCTAACGGCAAATGTGCCAGGGAAAAGGAGCTGGCTGGGTTCTTGGGGACACTCAGATGTTCCCCCACCGTGTCACAGCTGCAGAAGGGTCACACTTGGTGGCCAAAGAGAGCAAGGGCAAAGCCATAAAGAAGAGACTGTGGATTAGAGTGATCTATAGGGAGTCCCAGTCTCTGGTTTGTCCTCCAGAGGCTGTCCCTGAGGCACCCAGCCAGACTGGTCTCTGTTGGCACTCATGTATACCCAACACAGAGTTTGAGCCGGGGCCAAGGCTTGGGAGAGCTGCACCCACGCCCAAGGCTGGAGCACACCCTCTGCCCCAGGCTGCCAGCATGTCCCAGCAGTCTGACAGCCCCAGAGAAACTCCACAGCACAGCTGGAGCCAGCACTGAGGAGCTGGTGCTACCAGAAGCCAAATTGGCAGAAATACATTTACTATTCACACAAATGTGCATGTTTTCTGAAGACATGATCCTGCTCTGCCCATGTAAAGAACTCAGGCCAGTTCCAAACTCTTACCTCTATGAAAGCAACGATCACAGAGCCCACCATCACCACACTGGCATTCAGGGTGGCCCAGAGCAACAGGGAGAAAGACAGACCCCCTTTGGCTGTGAACTTGTCAATGTCTGGGGCAGCAGCTCAAGGAAAGACCAGTACTGCTTGGGTACCATCCCTCCCACCTCAGCATATCAGAGAATCACAGAGTTGTTTGGGTTGGATGGAACCTTAAAGGTCACCTAGTTCCAATCCCCTGCCACGGGCAGGGAGGCCATTCACTAGACCAGGTTGCTCCAAGCCCCCTGGCACTTAGAGCATCCAGGGTAGCAGAAAGAAGCTTCTTCTGTCACAGCAGTTCCCAGCCACAGTGCAGCCCTGCAGAGCAGCCAGGCACTCAGCAGCACCTTGGGCAGCACAGTCAGTGCCACCAAACCCAGGTGAGGAAGTGCCTCTTCCCCCCTTGACCCTACTCATGGCTCCCAGGAGGTGCCAGAGGTGCCAGCTGGCCAGCAGCCACTGCCCTGTGAGGATACTGTCCTTCACCACCCGGTACTTGAGCCCAGCCAGGTTCTCCACCACGATGTCGATGAAGCAGGCGACGAGGCCGGTGAGGATGCCGATCATGGCGCAGATGACCCAGCGCTTGATCTCCACTGTCCGGAAAGCCTGGGGGGCAGGCAGCAGTCAGACCCTGCTGGTCATCCAGCCCAGCACTGAGGGGACCTCAGCCCACCTGCCAGCTCCCCCAGCACAGCCTGGGCAGCTCCAAGGAGAGCCAGGCAGCACCGCTGCTGGCTGACCCAGTGAAGCCTGGACACAATTTACTGATTTTAAGCCAGTGCCCCTGTCCCTCTGTGGGATCCCTAAGGTGCTTTTCCAGCTTGCCTGTCTCCATTAGGCCCATCCTGTTGGGATTCTTGCTGCAGCACCGATTCCCAAAGCCCCCAGGGCAGATGTTTCACATCATTCCAGAATTCCCTCTGCTCAGGGACCTGCCCAATGCCACCAGGCAATGCCACCACATGCTCCCAGATTAGCTCCTGTTCCAGCCATCCTATGCTGGATCCTTGATCCTGTGGTTTTATGGGTTGTCACACACTGATCAGTGCCCATAAACCCACCCCAGCTCACACATTGCTTTGAGCACAACCTTCCCTGGCCCCAAGAAGCCTCAGCAATTTGGGGAACAGCTTCCCTGGCCACCCCACCTGAGGGGACTGTGGGCAGCCAGGTGCCAGCAAGACTCACCGCATGGTTTATCCTCCTCTCCTCCTCCAGGAACAGCTGGTTTTCACTGTTGTCATAATCCAAGCTCTAGTTTGGGAAAGGGAGATGCTGTTATTGTCTAGCAGGGAAGGAGACTCCCATGCTGGGGAGCACTGCCCTCAGTCCCTCACCCTGCTCCTCCACATCCCTGTACCATTTTGCTCCCTCGATTCCACTCCTTCCCCACTGAAATCACCCTAACTGGGCAGCTGTGAGCCCTCACCCCTTTCAGCTCATCCCAGAGGCAGAGGCAGAGCCAGGATGAGGCAGACAGGCACTCACCTCATACTTGAGCGACAGCAGCTTCTCATTGTGGGGGATCTCATTGGGACGCTGCCTCGGGAGCTCTGTCTCCTGTGGGGTGTGATGCACAACTTAGGATGGCCAGGTCAAGTCCAACCCTGCCATCCACCATGCAGCTGCTGGTTTAACTCCTTTTGATGCTCAGGAGAGGCAGGGAGGACTGCAGGTGCGAGCTGCCTGGCAGGCCAGGATCTGGGATGATTTCCCACCAGCTGGTGGATGCATGGGATTGAACAGAGCTAGCCCAGCTCTCAGAGTGCACCCCCACTGAGCACCTCTCCACCTCCAGGCAGGATGTCTCCCCAGGAGCATGGGGAGGGTTTGCCCAGCCAGGCAACACTGCCATGTCGACCTGGCACTGAATCCCAGCAGCTCCATGATCCAGCGGAGGGCAACCTTTCACCTCAACAGGAAATTCCTTTGGCCAAAAGCAAGGAGCTATTTCAAGTAAACCCATGTATTTGGGCAGAAACCAAATCCTGTTTCCCAAACGCCTTTGACTGTGCAAGCTGTTCCCAGCTCTGAATTAGGGCATTTGCTGAGGATGCCAGAGGGGCCCCTGGGGCAGCAGCAGCTGCCCCTGCTACAGAGGTCACCCAGTCCAGGAAGAAGTGCTGGAGTCCTCACAGAACAAGTGAAATGCAAGGGGGGAACAACAGCAGCTGTTAGTGGAAGAAGGGAAGGGGTCTCAGCAGCAGTGGGCCCTTCTCTGTGCCACTCACCAGCTCATGGATGTCCTCGTTGAGGTCCACATTGCTCAGCTGCCCGATGCGCAGGAAGGAGGAAGGGGTGAGCTGAGGAGAGAAGGGAACGTGAGGTCAGTCCCTGGAAGCACTACAAACCTCTCAGGAGGAAGGAGCAGGCGTGCAAGATGCTCTGCCTCCCTCCGTGAGCTCTGCTCTCAGCTGCCACCACCAGAGGCCCCCAAAACACCGCACCCCGCACTCGGAGGACACACCGAGGAGGTGGGACCCACCACCCTGCAGGGAACCAGAGGATTTGGGTGAGCTGCTCCAGCCTGTCAGCTGGCAGAGCCAGCTCACCTGGGGCAGGTGCCAGCCTGCAGTGCCTCACTGGGCACTGGCCACACCAGCCCCCGGGCAGCTCCCGGTGCAGAGCTGTGCTGAGCAGCACGTTCCTCACTCCCCTGGGGCTGGGGAGGGACAGAGCCCCCGGACAAAGCGCCACCTCCACAGCCACAACTCAGCACGCCATGCCCTCAGCTGGCAGCCCCAGGCAGCAGCAAGGCTGGCTGAGGGCACGTGTGGCTCTGCCATCTGCTCCAGAGCAGCAGCTCCAGCACATCACACCAGCGTGTTTGTCACCCTCCGAGCAGCCGGGACCCGAGTGACAGCCAGGCTGGCTGCCAGCCAGGAGACACAAGAGGAAGTGGGCACAGTGCTCCTGCACAGCCTAGGGGACACCGGTGTCTCTCTGAGCCAACCCCACAGTGATGCTGGGGAGGAGCATTTGCATTTCCCTCTGGGGAACAGGTTCTCCTTTTGCTGGTGACCACTCGAGCTTGTTACTGGCAGTGCAGTTGCATAACGTGGGAGTTTTTGGACTGCACGAGGCACCTCTGTCTCCTGGATGAGGCAGGCAGGAGTTCAGGCTGCAGCTGAGCAGTGCCAGAGGGGACCCAGCTGGAGCAGGCAGGCTGCTGTCACCCTGAAGCACAGGGATGCACAAGGATCCGAGCACCACTGCCACTGAGCACAGCCCAAACACCAGTCCTCAGTACTAAGATCTTCCCCTGCAGAGCCTCACCCCTCCCCAGCTGCCAGGTTAAAGGGCTTGGAGGATAAAAGAGGGATGGTGAGCAACAGCAGGGCCCTGGCACATTGGTCTCTGCTGGCAGGTCCCAGATGGAGCCCCCGCTGCTTTAATCCCCACAGATCCCCTCTGGAACGTGCAGGCCGGAGCTGCTGGGAGCTGTGCACGTCACTGCAGAGGAAGAATATCCCTTTGTGTTTGCAGCCTGACCCATTTTCCCATTTCTCTGTCTGCTCCACATTCTCCTTCACTTCCTGACCTGCAGATGGGTTCTGCACCACCTTCTCAAACCCTCTCTGGTGCCCTTTAGCCCGCAGCAGCCAAAGTGCTCCATGCAGCTGTTTCCAGACACTGGTTTGACAAGACCAGCCTGGGCTTTGTTTCTGGTCCATGATGGCTCCACAATCCCAGTGGAAAGGATCCAGGTGGACCCTTTTCCTAGCAGTCAGAGCAGACCACTGTGGACTCCCAGGAGCTGGGCACACACAAAGCTGTCACCTCCCTGGACAGGAACTTAGGGTCATGAGCTGCAGGCAGGAACTGCCTATTTCAGTGCCTGCTGGTGTCCAGCTGCTCTGGTGGCAGTCAGAGGTCCCAGCCAGGCCCCTGCCATCCTGGGGAGGGGGAAGGACACAGTCCTCAAGCTGAAACCTGGGAGGGACAAAGCTGAGACCTTGCAAAGGAACACAGCCCCACCTGGATTGAGGAAGCACGAAGATTTAAGGCTCCTGTTAGATGTCACATGTCTAGGGCAGCATCAAGGCAAGGAGATGGAAAATGTCACTCATGCCATGTGCCTTCCACAGGCAGGACCAGCCCTTCAGGGAAAATTCTCCCTCTTTCCCACAGAAAGTCAGATGTGGCTGAACCAGTGACACCCACCTCCTCCCTTCCTTCCCTGTGGAGAAGGCAGCCAGGGCACAGCAGCTCAACTCCCAGTGGATTAAGCACCAACAGGACACAGGCACAGATGAAGGGAAAGGAGGTGCAGTTGAGCCTGAAGCTGAACTTCTCAGGCAAGCAGTGTATTTTTAAAATGCTCCCCCCTGGCCCCCACGTCCTGGCATCCCTGAGCAGAGGCCTGGCTCCTGTCTCACCCACCACAGGGATCACATGCCAGGAAGACAGGAAAAAGCTACTTCCATCAGCACCCAACTTTGATAAAAGGAAAAGGAGAGATTCAGGCAGCCTGGAGCCAAGACAAAGGTTGTTTGTGCACAGCTCAAAGATTCACTGAGCAATGCCCTCCTTGGGATGTTTTCAAACGCAGCCAAGGCAGCTGCTGATCCTGGGTACGTGTGATATTGGTGTGACTGTGGTACAATCATCTCCACAGAAAAACATGCACTGCTGCCAAAACCCAGAGGGCACAGATGGGTTAAGAGCTCTCCTGCCCCAGGAGAGACTCTGGGACCAGCTGAGCCTGACTCTGCCAGTGGCACATGAGCCATAGCACTCAGCCCTCGCCTGTTTTGGGTGGTAAAGTTAATTCCTTATTCATTTTGAGCTCTGCAAAGAGATGTCTGGAGCCTTGATCTGAACCAGATCCAGGTAACAGCAGTGATAGTGGGGCAGCAGGGATGTTAGCAGGCAGAGCTGCTCCTCTGAAGGACTTCACCAGAGTGCAGGGAAGCCCCCAAATTCAACAGAGGCAAATACAAAGTCCTGCACCCGGGAAGGATGAGTTCCAAAGGTCAGAAAAAGTTCCAGCTTTGTCAAAAAAATCTTGCAGCAATCTGGTGGATGAGTGAAGAGGAGTGGGTGGCACAAACCTGCAGTGGAGGTGGTCACCCCAGTCCTGGGTGGTGCAGGAAGGTCTGGGGAAGGGATCCCACACCTCCATCTGGCACCTGCAATAGCACACCTGGGACTTGGCATCCAGTTTGGCTTCCTGGGACAGGAAAGGCACAGAAATGGAGCCCAGCAAGACAGACAGGGGCAAGACATACAAGGAAAAGCTGGTGCATCTCAGGGAGATCTTCATGCCACCTCCAGCCAGCCAACAAGAGGTTACAGAGAGGACAGAGACAGACCTTCCTCAAAGTTTTACACTGATGAGACAAGAGGCAGAGGATAAACTGCAGTAAGGGAACTTCTGCTTAGATCTCAGAGCCAAAAGTTCACCCTGTGACTGGTGACACTCTGGACTTGGGCCCAAAGAGGGTGCAGAGTAGATACCCAAATCTCCTCTGGATGTGTCCTGAGTGACCTGGTCTAAGGGATCTGCTCTGAGCAGGGGCTGGGCCAGAGACCTCCTGAGGTCCCTTTCTCCTTCACCACACAGGCACCCACACTCTGAGACAGGTGAGAGCAAATCCAGGATCTATCTCAACAAGAAAAAAATCTGGCAGAAGATCCCAACCACCACCTTCTACTCATGGAAGATCCCAACCACCACCTTCTACTCATGCCCTGAGCAGATCACCTCCAAGATCCCCCCCAGGCTGTGTGCAGTGGCCAAGCACTGCCTCCCAAACTGCACTCTGAGGGAGGGCCTGACCCTGCTCCACAGCCCATTCCCACAGGGATGAGCCAGTGAGGCTCCTCCCTGCAGGACAGGAGCCAGAATGAGGAGACCCCCCCAGACACTGCCCCTGCCACCCTCCTGTGCTCAGTAACCAGCTGGCAGCACATGACTTTCCTTGAGATAAAGCGCAGCACCAACCGCAGCAGGAGCCCACAGAAGCTGTGGGAGGGAAAGAAGAGGATTTCCAGCCCTCAGGGCTCTCTTGGCCCCAGTACACTCTGCTGAGGACCCCCTGGTACCAGTTTGGGTGGAAGGAAGGCTCCAGGCTGTGTCACTGGTGTGTCACCAGCACGNAAGAGGATTTCCAGCCCTCAGGGCCCTCTTGGCCCCAGCACACCCTGCTGAGGATCCCCTGGTACCAGTTTGAAGGCTCCAGGCTGTGTCACCAGCACANCCCCAGTACACTCTGCTGAGGACCCCCTGGTACCAGTTTGGGTGGAAGGAAGGCTCCAGGCTGTGTCACTGGTGTGTCACCAGCACGGGAAGCCCTGCCACCAGCTACGGGGAGGGGAGCTGCAGGGCTTTTGAAACCCCCTCCTCTGACACACAACTCAGCTGAGACAGGCTTCAAACCAACCCAGCATCATCCCCAAAATGCTCCACAGCAGGACAGAACGAGGAGAATGAGGCTCCTCACCTCCAGGCTCATAAGAGGGGAGAAAGCATCCAGACTCTCCCCAAGGCATCACCACTCGGCTACGATTGTGCTTCCAGGCTCCCCCTGGCACTCCCAGGGCACAGCTGCTCCTTGACCCTCCCCTCCCCGAGGCTGGGAAATGCTGTTACTGCCCTGGTCTTTCTCCAGGCATTTTGTGTCCCCTCTGCAGAGGAACAGCACAAGGATGAAGTCCCTGACGGTGTGAGCACCCAGAAAACTTCCTGAAGCTCCTGCCACCACCCGAGGGCAGTGGCTCTCCAGGGCAGTCATTTTCAGGCTCCCAGCAGCAGGAACAAGCAGCCTCTCTGCTGGTACCATGGGGTGTGCAATCTGCAGCCCATCTGCCAGGAATCAGGGCTCACCCAGCAGAATTACTACTCTTTTTCTGCCTCCTCCCACCAAGACTTCTTGATGGCAGCCTGGCCACGTTTTCACACCTTGTTACTTGAGGTTAAAGAAAATGAGACCAACCATATCCAGAGAGGCAGAGTAAACACAGAGGGGTTGAGAAGGCTGAGCTGCCCAGAAGCAGCAGCAGCAGCAGCCTGGGCCTCATGAGGGTGACCCCTTGTTCCAGGCACCCTCTGGAGCAGCAGCATTAAACCAATCCTGAAGTTAAGGCATTTCAGCACAAATAGCTTATAGCACATCTTCAATGGTAGCATAGGAGAAAAGTCCTTTGTCAAAAAATGCTCCCTGATGGAAATTGGCTGCTCACACTAAAATTTTCCACCCACTTCCCAGCCTGAGACCCAACATACACAGCTCAAGAACACGGGGAAGGGACAGCCCAGGGCAGGCGTGATGCTCAGGGGCACAGGCTGCCTCTCACTCCTTGATGTGCTCGAGGCACTAGAAAGCCCTGGTGAGAGGATGAAGGCTTAGTCAGCTCAGCTGGCCCCTCAAAACCAGAAGAGACCTCAGGAACAGCCCTGTAGCATCCCCTCTATGTTTATGCAGCTCCTCCTCAGCCCCTGCCCACAAGCACTTGAGCTCAGTCCCTCACAGCAGCCAGCTGAGCCACAGACGTGTTTCCTCTGCTCACTTTAAGATCACTTTCATTTCCACTAGACAAGCACGTGTGAAAGGGAAGGAACCCTGCTGGGGAACATTTTTATTGTGTTACCCCTACCCAGGTCTAAGTGTCCCCTGAGCCAAGCAGCTCCAGCCTCTCCTTCTTTCTCTGCCAAAGCTGTCCTGCCTTCCCACTTCAATCCATACAACTGAAAGGCATCTGGGGCAACGGGAGAGGCAGCCCAACACCAAAATGCAACCCCAGCACTACAGTGACAACACAGCTGCCACTGCCGGGGCACGTGTGGCCTGGAGCTCCAGCAAGGTACTCCCTCTCCTCCCTTGCCAAGGGAAATGCCACACAGTGCCATGTCACCAGCTGGGACCTGAGCTGCCTGCGCTGTGAAGGGACACAGTGACAATAAATCACACTGGCAGGGCTGGGTGTCCACCCCCAACTGCCCCTGCTGTAGCAGGGCTCAGGCATTTCCTCCAAACCCATCCTGACTGACCCCCAGCCATGAGATCTCATTAATCCCCATTTTAAAACCCTTCAAACCTGCAGATTTCCCCACCTGCTGCAAACACACGGGGTCCTGTTGCACTGCCCAGGAGGATTATTTTATTTTCACCCCAGAACAGCTGCTGTGGCACAGGTGTCTCCTTCCAGCTCCCAGAGTGCTACACAAGGCTCTTCCAGCCTAATGAGCCCTGAATTTCCCTCTAATTAGCCTGCTGTTCTGACTTGCCCAGGAGCAGGGCAGCACAGAATCGTGCTGGGTGAGACATCCCTGCCAACAGCTGCCAGAAACTGGCACTGCTCCTCCCTTCCCGAGCTCAAGTCTCTCAGCAAACTCGCTGCAGGAAATTCAAAGATTTGGGAGGCAGTGCCTCTCCCACCTGGTGCTGACTCAGAAGTGCTCCAGGGACCCATCCTGACATCCCACCCACACCACAGCCCCAGCTTCACTCTGGGACAGGTACCAAGTGCCTCAGTTTTCTTCACTGAGCCACTTGTAGAAGAAAGACTGCCAGGCAGGCAGCTCAACTAACAGCCTGGGGGTACACTGGACAGTTCTCCCCACTTAATCACCCAAAATTAATTTGCCTGGAACTGGCCTCCCTCTCTTTGTAACATGGCTCACCCTGGACCTGCTTTTTGCCAGAGTAGCTCTGTAGACTCTGCAGGACACTCTCCACCACTCCAGGGTTAGAGGCTCTTGTGCCTGAGCCCTACCTGTTGATCTGGGCAGCAGCAGCATGCCAGGCAATGGGTGCTCACAGAAAGACAATTTTAGCAGAAACTAACTTAGTACAAGTTAATTTTACATGGACAGATAGAGACAGAAGAAAGGGGAATAGCTTCAGACTAAAAGAAGGGAGAACAGATTAGATGGTAGTAGGAATTCTTCCCTGTGAGGGTGCTGAGGCCCTGGCACAGGGTGCCCAGAGAAACTGTGGCTGCCTCAACCCTGGAAGTGTCCAAGGCCAGGCTGGATGGGTCTAGGAACAAGCTGGGATAGTGGAAGGTGTCCCTGCCCATGGCAGGGGGTGGAACTGAGTAGGCTTTAAGGCCCCTTCCAACCCAATCCATGCCGTGATTCTCTGAATGAAGAGAGCAGCCCCGACGGCAGGAACAGGGCCCCGCTGAGCGCCAGGTCCTGCCGGCACGGAGCGTCCCACGGCGGAGGAGGAGCGGCCGGGGCTGCAGCAGCGATGGAGCCGGCTGGGCACTGACTCAGTCCCACGCTCAGTTTTTCCCCCACGAGTGCCCCGTGCCCCGGCCGTGGCTACCTCGCAGCCCCTCCCCGCGCCGAGCCCCGACAGGTTCTGCTTTCCCAGGCTGGGGGAGCCCGGAGCGACCCCGACCGTCCCCGGGGCTGCCTGGGGAGCCGAGCCCCGACCGCCCCCGC
>VZRZ01007219.1:451-47813 GCA_013398175.1 Climacteris rufus | reverse complement strand
GCCCGCCCCCTGCGCGGGGCTCGGCGTGTCCCCGACCCCCGCCGCCTCCCTGTGCCCCTCCTTACCGCCAGGGTACCCCTTACCGCCGGGGTGTCCCGCGTGTCCCCCTGCCGCGGGGTGGGGTGTCCCTATATCCTCCCTCAGTGGGTGAGGGTGTCCCTCTGTCCCGCCCTGTCCGTGCAGAGCGGTTTTGGGGAGCTCACCGCGCACCCGTGGGAGCTGTGCCCTGCCCGTCCTTACCTGTCTGTGTCCCCCAGGTGTGCTGCCCCTGTGCTGCCGGCCCCCGGCATGGGACAGGGCCCCCCGGCCGCCCCTCAGCCCCCTGCGGCCGCCCGGCCTCCCGCTCGCCCCGAGCCGGCCCTTCAGCAACAACAAGATCCAGGTGGAGCTGGACGAGAGCTCAGGTACGGCGGGGGCACCGCTATGGGGTCACCCTCACCGCACGGGCACGTGTGGCCCCGGGCGTGCAATGTCACCAAAGCCCGAGATATTCCCGCTGTAGCTGCTTAGGACTCTCTGGGAGAAGTGTTTGGGGACGGGAGTCTCACCAGTCGTGGGCTCTTCAGGTGGCTGGTGCTGCTGGGGTGCCCCAGGCAAACCCTTGGTGTCACTGTCCCCTGCCTGTGCATTGTCCCCTCTGCGGGGTCCCTGCTTTGGGCACCTGGGAGAGGGCAGTGCTCCAGCAGGGAGCAGCTGTTTGGAATTTCTGTGACCTGGCTTCCAGAATAGCTGTCCACATCCCTGCACTGAGCAAAGGTGCCTCTTCTCGTGGCTTCAGGTGGTGCTTTCAGGCCCCTGGGTGTGTCCTCACACTGTCCCCAGCTGGGCATGGCTGCAGCACCCAGACTGAGCAATTCCTGGGTAGGGTAGTGCTGTTTGGAAGGCAACAAGGGCTCAGAGCCCTTCCCGTGGTGCTGGCAGGCTCTGGCAGGTGTGTGACCCCCTGGGCATGGGCTGTTTGCTGGGACAGAAACTGCAGGCTCGACCTCACCCACTGAGCCCAGAGAGCAGGGGAACTGCTGGGCAGCATGACCCTGACTGTGGTTGGTCTTTGGGACACGTGGGGTGCCACCACACGTGTCCTGGTCTGTGTTCCAGGTCCACCAAACACTGAGTGAACCTGGCTCACGGGCAGATCTGGGCAAAGGCAGGACCTTGCCCTTGGCCCTGCTGCTCTGGGAGCTTTTAAATAGCCAGGAGTGAGAAGACACGGTTTGGTGAGCAGGGAAACAGGCTGAAGCTCCCCTGGGCAGGGCAATGTGAGCTGCTGGGGGGGCAGAATCTGATGTCTCTGTGTTTACCCTGCCCAGGCATTGCCATGATGAAGTTCAAGAGCCCCCCAGTCAACAGCCTCAGCCTGGAGTTCCTCACTGAGTTTTCCATAAGCCTGGAGAAACTGGAGAACGACCGGGCCTGCCGGGGTGTGATCATCACCTCTGTAGGTGTTTGCTCCTGTTTGGGTCACAGGAGGCACAGGAGGGCCCAGAGGCACCTTGGACTGGCTCGGGGAGGAGGGGAAGGGGTTCTTGGAGGGGCTGTGATCTTTCTTCTGTGCCCTTTTCTAGTAGAAGAACAACACCCAAGAGTTGTTCTTTGCCATGAAAATCAAATCTGGTTATCTGCCAACCTGACACATCCTGTGAGATCTCCTGGCGTGCCTTCTGGGAGATGTCAGTGTTTATCTTCAGATTGGTGTGGGGACAAGGTGGTGCCTGGGAATGGGACAGGACAGGTTTTGTGCTCTGTGGCTGATGCACTCACACAGGGACCCTGACAATGACAACTTGTGCTGCAAGTAGGGTCCCAGCACTGCAGACCATGGTGATGGGATGGTCCAGGCTGGGGAGCACTAGGGAGATCTTTTCAGAACCCCAAAAGACCCTGATTTATATCACATATTTATCACTTTCCCTTTCCTCAAGCTGCCAGGCCGAGGGCTAAAGGCTTCTCCCTGCCCAGTGACTCTAAGTGGCATCTCTATTTTCCCAATTCCAGGCTGTCCCCAAAATATTCTCCTCTGGCCTGGACATCACTGAGATGTGTGGGAAGAGCATGGAGCACTATGCTGAGTTCTGGAGAGCTGTGCAGGAGCTGTGGCTCCGGCTCTACGGCTCCAACATGGTCACAGTGGCTGCAGTCAACGTACGTCCTCTGCTTCTGCCTTCCTTGGGGT
The DNA here is from genome assembly GCA_013398175.1 of Climacteris rufus. Lineage (NCBI taxonomy): Eukaryota > Metazoa > Chordata > Aves > Passeriformes > Climacteridae > Climacteris > Climacteris rufus. The sequence continues at coordinate 45,640 of VZRZ01007219.1, read as the reverse complement.
GGCATTGTCATCTGCTGTGGCTGCTTTGCAGTGTGTGGGCAGGGACAGCTGAAAAACCAGGCTGAAATTAATCCAGGGCTGTGTCTGTTGGGATGTTTGGGTGAGATTCGTGTCTGTCAGCTCTGTGGGGTGTGGGAAGGAATGGAAGCGTGGGATGCTGCAGGCTCCCTGTAAGCTGCAGGCACTGCTGGGGTTTAGCAGCATTTCAGCATTTCCAGCAGGTTTTGCTCCTCCAGCCATGGTTCTTGGCCAGCAGGGAAGTGCTGCTGGAGACTCAGTATCCATGGATGCATCATTACTTTCCTGGTGTCTTGCTTTTGTTTTCCAGGGCAGTGCTGCCCTGGCAGCTCACGGCAGTGTCTGTTCACAGCCCCTCTTTGAGGGCAGCTGGGTCTTCCCACAGGCATCCTGTGCAGGGCTGAGCAGCACCCAGCCGTGGCAAAGATGGGCACAAATGGAAGGGAACTCTTCCCTGTGAGGGGGATGAGGCACTAGAACAGGTTGCCCAGAGAAGCTGTGGCTGCCCTATCCCTGGAACTGTCCAAGGCCAGGTTGGATGGAGCTCTGAGCAACTTGGTCTAGTGGAAGGTGTCCCTGCCTGTAGCAGGGGGATTGGAATGAAAAGGGCTTTAAGGTCCATTCCAACCCAAACTATTCTGTGATTCTGTGAAACCCTGATAATCATCAGAAATCTTCTTTAGGGCTGTTTTGAATCAGGTGATCAGAAAGTTGAGGGAAATCTGCTCTGTCTTCCTGGTGTCTTCCCTGCTCTGGAGGTGTCAGTGATGCTGGGGGATGTTTGTAACCATGTCCTGGACTCACCCTGTCCTTCTCTCTGCCAGGGCTCCAGCCCGGCCGGGGGCTGCCTCGTTGCCCTGTCGTGTGACTACAGGATCATGGCAGAGAACCCCAAATTCAGCATCGGCCTGAACGAAGCCCAGCTGGGCATTGTGGCTCCCTTCTGGTAGGCCAGTGCCTCCTCCTTCTAGTGTCACGTGTAGGTCTCCAAAAAGAATTCATCTTCAAGGAGTTAATCAGTCCACCCGGTCGTGGTGCTGTGGTTTGTGTGTCAGGGATCAGGTATTTGCAGCTGCAGGAGTTGGCACCTCATTTCTGACCTGTTCTGCAGGTATCTGAAAAGCTTTTAGGCTGCAGAGTGTCCTCACATCCTGCACCAACAAGGAGCTCAGTTCTGACCCTGCAGTCAGCTCCAAAACAGTGCTGGGGGATCTCATGGGTCAGGCTTAGTCTGGGAGTATTTTTTTCACTGGATACACGCTGTGTACCTGCAAAATCCCATGGTGTGGGGACCTCTGAAAGCACAGGGACAGTAAGATACTAAGACACAGGCCCTTGGTTGCCCTAAGGATGTATGAATGTACTGTTGGGAAGGAGCTTTCAGTCACGGGAAGTGGGTAAAGGTGGGACTCACAGGCACTGGGGGTAAAGAGAGCAGCTTTTGTGCTGAGGATAGGAAACTCTCTTGGACTACCACCAAAAATAGCTCTTCTCACAGCACTTTCATGGCATGGCTGAGCCCACAGCTCCTGTTCAGAGCCCCAAGCCTGGGGAGTGGGACCAGGGTGCTCTCAGCTCTGATGTCTGGGTGAGCTGCCCCTGGGTGTTTCTTCCCTGACCGTGGCTTTCCCCCCATCTCTTCCAGGTTTAAGGACACGTTTGTGAATATTGTGGGACACCGAGTTGCTGAACGCTCCCTCCAGCTGGGCTCCCTCCACCCTGCCCCTGAGGCCCACAAGCTGGGCCTTGTGGATGAGCTGGTGCCAGAGGAGAAGCTCCTGGAGAAGGCTGCAGCTGTCATGGCACAGTGGCTGGCCCTTCCTGGTAAACCTCTGACAGGGAAAGGGGGGATCTGATCTCAGTGGGAAGGACAGGTGCCAGGGTTGGTACCCAGGAGCTGTGTAACAGTTTCCATTCAAAGGGAAGGTGTGGGTGGCTGGGAGGTAGGAAAGCTCAGCCCAGCGGTCCCAGCAGCCTTGGGCTAACAGAGAGGGACACTGCTGGGTGTGCAGGGCACGTGGCTCCAACTCAGCTCAGCCTGCCAGCCCTGCTGAGTCAGTCTGGAGGTGTCTGAGCTCCAGAAACAAACTGAATCTCTGTCTGTCAGTGGAGGTGTTAGCCCAGGAAAGCTGCCATGGAACTGAGGGAACAGGCTGGGTGAGAGCTCCTGGGTGGCTGCCAGGCTGCTTTTGTGGTCTGGATCAACTCTTGGCATTCTGCTAAGCTGGGGATGGCAGTAGTGGGAGTGTGATGACAGGCAGACCGTGCAGGCGTCACGTGTTTGGGCTGCTCTGAGACTGCAGCACATGGTTCCTGGGCTGGGAGAGGGCTCTTCACACATCTGAGCTGTCCCAGCCCGTGCCACCCCTCTTCCCTGCTGTCCTGTGAGTGACACCTCACCCCCCAGAGCGGGGAGCACATTTCAGCTGTGCCCTTTCCTGACTTCCAGGAGGCACCATGCAGATCCTTCCCCTAAATCAGAGCCAAGTGTGGGTGGAGGTGTCTGTAACACCCCGGTGCTGGAGCAATTTGGGGTTCCCAGTGTGTCTGGAGGGAGTCAGTCATCCTTTCACTGTCACTGGGTACACTGAGAGCGTGCATGAAACATCTGTGCAGCAGCTGTGCTGCTGCACCTGGCTCTGAGGGTGTGAGCAGATGTGTGCTCGAGGCCTCGGCCACCTCCACCAGCCCCTGCTGCTCCAGCAGCATCCGTGTATCCGTGAGGAATGGCACAGGCCCAGGGATGAGCTCAGGGGAGCAGTGCTGCTGGCTTTTGTACAGCATGTTTGGCAGGAGCAAACTGTCTTGCCAGTGGTTGAAGGGGTTGGTTCAGGGGAGCTTTGAGCCACAGCAGTTTCAAATAACCAGGAATTTTGTTTGGTTACTGCTGTCCTGAGCCTGGGAGTGTGTATTGGGGGTGGGCATTGGGAAGAGTCTGGGCTCTGCAGGGCTCAAAGAGAAGGAGTGGCACAATTTTTTTGTCATCTGTGCCAGCAGATCAGTCATTTCCCCACTGAGCAGTACAATCATAATTTATTGTGTGAGAATTTATCCAGTTCAGCTCCCAGCTGGTGGGTTTTCCTGACCCCTTTTCCTGCTGGTTTGGAGAGCGCTTTGCTGTGTGATCCCTCCCTGTTACACCTGTGTGTGGTGGCCCTGAGAGCTGGCCAGGGGGGAGGACAGGGCATGTCCCTCATCCTGGCTGTCCTCTCTGCAGACCATGCCCGCCAGCTCACCAAGTCCATGATGAGGAAGGCGGTGTTGGACCGCCTGGTAGCGCACCGGGAGGACGACATCCAGAACTTCGTCACCTTCATCTCTAAAGAGTCCATCCAGAAGTCCCTTCGCATGTACATGGAGATGTTGAAGAAGAGGAAGAGCTGAGGATCCACCGCCCTGGGCCTGGTCCTGGGAGGTGGAGTCACCCTCCGAAAAAGCTGCAGCAGAGCCACAGCAGAGCCCCCTGCAGTGCCAGCCATCGGTGACGTGCCACCTGCTCCCACGGCCACCCCAGCCTCCCCTTCCCTTCGTGCCTGTAGAGTGCCTGACACCACTGCTGCCTTCCCGAGGGCGGGGAGAGCCCGCTCAGCCCCCCGAGGAATGGACAGGGACAGGGTCTCGACGCTGTGGCCTGAGCCTGCTGGTCCTTGGATGTCCTCCCTCCTGTCCAACAGTTAATCGTGAAATGAAGTTTGTCAATAAATCTTCAATGAGGTAGGAGATGGATGCTTCGTTCCCTGGCTTGTCTGTGGTCACAGTGTCCTGGCTGGTGGCCTGTCCCCAGGCTCTGGTTCATGGTGGGCTGGGGGAGCTCTGTTGTGACCTGTGTTGGCTGGGCAGTCTGGGCACAGCCAGCTGCCACCCTTCTCCAGACCAGGATCTGGAGCAGCCCCTGCACAGGACTTGTGGATTGGGCTGCAGGGAGCACCTTCATGGGGGTCAGTGGTGGGAGCTGGAGCTGGATCATGGTCTGTGGCTGCAGGAGGAGCTCAGGCCGTCAGCTTCACCTCGACTGGATAGTGGTCACTGACTGCCAGGGCCTGGAGGAGGACAAGAGGTGAGAGATGTAACACAGGGGTTTGGTGAGCCCCTCACCTGTTGCTGTGCTGGTGGGACTGGCAGGGTGGTCAGTTGCTTTGCCAGAACCTTCTGCCTGCTGGAGGGGGGGACACTGTCTCCAACCCTGAGACACTCAACACACAGGGCTCCAGGTGTGGCTCAGGGTGGGCACTGGTGGGACCTGCCCTCTGAGTCCCCCATGTCTCACTGGAGGGCTCTGTGCCAGCGATGGGTGGTTGAAGATTGGCTTGGGTTGCCCCATACTCTGAGTCCTGCCCATGGGCGACCAGAGAAAACCTCGTGCATCTCTTGTCTTCCCTATGAGAACAGGCAGTGACCCCAAATCACCATCCTGTTTCCATCCTTGGGTCCCTTGTTCCCCTGAGCCCCTCAAACAGGCAAGGGCAGCCCTCAGCCTGGGCCAGCTCAGCTTTGGTGCCTGTTAGAGCCCCAAATTTGTGATTCTGGCTCACCTCCTCCTGGTCCAGCTTGAAAGCGCGCTGGAAATTGTAGATCCCAGCTGAATTGGGCACGATGCTTCTCTTCAGCTTGTTGCCACACACCACGATCCTGCCGGGGAGATGTGAATGGTGGGTCCCCCCTGCCCCTGCTGGCAGTGCAGAACAGGCAGGGGGTCCCTGGGGTGCCGGGGAGGGGACGGTGGCACCGTGGTGGCAGCGCTCACCTGTCATAGGCACAGTCCGACTTGCCCACGGTGGTGTCGGCGCTGTCGGGGAGCAGCCACTTGAAGACGTCGCTGGAGCGCAGGCGGATGGATGACCAGTCACTGGGCTGCACGTAGGCACAGTCGGCGTTGAAGTCCCCCAGGAACATCATGTTCTGGTGGGGGGGGGAGATGGGGAGGGTGATGGGGCTGCCCCTGCCACCAGCCCTCCTGTGGGGCTGGCAGGGACCGTCCATCCCGTGGCAGGAACGAGGTCTCCATCCCACTGCTCCTGCACCAGCTCACCTTGGAGCAGGGTCCCAGTGTGGGTCAAGCAGTTCCCAGGGCTCAGTGCCCACCCTCAGTGCCCCCCCACTGCTGGTGACACTCACATCAGTCCCCCACTTGTTGATGATGGCCAGGTAGACGTCGTAGAGCGCGTCGATCTCGGCGACGGCGTCGTGTGGGGCTGAGTGCAGGGGCACCAGCACAAACTCCTTCACCTCTGCCAGGGGAGAGGGATGTCAGCCCCATGGCCACCCCGTGCCACCACCCAGGGCCACCTGTCCCCACACTTACTGGTGTGGGGTGCTGAGACCCTCAGGATGAATGGCTCCCGGCTGAAGACATCCTGGGGGTCCTCGTATTGGTAGGTGTCCACCACAGACACGACATCTGTCCTGTGGGAGCAAGGGAAGGGTGACCCTGGGACTTGGCACAGCCCCTGTGTCCTTTCCATGATGCCAGTGGCCCCACAGTGCCATGACACAGCAGCAGCAGCCCCAGCCCATTACCTGTAGATGAACAGGTACATCTCCTTGTAGTTCTCCCGTCCCAGGGGGCCGCTGATCTCGTAGTCATATGGGGATGTGGATGCACTGCAGGGAGGCAAAGGCAGGACAGGGACATGGCTGGGGCCATCCTGGGCTGGCTTTGGCATGTCCAGGACCTGGATGGCCCCAGGGTTTGCAGCAGCTGGTTCTGCTCTGCTATCCCCATGGGTCACTGTGCCCTGGCTGTAGGCTGATATGGGGTCTAGTGGCTCTGAAACCTCCAATGTCCCACCCCAGAGTGACTCCTTGGGCACAGGAGTGGCTCCTGCCACCCCTTTCTCTACAGGGACACTCCTCACCTTCATTTGCAGCAGAGCTGAATTAGGTCAGTGAGCAGCCTGGGGCCCTGCAGCACCCGGCGTCACCATCCCTGCCCCGGCTGCTTTGTGGCCATGCTGGAGGGGACACGGGAGGGGCGAGGACAAGGGCTGGGTGTACCTGCTCAGGAGCACTCGCTGCCTTTCAACACAGCAGCAGCAGCAGCTTCTGCCTGGTCCTGAGCTGTGCCCTTTCCCAAAACAGGGTCAGCACCCAACCTGTGGAGGGGCTACCACCCTACTGTGGCCAGTTTTAGCCCACCCCAGCAGCCCCTTGTCCTCCTGGGGTGCCAGAGCCACCTGCCTCAGAGCATCATCTACTGCTGTGTCCATCCCAGGGTCCCCCTGCCACTCACAGGGTCTTGTGGTGCAGGGTCTGCCTGTCCCTTCATCCCCCTCTCTCACCTCTGCCCTGTCCTCTTGGATTTTGGACACAGAGCTTGTCATAGCCATAGTTCCTTTCCATCCTGTGCGCTCCTGTGAGCTTACAGCTTTCAGAGGGGATTTGCACCGCTTGTATCCCCATTCCCCTCACCAAATTATTCCCGGTGTCTTTTTCAGTGCCTCCTCATTGCCCCAGCACATTTCTCCTACTCTCCATTCCAAAAACAAACTCTGTTGATGTACAACTCTTTTTTTGCCTTTTATTGTTCAGGCAGCTTGTCCCAGCTGCTGTCCCAGCCCCACTCGTACCTGTTGAGCTGCTCCATGAGCTCGGTGACGGCGCTGAGGTCGGAGTCACGCACCTCCTGCACCAGCACCACGTCGTAGCGGCGCAGGACCTGTGGGGCCCGGAGGGACGGTGCTGGGAGTGAACCTGCTGCCAGCCCAGGGCCAGGCTCACACCCCTCTCCCAGCCAGGCACCCTGACATGGTCCTGGGCACAGCACTCCATGTCCCTGGTGCTGGGGCAGATGTCGCCACGGAGGGCTCAGAGGGACTGTGGTCCGTCCTTAATGCCCTGCCTTGGTCCCCACCAAGCCTTCATCCACCTAGGGCATCCCCAGCCATGCGATGCCATCCCATCCTCAGCCCCGTCCCCACATGGCCCTGGCACAGGAGCCATGCTGGGGACTGTCCCAGCGCTCAACCCATCCCCACATTGCCCTGTCTGCACTCACATCGATGATGATCCCTGCCACTTCCTTGTTGGACATCTTGGTGTCACCAAATGCCTGGATGTTGAAGGCACCGACACGCAGCGTGGCGGTGGCCGGGCACAGGAGAGCCACAGCCAGCAGGGACAGGACCAGTGTCACAGTCCCCATCCTGCCAGGACGGATGCTGAGTCGCAGGGATGCAGCAATGGATGCTGAATTTGGAAAATGGCTTTGGATTTGGGGTAGAGGAAAAAAAACCATGTACATTCTTCCTAAGTCCTGGCGTGTGACTGTGTCATGGTGGGCACTGCCCAGGGCAGGCTGTGGAGCTGGCGTGGGCAGTCTGCCAACTTGCCAGTCCCAGAGGATGATAAATCCTTTCCCACAGTTGTGAATCCACCTCTTCCAGCTCCAGGGATCACCCAGCTTCACTCCCCACCAGGATGTCTTCATCACCCACCAGACCCATCCACCACTGCCAGCACTCCAGGCACCCCAGGCTGTTCCATATCCTTAAACTTCACCACAGCCCCCACTCTTGGGGTAAGGAGCAACTCCTCATCCCAGCTTGTTCCAGCTCATCCCAATCCCTCCTGGTTCACAGCTGAAGGTGCTGATCCCGGCTCCGTCCTTACCTTGCTGAGCGCGCAGCACCTCTGCCTTCCCAGGAGCAGGATGGGCGGCTTTATTCCCAGCGGAGATGCCGGCAAAGCAGGATGAGTCGGACACCCCCGTGGGGGTTTTGGCATGACTTTGAGCTCCTTCCCACATTGGGAAACCAAAAATCCCACAGGGCCATAGGGTGGGGCCGGCCCAGCCACCCCGGTGCTGACACAGCAAAGGAGGGATGGGGAGACTTCACAGTGCCGGGGCATCTCGGTGGGACTGGGTGGGCGTGTGCGACTTGGGGGGCTGCCATCTGGGGTGGCCCCTGGATCACAGGGTGGGCATGCTGGCCAGCCAGGAGGTGAAGGGCGCTGACCTTAATTGGGTGATTCAGACGGTGTAATTAGAGGGGAGAGAAGGAAATGGCCAGTGTGTGGGTCAGGCAGGTGAGCACTGCAAGCCACAGCAAGAGAGGGTGGCAGTGAACCCCTGCAGCAGCTCCAGTTGTCGCCTAAAGCAGCCCCACCAGTGACCCAAAGAAGCCCCAGTGGGGCTGGCATTCCCTGTGCTGGCTCACGACGTTACCGTGGCGCATGGCGTCACCCCAGGGTGACGACAGAGCAGGTGGCTCTGACAGCTGCTCGTGCCAGGACTTGCTGGGCTCTTGTGCACCACCAGGTTTTGCATCCTCACACCCAGTCTCGGGGTGAGTCCAGTGTCCCCCGGTGCTGTGTCGGCACCGAAACCCCCCTGGGAAGCAGCAAACCCCCGGGAACTGACTCACGTCCTCCCCGCACCCTCGCAGTCAGCGCCCCGTCAGCCGCCCCGCAGCCAGGCAGGCTCTGTCAGGATGTGGCCCTGTGAGCTGGCAGAAGAGCATCCTGCACCCTGGAAGGCCTGGGGCATCCCAGCCCCTTCCCAGTATTCCTGTTTTTGCCACCATCAGCTGAGAGGGGAGCAGTGCTCACCACCCCATGGGTCTGGGTGTCTCAATGGCAGGAGGGTCCCCCAGCTCTGGGGACCTCCCTGGCAGGGTCAGGGGGCTTGGCACAGGGGGCTGCTGGGGAGACTGAAGGGACCTCCACTCCAGAGCCGCAAAGGCTGTAAAAGGCTCATTTTTAATGGCAGCAGAAAGCATCCCACTTCCACAGGACCCCCCAGAGCAGCTCCTTGCAGAGAGTGGGCAGCTTGGCTGGCAGTGGTGTCGCGTGGGCTCCCACGAGGGATGCAGGTGTGTGCTGGGATGTCCTGGTAGCCACCAGCGGTCCAGGGCCGGGCTCAGCGGGCTTTCAGGGTCACCTCCACTGGGTAATGGTCGCTGACAGACAAAGCCTGGGTGTGAGGGAGAGCAGAGTCACCCTGACCAGCGTCACATGAGGCACCCTGAGCTCCTCTGGACCCACTGTCACCATCATGGCTGGCTGGGACCCCAACACTCCACCCCAACCCCCAAAATTTAGATCATACTCTAAAATGCTCCATCTGAGAGGTTGATTTGGTGCACGAGTTGGGGTCAGACCACCCATGGGTGCACCCTTGGGAACAGGGAGCCCACCCACACTCCTGGGAGCTATGGTGAGGCAGATCCCAATGCTGTTGGGCTCACATGCCCCAGCCCTTCACTCACATCCTTGTTTTGGAGGTGTAATTTCTTCTCAAAGTTGTTGACGGTGGCGGAGCCGGGTTCGACGTCTTGGCGCAGGGCAGTGCCGCAGGCAACGATGCTGCCGGAGCATCACGGAGGTGTTAGTGCCTGGCAGCTCCCTTGTGCCAGCCCCCCGTGCCCCATGCCAGCCCCCCGTGCCAGCCCCTGCCACGGCACCCACCGGTCGTAGGCGCAGTCGGTGTCAGCCACAGTGGTGTCGGCGCTGTCGGGGATGAGCCACTCGCAGGCGCGGAGCGAGCGCAGGCGGATGGACGGCCACTGGGAGCTGGTCACGTAGGAGCAGTCGGCATTGAAGTCACCCAGGAACAGGATGTCCTGCAGGGCAGAGTACTGAGTCCCTGCCCAAGGACCTTTCAGGGCAAGGGCTCCCTAAAATCTTGAGGGGTGGCAACAAACCCGCTGGGGTGCCCCAGTGTGCAGGGACAAGCCCCCAGGGATGGCAGGGGAGCCACCCAGCACCTCCTTGCCTGGAGATTGCTGGGGTGGCACCTGCTCAGATGGGTACAAGAGGCCTCCTGTGGGACATGTCCATCCCACCTGCCCCCCCAGCTGCCCTGGGGAGGAGCTGAGCTCCACAATGCTGCTTACATTGGTCCCCCACTTGTCGATGACGTCGGTGTAGACATCGTAGAGCGCATCGATCTCCTGTGCTGCATGGCTGGGCTCAGAATGCAGGGGCACCAACACGAACTCCTGCACCTCTGTTGGACAGCTGATCATCAGCTCCCCGCTCAGGTGTAACCCCGAGAAGGGAACAGGAGCCCCAGGGAACCACCCCAGCCCGAGCCCCAGCTACCAGCCAGGAAATGCGGTTTAACGGAAAGGGTGTGTTGGTTTTTGGTGCTCTGCGTGTTCTCCAGACTGGAATTTCCAGTGGGGAGCTTCATCCCTTTGAGCATGGTTTGGGCTTTGCTGCTTGTTTCCCATTAGTGTTTCCAAGCCACCATGGTTTGGAGAAGGAGATGGAGGTGGGAGGGAGATGGGACAGCTTGTGTGCCCTGAGGAGGTTCTCAGGAGATGGAGGTGGTGACATGGGGTAGATGATGGAATAAAGTGGGAGATGGGACAGTTTGTGTGCCCTGAGGAGGTTCTCAGGAGGTGGAGGTGATGGCATGGGGTAGGTGATGGAATAAACTGGGAAATGGGACATGATGGGAGATGGCAGCCGACCAGAGGAAGCAGATGTTGGGATGTGGAAGGTAGCAGATAATGGGATGTAGGACACGATGGGAAGCAGCAGGAGATGTGAGCTGGCACACAACTGGAGAGAACACATGGTGGGAGATAAGAGGTGATGGGAATTGCTAGCAGTTGACACATGGTGGGCAACAGCAGGCAGTGCTGGCCATGCTGGGCAGGGCCATAGGACCCCCAGGCACCTGTGGGTGAGACATGGCCCCACCACAATAAAGGACCCTGGTGGAGGTTTGCAATCCCCCTCCTTGGCAGGCACAGCTCCAGCCTCAGCCCTGCATGGAGGGGACCCCCTGCCAGGTCTGGGCATCCCCCAACACCAGCTCTGCTCACGTGTGGTGGGCGAGGAGAACTTCACAATGAAGGGCTCCCTGCTGAAGGTGTCGGTCCCACAGGGTTCACAGCCATCGTCGTAGTAGTAACTTCCCAGCACAGAGACCATGTCCGACCTGAGGGAGCAGAGCAGTGCAGCCCCCAGCACCACTCCTGCCACAGCCAGGGCCCCCAGAAGTACCCGTGGCACTTTGGGGGCTGCTGGGGAGGGCAGCAGGTGACACCTGGCAGCATCCTGTACCTGTAGATGAAGAGGTACTGCTCCTTGTAGCTGGTCCGACCCAGGGGGATGCTGTCCAGAAAGCTGTACTGGTGCCTCCCAGCGCTGGGAGCAAGGTGTGGAAAGGGTGAGAAGAGGCTCCTGGTGTTCCCCAGCACCCATCAGGCTCTCTCCAGCCAAGCCAGGGGTGCCCTGGCATGGTGAGATGCCAGCTGGGATCTGGCCCAGCATCCCATTTGCAGTCACCCCCACACTGTGCCATCAGGGTCACCTGTTGAGCTGGCCCATGAGGTCCTTCACAGCGCTCAGGTCAGCATCCCGGACCTCCTGCACCAGAATGATGTCGTACTCTGACAGGATCTGGGGGGACAAGCTCAGAGCTGCTCTCCCCTGGCCAAGAGCTGCTCATGGGGGCACCCGTGGGTGCCTTTTCTGGGCTGCAAAGGCTCTCAGGTTGGCAATGGGAGGGCAGCAGGGACCTCAGGGCCAGGGAGGAGACTCTTCTGCTGGTGTCCTCTGGCTTGGAAGGACTCTGGTCTCACACAGGGCCCTCTAACACCCATCTGTCCACCACCCACCAAGCCAGCAGCTGCTCCGAGGGAGGAACCTGGGCAGCATCNGGGTGTTAGAGGGCCCTGTGTGAGGACCAGCAAGAGTGGAGGTGGCCTAGGTGGAAGGTGGTGATGGGGGAAGAGCAGGTGGGTGGGTGGATGGACCTATGGATGGATAGAGATGTGGATGGATGGNGTGAGGACCAGCAAGAGTGGAGGTGGCCTAGGTGGAAGGTGGTGATGGGGGAAGAGCAGGTGGGTGGGTGGATGGACCTATGGATGGATAGAGATGTGGATGGATGGATGGATGGATGGATGGATGGATGGATGGAGAAAGCAGGTCTCCCACTGCCCAAGCTGGCTGCACCCCAGAGAGCAGAGTGTCCAGGCCTTCTCCCCTCCCCTGCACTCACAGAGACGATGATATTTGCCACAGTCTGGTTGGACATCTTGGTGTCCCCAAACGCTTTGATGTTGAAGGCGCCGACCTTCAGGGCGGTGGCCACGTGCAGCAGCAGAGCTGCAACCAGCAGCAACAGCACCAGCCTCGAGCCTGCCATCCTGTGCAGAGGTACAGCAGGGGCTCAACCATCTGGGACCAGGGTGGAGGGACCACTGGCCATACTGGTTTCTCTGGGAGGTGCCTGTTTTCCAGGGAACCACCAGGACACAGGGACTGTGCACCTCTGTCACATGGAGCCTCATCCTGCCTTTCCCTCCTGGAGGGAGGCCAGGTCACTCACAAGGCTGGAGTGGAAAATTCACTGGCAAACAAGCAAATGCCATTTCATGGTGACACAGAGCAGTCACTTCCTCATTCCCCATGAAGAAGTGCTCAGCCCAGACACCTCTGCTGGCCTGGGATGGGTGGCAGTGGCTGGGGACACCAAGGTCCCTTGGCTTGTGCCTCTCCCCACCTCTCCCTGGATCTGTCCCAGAGACCCCAAAGGCCCTACAGCAGCTGTGCTGGGACAGAGCAAAGGATGGATCCCTCCTGACACTCCTCCCCAGCTCCCTCCCTGCCTGGAGCATCCTCACCTGGGGTAGCCTGCCCTCCCCTGCCCCCCACCCCCCAGCACTGCCCCTGCCCATCCTCACCCAGGCTGGCGTCCCCCAGGACCCTCTGCCGAGTCAGTGCTGCAGCTCCCACCCACGGGGGAAGGCATTTGGGAAGTATTTCCCGTGGCACTCGGCTCCCTGGGGTAATATTTTACCAGCGCATGGGACCTGAGCCCTGCCCAAGCCTGGGTGCCTAAATGCCTGATCACGCCCAGAGCCTGATAAATGGGCTGAGAGGATGGGCAAACACTCCAGCTTTTGGCACAATAAACCCCAGCCTGAGGAAGGTTTTGCTGGCCCCAGGCTTGCATTTTCTTCTGGGGCAGCTGCTCCAGTTAAATCCTCACTTTTCCCACTTGCACCCTCACTATGGCTGCACACATTTCCCTCTAACACCACAGTCCCTCCAGCTGATAACACAGCGATCTGGTAACATCACAATTTGGTCATGCCACAATTTGCCCAAAGCCCCAGAAATCCTCCCCACTCCCAGGGGGCACAGCAGCCTCCACGTCTGCCAGGCAGAGGCACCTACAAGGACCGTATTCATCTCTGAGCTGCACCGAAGTTTGGCCCGGCAGAGCGTTAGGCAATGGCAAAGTTAGGCTGAGCTGGTGACATTGTTGAGGGGAGCTCCTGGGGTGTGGGAGGAGAGGGGAGCAGGACCTACCTTTGGTGTTGTCCAAGGATTCTGGTAAGGGAAGGATCTGCACCTGCATTTATGGGGAGGGACACGCTCACCTTGCCAAGGGGTTGCCCAGCCAAGGAGCACGTGAGGCCGCAGGCTCCATATGGCATTTTTCACGGAAGCAAAGGTCTGCTCAGTGAAAAAAGAACCCTTTCAGCCTCTGCCAATACCTCCCTTCACAGGTAAGGCTGAGAATGGATTAAAAGGATTAAAAGAGCTCTGCAAGATGAAATGAATCCTAGAGACCACTTGTGGGGAGCGGCAGCTCCACAATATATGGCACAGGCAGCTCTCACTCATGACCAGATAATAATTCTCTTAAAAAGCATTTATTTCACCAACACAAATCATTCCCATCCAGCACCTTGCATTTCCAACAAGCTGGTTTCAAGTGAGTGTGCCAGGGCCGGTGGGAGACATCCCAGTGTGGTCTTTGGGGTGTGAAGGCAAGCTGGAACTCCCAAAAAATGACACATCCCTGCCACAGTGCCTGTCTGGCTCAGACCCCATCCCTGGGAGGGCCATGCAGTGCTGGGGGGTGGCAGGCCCCCACCCCACCCATTCCCACAGCTCAGCCCAGCCCTGCCCCAGCGGCCTTGGCTGATGTCCCGGTGCTCCCAGTCTCCAAAGGCAGCTGCTGTGTTTCCCAGGAGGGCCCTTGCAGTGTGCAGCGATCCTTAGGGAGCTGGGTGGGGCCCTGCCAGCCCCCTCTCCTGCAGCCAGAGCAGGGCTGCTCCACAGTGGGATCAGGGCTGGGCTAGACCCCCCGAAAGGCTCCCCAGGTTGGACCCAGGGCCAGGCTCCCCCAGCCGAGACCCTTCATGGCCAGTCCCTTTTCAGACCAAGACCCTCCCCAGGGGCCAGACCCAGGACAAAGATTCCCATGCGCCAAGATCCCGCCAGGTCTGTCTCACTCAGGTCAAGACCCCCTCAAGGGCGAGTCCCAGGGCTCAGCACCTCTTCTGGGCCAAGACCCCCGAAAGATCAGACCCCTTTCATGCCAAGACCCTCAGGGCTGGACCATCCTCCAGGCCCAGGCTCAGCCCCAGGGCCAGGACCCTCAGGGCCAAGACCCCTCCAGGCCCAGTTCTCTTGTAAGTCAAGACCCCCTGAGTCAGCCCAAGGACCAGCGCCCCCAGGCCGATATCCGCCCGGGCCCAGACTCCTCCAGGCTGAGTCCCCCTGTCTCATTCTCAGCCCCAGCTTCCTGGGGCTAAGCTCCAGGCCTCCCTAGGTCCAGGCCCCCCCGGGTCGAGACCCCCTGGTTCAGCCCTGGATGCCAAGATTCCTCCAGGACCAAAGACCCCCCCGGGTTCAGGTCCCCCAGCCCAAGCCCCCTCAGGGCCGCTTCCTCCCCGGCCGCTCCCCNAGCGGGGCCGGGACCGCGACCGGGCCGGGGCCGGGCCGGGGCCATGAGCGACATCCGGCACTCGCTGCTGCGGCGGGACGCGCTGAGCGCCGCCAAGGAGGTGCTGTACCACCTGGACATCTACTTCAGCAGCCAGCTGCAGAACGCGCCGCTGCCGCTCGTGGACAAGGGCCCCACCGAGCTGCTCGAGGAGTTCCTCTTCCAGGTCCCCAAGGAGCGCGGCGCGCCGCCCAAGGTGCTACAGGGACACCCCGGCACAGCGGGGCCGGCCCGGGGACCGAGGGCTGAGGCCGGACACGGCCCCGGGGAGTGGGAATGGAGGGGAGGCCACAGGAGCTCAGGACAGGATTCCTGCTGGAGCCTGAGGCCTCGGGAGAACAGGACAGGCTCCCTGCGGTGCGGGCTGCTGCTGGAGATCGAGGGCTTGGAAGGGCAGCATGGAGTCCCTGAGGGGCTGCTGCTGGAGATCGAGGGCTTGGAAGGGCAGCATGAAGTCCCTGAGGGGCTGCTGCTGGAGATCGAGGGCTTGGAAGGGTAGCATGGGGGCCCTGAGGGGCTTCTGCTGGAGATCGAGGGCTTGGAAGGGCAGCATGGGGGCCCTGAGGGGCTGCTGCTGGAGACCAGGGTTTTGGAAGAACAGGATTGATGCTGGAAACCAGGGGGTTTGGAAGGGCAAGGTCCCTGGGGGGCTGCTGCTGGAGACTGAGGCCCCAGGAAGACAGCACGGGGTCCCGGGGGTGCTGGTGACTGAGGTTTTTTGGCAGGGAGGGTGCTGGCTGGCAAGTCCCTGATGGGTTGGCCAGGATTCAGGGCCCCGGGGAGGTGTTGTGGGCCTTGAGACCCCTGGGGGGCTGCCCCCTGCCCCTCAGTCCTGCAGCTGGGCCCTACCAGGGGTTTTGGGTGGGTGTGGGATGGAGCTGGGATGGGCATCTCAGGGATCAGCAGTCAGAAACCACAGCTGCTGGTGACTCCTGGGGTGCATGGGCCTGCAGCCCCATGTGCTGCTCTGTCCAACTCTGTTCCTCCAGCTGCCCAGCAGTGCCCTCAGTGCTGTTATTTGCAGAGGGAGGAAATTTTTTTCACCCCAGCAATGTCAGTGTCATCTCTCAGTTCATGGCCAGCACTTGCAGGTGTAGCAAGTACCAGCTTGGGACACCCAGGTGTTCAATTGCAACCTAGAGCTTTTCAGTGTCACCAGGCAAATGCAGTGGTGGTTCAGGAAGCGTGAATGTGTGTGCTGTGCATAAAGACTGAGTCCCTCACCCCCAAGAGAAGCTCTCAGCCTTTACTGTTCCTGTCTTTTCACTTGGTTCTTCAAAAGCCTCAGTGTATTTTACAGCTTTGCTTTTGTTTTCTTTCAGAGGCTGAACTCACTTCAGGAACTTCAGCTCCTTGAGATCATGTGCAATTATTTCCAAGAGCAGACCAAGGATTCGGTCCGGCAGATCATTTTTTCATCTCTCTTCAGCCCCCAAGGGAACAAAGCAGATGACAGCAGGATGGCTTTGCTGGGGAAGCTGGTCTCCATGGCAGTGGCAGTATGCAGGGTTCCTGTGCTGGAGTGTGCTGCCTTCTGGCTGCAGGTACAGCTCCTGTGCAGGCAGGGGTGGCTCAGGGAAAGGCTCAGGGAGTGTTGCAGGGTGGGTACACTGAACTGGGGCACAGCTGGTCACAGTCAGCTGCTCCTCCCTGGCAGCTTCAGCTGATAGAGCAGCTGCCCCCATGTCTGTGCTGGTGTCCAATCCTGTGCTGTGGCGTCAGGGAGAGCTTTTGCCAATCCATTCATGTGCTGCGCTGGCAGAATAAAACTTGGGATTTTCTTTTTTTAAGTTTTACTAATCCCCACCAACCCCTGCATATTGAAGGGGCTCAGTGAAGGGTTTGACCAACACAGGGAACAAATTTTGGCAGTTCATGGTCATGTTGCCTGAAGAAGCCAGCTCTGGAGTTTGGGAAATAAGCCCTGCCTGATGTGCAGGTTTGTGTGTGGAAGAGGCAAAGCCCTCTTTTGAAATTTTGGCACAAAAACCTTCTGTCTGTCTTCTGTGAATGTAGTAGGCTGGGGATCCCCTCTCTGTCTTCTCCTTGCCCATTGAGATTCCCCACTGTAGGCCTTGGGAAGTGCACCTTTGTTCCTGCTGCCCTTGTGGGATGTGCAGAGGTCACCTGGTTGACAGAAGGGCAAGAGCTGGGAGGGGAGGGTGGGAGAAGGCAGCACTGTTTCCTTGGGGCCCCTCTTCTCCCACCTGGTGAGCCTTGGGAGGGGAAGATGGGACATAACCTGGATAGCAGGAGAAGGTGTAGGGGTTTTTTTGCAGATGGCAGCTTTTAAGTGACATGAGAATTGCACAGAATTTTTTCCACATTTTTAACGCCAAGTGTGACTGAGAGGTTACTGAACTGTTGTTCTGGGCCTGAGCCAGTTGAATACAGAACTATGTTAGAATCATGGAGTCACAGAATGGTTTGGGATGGAAGGGACCCTTAAAGCTCATCTTTTTCCACCCCCTGCCATGGGCAGGGACACCTTCCACTATCCCAGGTTGCTCCAAGCCCCATCCAACCTTGAATGCTTCCAGGGATAGGGCAGCCACAGCTTCTCTGGGCAACCTGTGCCAGGGCCTCCCCACCCTGAAAGGGAAGTAGTAGTAAAAAAAATAAGTAGTAAAGTAAGTAGTGCTGAAGTAGTAAAAAAAAAAACATCCCTGAGTCAAAATATTGATCTGAAAGGTTTCAACGTTAAACCGCAGATACTGTAAACACAGAACATCACCATCTACTCCAGTATTGTGATACACTGATTTTATCTCTGTGCAAGTGGGTGTTTGGTGTGCTGAGGGAGAGCAAGCACAGTGCCATGTGTGGAGGGTGAGGCAGGGATGCTGGGGCAGCCTGTGACAGGGTTTGATCTGCTGTGCCCGCAGCGCACCCCGGCCGTGTTCTGTGTGAGGCTGGCCCGAGCCCTGGTGGATGACTACTGCAACCTGGTGCCAGGCTCCATCCAGACCCTGAAGCAGATCTTCACTGCCAGCCCTCGCTTCTGCTGCCAGTTCATCACATCAGTCACAGCTCTCTACGACCTCTCTTCAGGTAAGTGTTTCCCAGCTGTGTCTTTCCAAGCAAGAGGTGCAGTATAACACAACACAAATTAACTGTTGCAAGAGAATTAACTGCTCGAATCCTAAAGAGGTGTTACCATGTAATTATTGCCAGAAGCAGCTCAGGGGTGTGGCTGTTGCCTCATCTGGCACTGGGGTGAGAATAAAAATAACCACTGCGTGTTTGACTCCCAGAATTCCAGAATGGTTTGGGTTGGAAAGGACCTTAAGGCTCATCTTGTCCCATCCCCTGCCATGGACAGGGACACCTTCCTCTAGACCAGGTGGCTCCAAGCCCTGTCCAGCCTGGCCTTGAACACTTCCAGGGATGGGGAGTCCACAACCTCTCTGGGAACCAAGGGAGAGCCTTGCTGGAGAAGCAGCCAGGAACATCTGACACAAAGGGCGTTGTCCTCCACAGAGGGCAAAGGACGTGGGGACCTTATTGACTGAGCAGCTCTGGCAGTGAAAGCTGATCTGTGTGGGCTCAGTCAGCCCTGGGAGAGACTCAGGGCTGCCTGTCAGTCTGATTCCTGAATTCCTGAATGTTTGCAAGCTGGAGCAGGATTTCTGTGGAGCAATGATGAGAAATACAATCAACAGCATATCTCCAATGCACTCTCTAACTCTGTGTGTGACCTGCCAGTGGTATGACCTGTCTCAGGTTCTTGTTGCTCAGGCACTTGTGGGTGTCTAAAATAAGATTGATTTAGCTTTATCTAGTGACAGAGAGCTCGTGGTAGACCAGGGAACAACCAAACACTAAATACCAACGTCATGTAATCCAGAAAAGCAAATGCTGGTATTGATAGAGGAAATGTTTTGCACAGTCTTCTCCAGATAAACAGCTTGGCATCGCTGAGAATGAGAGAGAGGCTCAGGCTTAGACTTGAGGTTGTTTTTGAAGTATTTGTAGAGCTCAGAGCTCATTTTATATCTGTTTTGTGTAACCACCTGGAAATTCATCCAGGTCAAAAGTTCATCGTGTCAAAAGACACATCAGAAAGGAAATAACATGAGTTATAGGAAGTAATTTTTAAATTCCTTAGTTATTTGAGATGTTTTTGGTGACACAAGTAAAGGAAGCTTGCTCTTCCAATCCAGCATTCCCCTGTGACAGGACGATGTGCAATTATTGGGAAGTCAGGGTTTCCCTTGTCTGTAGTCAAGTTCATGACCATCTTTCACTTCTTACCTAAAGCTTTACATAATCTTATAATCCTTTACATGTCACATGATCATGTTGTTGCATTGTGTTTTTCCACAAGACATGTTTGTTTAGGTAAGTATAAGGAAATGAGTTGAATTATTGGCACTTCCTTCTCTTCACCCAGCAAGTTTTTCCTATTTCCTTTGCCCTTTATGCTTCCTGTGGCAAGGGGTAAATGAAGGCTGAATTTAGGGACAAAATGAGCAGGTGGTGGGTGGGAGAGCAGAAAATGACAAAAGCTTTGGTGGGAAAGGGGATAAATGTCAGTGTTTGGTGGTGCCTTCGGAATGGGGGAGAAGGTGAAGTTGACAGGAACGTGGTTGTGTCTTCCCTGGGATAAATGAGCTCCTACCTTTGGTGTCTTGAGAAAAACAGCAGAACTGGAGGGGTTCTGAAATTGTAATAGTGTAGGAAGAGGGTGTGAGTGACTGATTAGAGCCTCAATTAAAGCCCTGTGCATCAGCTCAAGGCTCAGCTCACCCAACAATAACTTCCCTTTCTTCAGATGACCTCATCCCTCCCTCGGATCTGCTCGAGCTGATCGTTTCCTGGATCTTTGAGGACCCTCGTTTGATCCTCATCACCTTTCTGAACACTCCCATTGCAGCCAACCTGCCAATAGGGTTTTTGGAGCTCACCCCACTGACAGGACTCATCCGCTGGTGCGTGAAGGCCCCCCTGGCCTATAAAAGGAAGAAGAAAGCCTCTCTCTCCAATGGACACGCTCCCAGCAAAATTGCCAAGGACTCCACTTCAGGAGAAGACAGGGATTGCCACCAGCTGTATTCCAAGCTGCATCTGAGTGTCCTGCAGGTCCTTATGATGCTCCAGGGGCATTTAACAGAGAAAAACCTTTACGGGCGCCTGGGGCTGGTGCCCTTCGACCACGTGGTTCCACTGGTGGAGGACATTAACAGACTGTCTGATGAACTCAATCCCCTCAATGCATCCAAAGAGATTGAACTGGCTCTGGACAGGCTGGCTCAGGCTTTGCAAGTGGCCATGGCATCAGGAGCACTCCTGTGCACCAGAGGTGAGTTGTCCATGGGGCTGGCGGAGACCTGGCATGGGATTCTGTTCCTCCAGGGTGCAGAAGTTGTAAGAGGCAGTTATGGGGTGAGGGGAGTAAAGATCACCCTGTTCACAGCACAGTTAATAGTTTGCCCCTCTTAGAAAGTGATAATGCAGAAAATAGTTCAGGAAAAATAGCTGGATGGAGAGTGAAAAAGGAGAGGTCATGGATGTAGGGGAGTCAGGCGTTGCTTTGCAGAGCTGGGATCTGATCCCCAACCCTGCAGTGTGCACCAGGGAGTTGGATCTGGATGTCTGGCATGGGGACAAATTAGTCCCCCTCAGAATTGTCAGTAGCTATTTTAAAAGCACTGTTTAATTTTGCTTCTGTTTAATTTTGCTTCAGTTTAACTTCTCTGAGTTTGCCTGCTGGAGGAGAGTCCATGAAGCACATAAACCCATGGGTGGCTGTGCTAGACAAAGAACTTGAAAAGCAAATAAAAACTCTTCATCTGGATTTTCTGAGCCTTCAGCTCTCCTGTAATGAGACCCCATTACAGTGTGTCCAAATTCAGTTAAACTTAGTAAAAAAGGCTGCTAACTTGGCTTTTGTCTGGCTTTCCTGTCTCCAGAGCCAGTTCTTTCCAAAAGACATGCAGAGATATAAAAAGGAATTGACCCAACACAGCACAGGGTCAGCCAGACAGACTCTTTTCTTGTTGTATTCTCTTGAAAACAGGCAATTTTGGATGTGACCAGAAGGCTTGAAGCTCCACAGCAACTGGAACAGTTTGTGCAGACCCTGACTGCAGAGTGGCCTCTGCCTAAACAGGGGCCTGGGGCTTCTTGTCCTGGCTGAACCAGTGCTGCTGGTCACATTTCAATGTTCCTCTTACTAATCTTTTGTAAAGTAGCTCTGAGTGTAATAAGAACACAGAAAATGGAGTTTTTTGATCTGAGGGCTGATTTCAGCTGTGTTTGTTGTTAAATGGTACATTCTGAGCACTTGCCGTGGCAGGTAATTCAGTGTAAGGAGCTGCTGAAACACCAGTTATTTCAGTATTTTGGGAGTGTGTTTATCTACAAAGGCAGTAGTTTGTTCTCAAGCTATTCCTGAAAACACTTTATCAACAGGCTGTGTTGTTAAATTCCTTGGTTATAGTTATTCTGCTTTAGCAGAAGTTTGAAGATGATGAAAAAGGTGCAATATCTAGTTGATAGATCTCGGCAAAAAAAAAAACCCCAACCCTTTCTTGACAGTAGCAATGTTTAAAAAACCCCAAACCAATACAAAACAGGCACTGGGTAACGTTTGCCTTGCTTTGACCTGATGCCTTTCTCATCATAAAATGCCACTTTCAGTGGGCAGAGTCACACCTTGTGCTTTCTGTGTCTCAGCTACTTGTTGTTGGTGTATTGGTATTGCAGAATCCATCCTAAGGCTTGGGCTGCCTTAAATTATCAAACATAAAGGGTCTGGTGGGGTAGTCTGGTGAGGTGGAGAAACATTCTCTCTCCTGTCGAGGTTTTGGGCCTGAGAGAGGGATTCTGGATCTGTTGCTGAGTGATGATGATGGCAGATTACTGATTATTCAGTAATCAGTAATTATTCAGTAAAATTACTGATTATTCAGTAATCTGACCTTCCTGGGAAGAGCAGTGAAGGGGAAAATCACACTAATTTTTGCTTTACCCTTATTATTAATTTTCTGTCCTCTTTCAGATGACTTGAGGACTGTGTGTTCCAGGCTACCACATAACAAGTAAGAGACCTTTTGCAGCTGTGCTGGCTTTGATGCATGTTCCAAGGCACTCACTGCTGAGGGCTGTGGAAACAAAATCTCCTCTAAAAACTTGTCTTTCTGGAATTTGGCCTTTATTCACATGCACTTTAGCACAAAGATAAAGGTGACACAGTGCTGGCTACTTCTGGGTTCTTGACTGAGGTGGGGTGTTCAGTGGCTCCCACCTGCAGGTGATCTTGTTCAGCCTGTGTTAGAACAAATGCACAGAAAAGGGAAATGAAATTCCAGCAAAGAACCTGCCCCAGAATTGTCCCATCCCCAACTCCCTGCTGGTTTTACCTGACCCTATCCTCAGTAGCTTCTTGTGTCTTTGAGTTAAAAAACAAAGGGGGGGAAAAGGGTAAAAAAAGTCTTCCGGAAGGTGTAAAGACCATAACTGAGTCCCTGTCCCTGTGGCTCTCTGCAGTGCCGTGTGTTGGGTGTGAGTTGTCCTCTAATAATCCTCCCTCCTCTCTGAATTTCTCTCCACAGCCTGCTCCAGCTGGTGATCTCGGGCCCCGTGCAGCAGCCGAGCCACGGGGCTCTGCCCCCCGGCTTTTACCCCCACATCCACACCCCTCCCCTGGGCTACCCCGCGCACGCCGCGCACCCCGCGCTGCCCGCGCACCCCGCGCTGCCCGCGCACCCCGTGCAGACCTTCATCCCGGGAATGACCTTCCCCTACCGGCCCATCCGCTAGGCTGCAGCGTGTCCCAGCTGCCTGGAGTCTGAGGAGGCCTCACACATCAAAACCAAACGTCTGGGAACCACGTTGTCCTCCTTGGAGCCAAGCTGAGCTCGGCCCGCGCCCGGGACCGGCCCTCGGGCAGCGCAGGGGCTGCGCTTGGCTTGGATGTGGGGTGCAGAGACTAAGGCAGATCACAGGGACAAGGAGGGCATGGGAACAGACCACAGAAACTCCAGACCTCTGTGGTGTGTGGAAATTGTTTTGCTCCAAGGGTATGATATTCCTCAGTCATGTGTTGTGCAGCAGCCCGGATCTGTTT
The DNA here is from genome assembly GCA_013398175.1 of Climacteris rufus. Taxonomy (NCBI): domain Eukaryota; kingdom Metazoa; phylum Chordata; class Aves; order Passeriformes; family Climacteridae; genus Climacteris; species Climacteris rufus. The sequence goes on along the minus strand of VZRZ01007219.1, from coordinate 22,853 downwards.
ACAGCACGGTGAGCCCGGCTGCTCTGGCTCTGGGAGGGCCAGAAGGGAAGGCCTTGTGTGATTTTTCCAAGCTATTCCACTCCAGCCTGCTTGTTTCTTTGTAAATGTTTGTATCTATAGCTACAGAGTATGTGTACACTGTATATTTTTGGAACACAAACGTTTGTTTCGGAAGCACAAGGTAGAGTAAAGCAGCACTTCCTATTAAAGGAAACAATTTAAGAAGCATAAAACAAATCTGCTGCTTTCTCTTTCAAACAGAAGAATCAGAACAATTGGAACCATTTCAAACAGTTAGAATCTTAATCTTTCAAGGGATTAAAAGGTCCAACTTCTTAGGCCTGTGCTGGGACAGGGACAAAACCCCCTGTGGCTGCAGTGACCCACGGACTTCCTGCTGGGGAAATGCCCTTTACACACCTCAGTCAGTGCTTCTTGAAAATCTGAGGTGAGATCTGGAGTGTTTTGTTAATGCTGGCTGGAAAACTGGCTGAAGGCTGGCAGTGCTGTGCTGGCTCTGAGTGCAGCCCGGGAATGCATGGAATCACCCAGAGAAGAACAGCAGAGCTCGCTGCTCTTAGCACAACAGCCAGACACAGTGCCCAGCCCTTTTATTGTCATGCTGTGCTTCTCTGACCCCCCTCTGCAGGACGAAAAAGCAGGAAAAAAGGGTTCTTTCTACACCCCAGTGATGGTGACAAAGACCTCGGCTGCTGCTGCCGCCCTCCTGTGAGGACATTTGGTATCTGTGGTTACACATTGGCTAGAAAAAACAAGGGGCAAATTAGATGGAACGTGGGAAAATCTAATTTGAATGAAACAGCTGGAAAGGAAATTGTGATTGTCCTCTAGAAATGGAAGGTTAATAAAAATCACGGAAGAGTTAGGGTTGGAAGGGACCTCTGGAGATCGTCTAGTCCAAAGTCAGATCATCTAGTCCAACCCATAATAAGTAAATAATAATAATAAACATTTCAGTTTTGGCGAGACAGTTGGACTAGGTATTTCCCGACTGAAATATCCTATCTTATTTCAGCTTGTAGAGCTTCAGCAGCAAGGAAAAACCCTTAAAAACTTCTAATTTCAGGATTAGAGCCATTACTGTCCTCAAGTCCTTGTGCTGTGACAGATCTCCGGCCCCCTGTTCCTGAGGGGAACTTCCGGCCAGGTGGCACAGGGGCGTGACCAACCCCCAGCTCCCGTTTCCCAGGCGCCTGCGCTCAAGGAGGTCCCTTTAATCACCCAGCCTCTTTAATCACCCAGCCCCTTTAATTACCAGCAGCGCTCCCCGCTCGGCGCCGCCCACGTGGCCTCGGGGGACAGGCGCTGCCCTGGGCGCATGCGCGGCGCTCGGCGGTCACGTGTCCCGCCGCCAGCCAATGGGGAGGCGCGTTACTGCGCGGTGCCCCGGTTCAGGAAGTGCCGCCGGTGTCCGTGCCCAGCGCTCCCCGTCCGGTTCCGCCTCCCGGGATGTGCTGAGGGCGCGTCCGCCGCCCCTCCCAGGTGAGCGCCGCGGAGCTGGGGGGTCTCCGTGGCGGGGCAGCGGGGCGGGGGTTGCTGTGGCGACTTCGCCCGGGACGGGCCCGAACCGGGCACAGTCGCCATGGCAACGCCGGTCCCCCGCCCCTAGGCCGCAGCGGGTGCCGGGCCCGGGGGATGTGCTCCTGCCCTTCCCCAGAACCGGAGAGCTCCGTGCCATTGTCGTCGTCTGTGTCCGTCTCCATTTCCTCTTCCTGCGCGGCCGAATTTCCCATGGGAAAGCCGGGAATATGTCGCGTATGACTGGATCCGGCTGCTTCCCCACGGGGAGAAAGGAGTTCCTTGGGTTTGTTTGGGCAGGGGTTGACGGCCGGGTGTTTGTGCGGGGTGCGTGTTGAGGCCACCGGCATTGCTGTGTGCAGCCGGGAGCTACAACGTGTCTTGGACATCCGCTCTTGATTACAGGCAGCAGAATATTATTATCAAATCACACTGCAAGCTGTTTGAATGTTTAATTATGTTAACAGTGTTGAGTTTGAACTCGGCCTGCTCTGTACCTGTTGTGGTTTATCCCGGTTGTTTTGTGCTACAGCAGCTCCCAGCCCGTTCTGGGTGATCCTGGTGAACTCCTGAACCTTGGCCACTCTTCCTTTCCCTCTGGCTTTTTATTGGCAGATGCACAGAAGCATTAAATGTCGATACCCAGCTCAGACCAGACTCTTTCTAGATGTGTCTTTTCCCCTCTCTGTTTATTCTGATAATTCCCAGTGTCGTCCTTTGCTGCTGAGCAACAAATGTTCTCAGGGAGCTCACTGTGAGCATGGATATTTTTTCCCCATGCAGTGGTCAACACAAATTGGAAATATTTGCATTCCTTCGAGCTGCATTCCTTTTTTATCTGCCAACTTAGATTTATGTGTCTTTTGGCATTGTGGGAGCTTTTTACAACTGTCACCAGCTTTCGATGTTGCCATCCTGGAAATCTGTGCCCTATCCCAAAGGATCATCAGCCAGTTTTGTTGCCTATCTGTTCTTCTCTTCTTCCATTCAGTTGTTATGAATCTGCTGAATGGAATCTCTTTTCACTGTGGATTCATCCTAGGTTCTTTTAATCTAAATAATGTTTAAATTAACTTATTTTAGTCTCCTTAGTCCAGGTTAGTATCCTTAGAAGCCTTTATGAAGGACACTGGTGGGAGCATTTTGGGAGCACTAGTGCGTGGTGTGTTTTCAGATAAACCAGTTGTCTGTGTGAATAAACTCTAGCAGGTGTCTTACAGGTGAGGTGAAAAGAAAACCAAACCAAGAAAACCCTCCCAAAACCCCAGCTGCTGTCTCTGTCCCAAGGTGTTATAATTAATGTGTGCACTCATTTACAAGATAAGCCTGAGCAGCCTCACCCCCTCAGAAGCAGTGAGAGTGACCAGGCTTTTAAAGTAGAAGGTTTTACGTTGCAGGTTAAAAAGTAGCTCTGTTCTATCTTGTTAAGTGCTCTAATTAGTGATTCCATGCCTGGGAAGAAACATTCAGTGGTGTCAGGTCCTGCTGATTCGTCGCTGAGCTCTTTGAAGTTGCTGCTGTTTCTCTCAGCAGGTTGTTTGATGTACTGAAAGCAAATTGACTTCTCATGTCTGACTAGTTGGGAAGTGGCTGCCCTGAGAATGCCCCTTAAACCTGTGGCATTCTTAATTTTCACTTCTTTTCCTAAACCACTGTCCATCATCCTGGCTTCTGGTACTGGGACTGGCCTTGGACGTGGTGCAACATTGTGGGAAGTGCCGGTGGAATTCAGAAAATGGTGTTTGTCAAAGAGCCTTTGACAGAGATGTGCATTTATTTTTGTTAATGGTCCTTTTCTCATGTCTGGTGTTATTTCTTTCCCAGTAGGGACCATCTTTATTTGCACGTGGGGATGATTATTTCTTGGTGGAGGGGTTTCTGGGGGTGTTATGGATAGAGGGGCTGGGTCAGTAGTCAGTGAGTCAGTGCTGCTCTCTGAGCCTGTCATCCCAAAAGCCATTCTCTCACTTCCTGTCTATCTCCCCCCTCTCTGTCCCCCACCCTGGCCACTCCCAGTGTGATTTCTGGAGTGAGCAGCAGCAGGTGAAGCTGTGGTTGCAAAGGCTGACTCTGGGTGACAGTGCTGTTGTAAATACCTGAGGAATTACAGGTGCAAACCTGGGCACTTCCTGGCAGAGCTCATTCAGAAATTCCTGTGGCTCTGCCTTCCTGCTCAGCTGCTGGGCTGGGGGCAGCCCTGGGTCATGGACAGGGATTCCCTTCAGTGATGTGTTCAGGTGCTTTGAAAGAACCAACTGGGCTTGAGCTGTAACAGCAGAGAAAGTTCTGCCTTAGCTGAGCACCTCATCTACAAACTTGGAAGCCAGAGCTATCCAAAGTCATTCTCAGAGTGGGATCACTCCTGCCTCCCTGGTTTTTGAACCAGTCACAGCATGTCTGCTGGCTTCAATGCACAATGTTGCAGAAAGACTTAGAGCTTCAGGTCTCACTCTGTGTCCCCCCACCCACTTTCCTCCCTGCAGAAAGGCAGGAACGGGAGATGCTCAGTTTTCCAACACTGGATTTTAATTAAGTTTTTAATTTCTCCTTTTCAGCTTATTAGTGTGGCTGTCAGAGCAGACACCCATGCCAGAATCCATTTTAAATGTGACCAGCTTGGAACAGCAGCAGTGGGGTTTTGAACCTGAGTGTCTCATGCTTGGAAAACTGGGAAAGGAAAGGAGCCATTTTGGCTCCAAATTTAAATTTGGGATCTCAGAGAGCTGTGAGTTTGGGGCACTTGTCTGACAACTGGGGAAGGAATGTTCTTTTCAAGCTTTTAAAAAAATTATCTTATTTTAAAGCACCTTGTTTTCAGTAAACTCTGACAAGTTGTGTTGGTGTCTCCTGTGAAGGTGTGGGTGGAGGGGCTGGGTTTTGCCAGTGCTGCTCCGCAATGAGGGCAGTGAGTAGGAAATGGAGGCAGCCTCGAATTCCCCTCTCCTGGCGTTTGTTTGTAGCCTGAATTTCTGGCTCTTTTTGCAGTCACTACACACATGTTCTGTGTGGCTGTTTATTCTAATTCAGAAATGGCAGTGGGCCTGCAGGTGTGATGGGTTGTTTGGGGGTTTTTGGTTTGTTTTCTGGAGGAAGAGCTGCCTGTTGGGAACTTGCTGTGTATTAAACCTCCCCCCGGCAAGGAGCTCGTTGCCAGTGTGCTTCTTTTGTGACCCCTGGGTTTGAACTCCCTGCAGTGCCACTGTCACAAAGCAGATTTTCCTTTCCATGTCTTAACGAGAAAAGATTTAACAGCAAAACCCTCTTAGAGATTCTTGTTTGCCATTCCCTGGAGGAACTGCTGTATCTGGGGCAGCAGGAAGCAGTGCCTTGTGCAGTGTTCTTCAGAGACACTTAATTCAGGGACCAGCTCCTGTGAAATCCACGGCTCCAGTAACATTTCCAGAGCTGTAGCGTGAAGGGACAGCCCAGAAAGTGACACACATGCAAAACAGAAGTGTTTCTGCTGCTGGGAGCCTGACAAGTCCAACTCCAAGTCTGCAAAGGATCAGGGACACAAGCATAAAAGGATTTCACTAACAGTAAGTGGTTTTTATTTCAAGTAAATAACCACTGCTTGCTGCACAGGTAGAACTCCATTGGCCTTCTCACTTCTTAATATCCTTTTGGGGACTGTTTCAAATCGTGATCCCTCATGGCAGGAGGCCAAAGTGTTGATGGCAGTGCTTCTGTGTTTGGCTCTGAGGCTTTCAGTGCTGTGGTGTGCACACCTCGGTCCGGGCGTAGCAGGAAATGAAGTGCAGAGCTGGAGACAAGGCACAAGTGTGTTCTTAGAACGGTGTTTGCAGAATTGCAGAGCTGAGGAGAAGTAATCTGAGCCATCTGGGGTGAGCCTTGGGGAGGAGGGCTAAATGCCAGGGTGGTTTTTCCAGGTTATGTGTAACAGTGCTGCCTTCTTGGCTGTCAGAGTCCAGTGTGCTCTGGCCAAGCTCCTGTAGCTGTTCCACACAAGGGTGTAATATCAATGTGATTTGTTGGTGTATTTGGTGTTAGGTGGGATTCTGGTTTAGCAGGGTGGTACAGCAACGTGCTGAAATCACAGCACAAACATAGCCCAGTGATAGCAGTGTGTGGTGGAACCCAGCTCCAAACGTGGTGCCTGTGGCTGGTCTCTGTGCTCCCAAGGGTGCTTGGAAGGGATATGCAGATTGAAGCCTTCTTTGCCTCCTTCAAAGTTTACTTTATGAATTGTCCAGTTTTTATGCTTTGGGCACAGCCATTGTATGCTCCCCCATGCTGGTCTGGCTCAAGAAGATGTGATTCTTTGTTAGTTATCTCAGAACACCTGACAATTCACTGGTGCAGGTGTCTTATCTCACCCCAGGGCTCCCCTCCAGCCTCCCTGGGGCTGAGATAAATTCAGCTTTCTTTACAACACATTCTTCCCCAATTTTGCTGGGTTTTGCCCTCCTCCACTGTGAGGTGGTGGTCAAGCATGCTGCCCTGGATGGATTTACTGGAGAAGAAAGTCCAGGCACTAACAAACTCCTTTTTGCAGAGTGATGTCCCTGAGAGAATCCCATTAGTGCTCAGGATATGCTTTGGGGCAGATGGGCAGGGCTGGACAACCTCGTGTGTTCCACATGTGGCAGCCTGGGGAGCTGTGCCGGGGCAGTTTCTGCACAAAAAGAAGGAATTTGAATAATGAGGAGCTCCAAGTCTTGAGCTGGTGCACATCCCTGAGTGACCCCCACGAGGGGCTCTGAGGCTCAGTGCTTGTGATTCTGGTAGGAATGGCAGGAAAACATGGATCAGAAGGTTTATGGACTGTTGTGAAGCCACACAACCAGAGCCTCTTTCCAGCCATGTTACTGTACAGTTACTATTTGCAGACCAAGGCACAAGATCAGTCATTTTGTCCTAGATTTCTCATTAAGAATCTCACTCATTCCAAGCATCTGCTTCTGCTAATGTAGGGAACTAAGTGCTGGCAGTTTTGGGCAGCACTCCTATGGGATGTGATGAATGTACAGGGATGGGAGTGCAACAATCACTGTTCTGTTTGTGGCCGTGAACTCCAAGCTCCATTGGTTTGCACAACGCAGTGGGAATGAGGGGAGCTGTACCTGTACTGTACTGTTTGTGTGCTGCCTGTCCCAAATGAACCTGCTTGGCATTCCTAGGGAGAGCAGGAGCATGACATGGGATAGAGTGTGACAAATGGCCCATACAGGGGTGCTTGCATTGCACCCTGCAGGGGTGGGGTGTTGGTGTAGGCAGCACATTTAACAGCTTCCAGTTTTAGATCCAGCCTTTGGATCCAAAGAAGTCTGATCCCAAGCAGATTGAAGAGATTTGCTCCTCGCTGACATTCCATAGGCCTGAGCAACCCCAAAAGGTCTTTCCAACCTAAGTATTTTATTCTATGACCATATTGAAGCAGTACCTAGGAGCTGTCAAGCCAAGTATTTAAATATCTTTAAAAATTTGGCTCCTGTTGCTTTGATAATGTTGCCCTAAGTCCTTGAAGTGCCTCTGAGATTCTTAGTACTGAATCCATGATGTTTTCAAATCCAGTTGCACTTCCATTGTATTAAATGAAAGGAACTTGGGGACAGAGGTGTCTGTGTGGAACGTTCCCTGCGAGACCAGTAACCTAAAAACACAGTAAGCTGAAAATGAAATGCAGCAGGGAAATCTTTACTGCTTTGTGGAATTAGACTGGTTCAGATTGAATGGTTTAATGTAAATCAGATCCCCAGTGGCAGATGGCACAAGGCAGAGAGACTTTCAGCTGTGGAAACTCCTGTTGGTGTTCTGGAAGTGACAGTCCCAGACAACAGTAGAGTTCGTGGCTGTTTTGGATACTTTGCCCAGGCACAGCTAAAATCCTGCATTTTGGGAAGCTTTTAAAATTCTGTCTGGGCTCTGTTTGATCCTATTTATTTACAAGTCAGAGAGGATGCCAGATGTTAAATTCTTTTTCCTGGAAATCCTACTGGGATCTGAGGACTGTCCACACAGAGCTGCAGACAAGGATTTGGTGGTGACACTGGAGCAGCACCTCTGGCGAGGTACCGGGCCTGAGGAAATCCATCCCTGTCCCTGCGTGCAGATCTTCAGGGAGCGTCTGTAAAGTGAAATAGAGTCCTGTAAAGTGAAATAGAGTCCTGTGACAGTCCCTGGTGGCAGTGCTGGGCACAGCCGTGCTGGAGCTGCCGGTGCTCCTGTGCCCAGCGGGATGTTGGGCGTCGCCGCCTTCCTCCGGAGCTCCCCTGCATGGTTGTCCTTGGGAGTCTCTGGAACTTAATCTCTTCCTTCTGTGGAACAGCAGCAGATAATCCTGAATAATCCAGCAGGAGGGTGCTCCAAGTGAATGCTTTGGATTTCAGGAGGTGAAAATCTACATCCCGAGTCCGTTGGGATCCGCACTGGAGGTGCTGGGCACCGGGGTGGCTGGGAGTGTGTCCGTGGGGACAGTGCTGCTGCAATTAGGGATGGATTTATGAGCACCCACAGCCTGCCAGGGCTTTTCCTTCTGCTTCCCTGCAGCTCTGCTTCCTTCAGTTCAGGGTGAATTGATTTCAATTAGCTCATAAGTAAAGGAAAAGGTTTTGATGAACTTCAGCTTTGTTTCTGCAAGTGAGGAAGATTCCTTCACACTGGGTTTTGTGTGAACACTACATTTGAAGCCAGTACACTCCTAGTTGCTATTCATTTGACTTCAGTCTTGGATTACCTGACTTTTATTCTGCCAGGAAATTTAGTGATAATTTTTGGTAGATGATAAAATTTTTATTTGGGAATTTAATGAGTTTATCTGCATGGAAGCTGAAGCCAAAATAAAAAGGAATGAAACCAGTGTCTGTTCAGTGGTGAAACCCAGCTCATTTTTGCAGGATGCACAAGGCAGAAGCGTTGTTAAAACATGTCTGACAGTGCTAAACAAGGAAAATCTGAACTTGTAGAACCACTTGGCCGGGTTTTTGTAGGTATGGAAGTGCTCAAGGGATTTTCAAACACATTTAAGCAGCTGCCTGCCAAAGCATGGGCTTTATCCTGCTTTTGAACACTCTGCTGGATTAAGGGTGCTGGTTCTGTGGGGCTGCCTGTCTCTCTAGTAATGTGTTCTTATATAGCTTTTATTAGGATTTTTTTTTCAATACAAGAGCTCTAGGAGGGGAAGAAAACTTCCTGCTCTTGAGAAAAGCTTGAGCTGAGTTCTCCTAGCTATGAAGCACCTGGTTCAAGTAAATAAACTGTCCCTGCACCTGGCTCTGAACAAGAACTGCTCTTGTTCAATAGGACCTGGAAGTGCTGGTAGTGGAAATGTGTCAGTGCCCGTTCTTGGCTCTGCTGTGCTGAACAGGGATCCCTCCTGGAGGCCCAGGCATCTCCTGAGCTGGTGCTGGAGGCAAAGGTTCTGCTGCCTTTTAGACAGGACTGTGAAATGCTGTTCTTCAGCTCATTATAGCTAGAGCTTATTGATGCCAAAGATTTATGACATTATTTTTAAGTAGTAAGTTCAGGCTTTACAACATGCTTTAATTTAAAATTATATGTCAAGTTGGCTTATTTAGTAATGCACTTACTATTTCTTTTCATCCAACTTCCATTACTACTAAATATTTGTCATGAAAATTTGACAGGTTCCTCTGAGCTGCCCAATACACCTAAGGCCAAAACATTTTGCCAGATTTGTTTGAACAGAGCAAGGCAGAAGGCTAATAGAAATGCTTAAAACCTGTATGCTTTCCTGTATTTTTGAAATGAATTTTTTATGCATTAATGTCTGCAGGTTTGAGGTAAGAAAGGAAGTTAAATGCTCGTTTTCTAACTCTGCTTGTTTCTGACTTCAATATTTTGTAAAAGGGTGTCCTCAGAGCTTTTTCAAATGTTTATCTGCAAGATCCCTTCATAAGCATGAAATGTTAAATAAAATATGAAATGTTGGCTCATTTTCTAATCCTCATGAACAAGTGCTTCCTGTTTTGACAGAAGGGTGAGGTCACTGTGCCCCCTGGGAGGGGAGGCAGGGGGATGCTGGCCATGTCACCTCCCAGGCCGTGGCTGTTGTGTGAACAAAAGGCTGACACTGAGAAAAAGATATTAAAAGAAATAAGATAACTTCACTTTGGCTTTTCCAAAATGGCTGTGGACACCCTTGGGTTTACCACATGTCCCTGGAGCCTGCTTTTGGCTTCACAGCAGCCACCACTTGGTCTCAAAGGTCAGAAGTTTTGTTGTCAGTGTTGCTACCTCTAAACCCCTAAAGGGCCTTTTAACTTCCATTGAGTCCCAGGGTTGTGTTTTACACTGATCAGGTTTTTTTAAATGATTATTTCTCTGTGCTTCCAAACGTGTATTTTGTCCTCTAAAATGAAGTTGACTAAGAGTGATACTCAGGTCATGGTGCTGGCTGAGGCTTTAGCTGAGGACTTTGGCAGTGCTCAGGACAGCGTTGCCACGGGCTGTGCCCAGGGCCTGCTCTTGGGTGTCTGCCCAGGTCATCCCTGAAGAGCCAGAGGCTGTCACCTGGGTTTGGAGGGAATTGGCTTGCCTGGAATTTCCTCTCTCTTGGTCACAGCAGCCACTGAGCACAGCTCCTGCAGCTGCAGCAACAGCTGGCAGGGAGGAAGGGGCACAGGTCTGCTCTCCTAAGCCCCTGTGGCAGGACACGGTGCCAGCTGGGTGTCCCAAATGTTCTAAACGTGCTGGAGCATCTGGATTGGGTCACAGCATGGATGGAGTGAGGCCCTGCAAACACCACCAGCCCAGGGTGCCTGAATTTGAGGGGAGGGGATTATCCTGTTCAACAAAACAGTCATGGATTACTTCTTTGAGGCTGGCTTCAGCTACGGGATAATGCGTAATGCTTGCCCAGCTCTTTGAGAATGGTGTTAAATACACATGGACTAATCCTCACAGGAATGTGTCCTGGGCTGGCTCTGCCTCTCTGGCAGCTGCTGCAGGACAGCCCTGCTCCTAGGCCCTGCCTTTTCTACTCATTAGCAAAAACATGGCTCTGGCACGGTGGTTTCATTTCTCTCTGATTTATTAATGCTGAGAAGGGGTGTTGCCTTACAGGAGCAGCGAAACTTTGCAAGGAAAACGATCCTGTGGTGTGTCACAGCTCTGAAATGGCCCAGCAAAGGGGTCAGGAGGGGGGTGGCTGAGGCTGGAGCCCACCCCATCAAGCACCAGTGGTGTGATCGGATGAGCCACAGCCAGCAAATGTGCCCTGCCTTCCTTCAGGGTTCCACGGGGTGAAGCTGAGGCTGCTTAAGGGCTCACCAGAGCTGGGGTGGGCAGTGTGTGCAGCACCAGGTTCCAAGCCTGGCCTCCGAGGGCTTCAGCCAATTCTGGGAGTGTAAAATGAGTTTTAAAGGCAGCAAAGAGTGCAGGTTTTGTTGGTGCTTAAGTTGTTTTGAAACGGGCATCTGGACCGACTGTGAGCACTGTAGGCTGCTCAGTAAACACACAGCCACAGTCCTAGAGGAGGCTGTGAAAGAGCTGTGATGCTTTTTAAGGAATTCTTTGGAGAGGAACAAATGATCTACATCAGTACAGAGTGACTGTAATGGCAAAGCAGAATCACAGAATATGCTGAGTTGGAAGGGACCTGTCAGCATCACTGAGTCCAGCTCCTGGCCCTGCACAGGACACCCCAAGAATCCCACCATGTGGCTGAGAGCTTGTTCAAGTAAGTTTGGTAACTTAATAATTTACACTTAATTGCTACATTGTAAGTTTGGCTACTTAAAGCTGCCCAAAGTGGCAATTGTAACTTTGCCAGTTACAATATTTCTGTAGAAGCTGCTCAAAGGGCAGTTGCAGTGCAGGGGGGAGCGTGTTTACATCTGTTCCTTCTTGAGCTCTGAGCTTTAAATCGAGAGCACTGGAGAGCTGAGCATCCCCTTTCACAGGAGGGCATAGACAAACACTGTTGTGTGCAGCCTTGCCCTTATAACTCAGCATTTTGAAACCAAGACTTGAGACTCTTAAATGGGGAAAAAAGAAAGTAAAAATGTTAAGTAATTTATTTTTGTTAAGGGTGGTGGCTTTGGTTTTTTTAAATTTGCATCCTGGTCTGGTTCTTCACCTGGGACTGGGGGTGAGAGAGATGAGGGAACTGACTCCTGCCTTGTCTGTCTCCTGTGGGGCTTTCTCCTGCCTCAAACATGTTCTCCAGTCATCCATCAGTGCTGCAAATGCTTTCACAACCACTTTAGTTATCACTTGCTTCTTTCCCTCTGGTACTTGTTAAAAAGGGCTGAGGACATTGCAGCAAGTGTTGTGTTCGTGGTTAGCAGATCGTGGCAGTGCTGTGGAGAAAAGGTGACTTGGGATTTCTGTATCTGAGCTCTCTGTGCTGGGCTGGGAGGGGTTGTGGCACACAGGAACGAGGGGAAGTGAAACGAGATCTCATTGCAGCAGCATAGGTTAAACAAAAAACATCTTAAAGAGCTGGGATCCTCTGCATATGTGCTCACTGGTGATGCCAGGATTGTGCAAGAGGACTGCTAACGTTCCTTTAGCAGTGCTTCCTTTTTCAGCTGTTTGTTCAGCTTTGTTTTAACAAAATGTTGATCCTGCACAGACATTTGAAGAGCTCCATGCAACATAAGGTACCCTTGGCACACTGTTGGCTCATTAATGCCCTGTTTGGAAGGGCTTGTGGCCACGTGCTCCTCACAGGCAGAGGCACCAGGCTGCACTCCCTGCAGTGGGATGGGGATGGGGATGGATGTGGGGCTGGAGGGCTGGGTCAGGCTGAGCACTGAGCTGGGCCCATCCTGTGGGCAGCACAGCTCGGAGCTCCCTCTCAGGGTAACGTTGCCATGTTTTGCTTCACCTCTCCTGGAAACTCAGTGTGCTGGGAAAAACAGCTTTATCCATGCCAAGCCCCTGCTGGTGCCCTTGGATCAGAGCCTGTATTCCATCGTTCCTGACGGGTCCCTTCCCTTGCAGGTGTGAATGACAGAGGAGGTGTCCCCGGCTGCACTGACGGACGTGAACCTGCGCCTGCTCTGCCACGATGACATAGACACAGTGAAACAGCTCTGTGGAGACTGGTTCCCAATCGAGTATGTTACTGCTTTGGGGGGTGTTCTGTGCAGTTCTGTGCAGCCTCAGGGCTGCTGCCAGGACAGCAGCAGGCTGGGAATCTTCTGTGCACTGTGGTGGGGTTGCTGTTATTGGCCTTTTGCTGCCTGTCCTGCAGGGTCCTGGAGTCAGCAGGAAGTTCCTGGGTGTGGATTTTGGCAGGAAAATAGGCTTTGTGACTAAGGGGGTGGATCAGCTTCTTGGGAAGGGCTAAATGAGATGGGGAAAGGAGGACATCTCCAGGAAAAAGGACAGCATCCCTGTGCTTGTGCAAGGGAGTTGTGTCCTGGAGCGGGTGCCAGGAAAGCACCCTCAGAGCCCGACCAAGCTGGCACAGAGCAGCTGTTGCTGAGGGACTGCTCCCCTGGATGTCCTGGGGAGACTGAGCACTGCTTCCCTTGGCATCACTGTTGCTCCCAGAGTCTGGCTTAAAGCTGATCTCAGCCTTCCCAGCTCAGTTCCCCAGGCCCCTGTTTGGGTAAATGCCCAGGACTGCACAAGCACGGGAATGAGGAGCTTTTCTGGGGGACACTGGCAGATTTCTGGCCTAAAGCATCCAGGGAAACCACAGCTGTAGACTTCAAGGATTTTTTTCCTTTTACTTTGTTCGGAAGGTTTGTAGAGGATTTTAACAGATTATAATGAAGATTGAATAAAATATAACAAATCACCAAAAGCATTCATAATATTTTGAGTTTGTAGATTTCTTTTAAAGGCAAGGCATGCTGAACGTTGAAATAAATGAACACACAGTTTCCCTTTAGTAGCTGCAGAAAGAGGAGGAGAGCTGGAGGCTGGTGGTGTGATTTTTTTTTTTCGCCCCTACCAATATGCAGGGTTTTTTTACATGTGTATCAAATTAATGACATCCTTACACTCTCAGATGAGGGCAGATGGATCCTGCATTTAAAAATAACTTGCTAAAGATGGAAGTGAAAGCTCTGGGCACTGACTGTAAAATGAAAATGTGGTTCTCTTAGCAAGGCAGGAGGCCATTACATGATGCCAGTGCAAGAGCCCAGGGTACCAAATGGGATGTAATGTTTGTTTCCAATTGAGAGGCATCTGATTGCTGTTCCAATGGGCTTTGCATCCCCAAACATTCCTGTTTCTGTTCCTTCCCAGGTACCCTGACTCATGGTACCGAGATATCACTTCCAACAAGAAGTTCTTTTCCCTGGCAGCCACCTACAGAGGCTCCATCGTGGGGATGATCGTGGCGGAGATCAAGAGCAGGACAAAGGTGCACAAGGAGGTGTGTGACCACCCTGGGCTTCAGTGTGGCAGAACCCACCCCTTGCCGTGGTGAAGGGGGATGGGACCAGTTTGGGGTGGATTTTCCCCCCTCTATTCAGACACTTGGTCCTGGGTTAATGTGAGGAATGAAGCATGTGCTGGTTTCCAGCTGATGGAGCAGGGCTGGGGGGCTGTGGTACCACAGAGGCTCTTCCTGCTGGGGTGAGGCAGCTGTGGCCCCCAGGGAAGCTGAGGGAGCAGATCCTGCAGGCTGATCCCAAAGTGCCCATGCAGCAGGCATTTACTGTTGCCTGCCCGTGGCTGGTGACTGGGCTGCTGGAGCTGTGGGAGAACAAACCTCTTCCTTTCTTACTTCAGAGCTTCCTTAGCTCTGCTGGGTGAGACTCCTGCAGAAATTCCTCCCTTTACACAGTCCCTGTCCCCAGCCCAGAGGGGGGGAAGCAGTCTGCAGAGAGCTTGGGCTTCAGGGATAACAGAGCTTGGAGGCCAGGAGGGACAGCCCAGTGCAGCAGTGAGGGAAAGCAGAGATGGTCACTGAAGACAGTGTGGGAGAAGAGCACTAAAAAAAACAGGGGCAGTGCAGAGAGTGCCCAGCTCCTGGAAGGCCCTCAGTGTTGTGGTTAAACAATAATCCCAACATCCACAGGAGCTGAGAGCACTGAGAAAGCACATGGATCTCTTCAGCTGTCTGGCTTCACCTCAAAGCTTGTTGAAGTCAGAAGCTGCATCTTCAGCAACTCCAACAAAAGGCTCTGGTTCCAGCTAAGCTGAAAGCCAAGGGCTTATTCAGGCACTGCCCTGGGCAGTTGGGCCTGTGGCATGTGCTCCTGGTCCCCTGCAGCAGTGCAGGGATCTCCAGCTGACAGAGCTCAGGTGCAGCTTGTGGGCCACAAGGAATTGCTGGGTTGATGTGGACACTGCTGGGTGACTCCAGAGCTGGCACTTTGAATCCTTCCTGGTAAAAAAAGCAAATATGTCCTGTCCCTAAGCCCACAAGTAATGTACACAGTCAGGAACCATCATGGTTTGTGTTCTGCCTCTGGGAGGATGATGTGAAAGTAGGAATAGCCCCGAAGGGAGGGACCATGCTTGGATTTTTTAACTTCCATTCCAAAAGCTTCTGCTAACACTGTTCAGTGAAGAGAAGTTGCCTGCTTTAGCCTTGGTTTTGGGTGTTGCAGTACAGGATTATTGCGTTCTCCTGTGCCTCCCCAGGTATCCTGCTAAATAACTTGTCCTATCTCTACTCAGGATGGAGATATCCTAGCTTCCAATTTTCCTATGGACACTCAAGTTGCTTACATCCTAAGTCTTGGAGTGGTGAAGGAGTTCAGGAAACATGGAATAGGTAAGCTGCTGCTAAGGGCAGCTGTTGTTGTTGTTGTTTGCCCGTGTGGCCAGTGGGTGTGACTGAAGGAGCTCCAGCACCTCCCTGCAGTATCCCTGTGGGAAAGGCTTTCCTGTGCTTGATACCAGCAGCTGGGGAGCTGATGCACCCACACCCTATTCCTGCTGTTAGTGCAGATGCACTGAGAGGTTTTTACTGGTGTGGGCACAACACAATATGCAAATATTTCCAAAGAGCACATCCATCTTTGTCCATCTTTGTTCTCAGGGGCCAGCTGAGCACACCAAAAGCTTGTATTCCTGCAGCTGAGGCTGACTGGAAGTGTGGAAGCTTCACCCAGGACCAGGGTTTGAAATGATTTTCTTTTCTGGGTATCAGCAGCCTGATCCCTGAGACAGAGAACAGAGCTGCTTTGAACTTTTCAGCTTCAACAGAGATAACAAACAGTGAGAAAAAACGACAAGGGGAACTGTAAGAGAGTGTAACTTGGGCCTGGTTAGATATCAGATGAATGTTCAAGTCAGCTCTGACTGTCTGCTGGCACTTGCAGCATTCCTGCAGCCATTTGAAGTCCTGGAGTCAGAAAGGCTTTCTCCCTGTTTAGAGCAGTTCTGTTCTGTCACCAAGTGCTGCCCTTCTGCTACTGCTTCAGGGGGATCTGGATATTTGGCCTGCAGAAGGGAAGGGGCCAGGTTTGGTAGTGGGAGCCAGGGGTGCACACCTGGAGTCCCTTCAGAGGATCCAGGTATAACTCAGCATCCCCAAGTCCTCTGTTCTTCCCCAGGCATGTTGGGCAAGGTACAAACTGATAGGATGGATAAAAAAATAACCAGGGAGTTCTTGGTGACAGCACTGTGTTTCAACCTTACATTGGAATGCCACTGGAGAGAAAGTTTTTATACAAAGAAGAAAATGGTAGCACAGAATGATGTTCAGAGAAGGTGGTAAAGAGGTCTTTGTAAAATCATGGTGGTTTCCAGTCTCCTTTTAATTTCCCAATCCTATTTTTTTTTTTCTCAGCTCCATCTTGCTGGAATTTTCTCCTTTCAGAATCAGTATTTCCTGTATCCATTCCATCTGCACAGCATGTTGCTGCTCTCTCTCAAAAACTTTGAACTTGCACCTGTAGCAGCACAACCCAAAAAAGCTGCTGCTGCTTTTCCTGAGACTTTTCTCTTGAGCCTTTCTACTGGTGTTTGAAGCTGGAGCCTTTCATGCAGGAGGCTCTTCACCCCAGCCATGCTTCTGAGCACTAAACCTCTGATTTTTCTCTAATTTTTTTCAAGGGCTTGGTTTCTAGTTCTCTGCTGCTCTTAAAGCACAGGACAGCTGGATTTCTGTGAGGTGGAAAACTGGAATATCTCATAACAAAATTGAACTGCTCTACTGTCGATGTCTCAGTGGGGTTTTTTTTGGGCTTGGCTGATACAAATTCTCACTAAGTATCAAGTGACCATGAAGTCATTGCTGTTGACTTCTGTGAAATCCTGTGGGTCCTGCTGGGAGCCCTGCAGGCCCTGGGGATTGTGAAACAGCAGCAGCCATCTCCCCTGTGTGTGCTACTCAGGCTGATTCTTTAGGCTGGTGTTACCACACCTGCTGCAAGTTCCCATGCAGGTTCTGCTGGGTCCTTCGTGCCATGTTGAGGTGGTGTGGATGAACCTCCAGGTTTTGTGCCTTGGGCTGGAGTGTCCTCTGTGCCCTTCTCTGTTTTTCTCCTGCTGGCTTCAGCAAATCCATGTGGGATGAGATTCACTCTCCTCCTTAGAAGGGATTTTAAAATCCCACCAGTTCTTAGATTTTAATTTGAGTTCAGCAGACACAACACAGTAACCTGCTTGTGACGTCCTGTTTTTACACCCTGCTGTTTCACATGGCTTTAAAATAAATGTAGGGGTAGAACCTGATACCACTGAAAATGAGTCACTGACCTTCCCCAAAGCCAGGAGCTGCTCTGCTGGGGATGGGCAATATTGTCAGAGTTCTGGCTCATCCTTGTGATTGAGTCAGAGGTTTGTGTCTTTTCAAAATCTCTGCTTTTTGGAGCGTGCTCTTAGGTGAGAGTCACATGAAAACTCTGCATCTGTTCCTGTGGGCACTGGGTGGGATTTGGGGTCTCCAGGTGTGTGCAGCAATCCCTGCTTGGACACTGGTGCAGGAGGGCTCAGCTGGGCCCCACAAACCCTCGTGCTGAGGGTCCCTGCACACTGTGACCCTGCTGCTCCTGCCTTCCACAGGTTCCCTCTTGCTCGAGAGTCTGAAAGATCACATCTCCACCACAGCCCAGGACCACTGCAAAGCCATCTACCTGCACGTGCTCACCACCAACAACACAGCAATAAACTTCTATGAAAACAGAGACTTTAAACAGCACCACTATCTGCCCTATTACTATTCCATCCGAGGGGTCCTCAAGGATGGCTTCACCTACGTCCTGTACATCAACGGCGGGCACCCACCCTGGACAATCTTATATCCTTTCCCTGCAGGCTGCTGAGCAGAGGCCAAGCCCTGTTCTGGGTTAACAACAGCCACCCAGCAAAGTGTGGGTAGGCCTGGGGACTGAAACCTGCTCAGATGTGGGTTTGATCTGAAGCCAGAAGGAAGGTGATGTTTGTTAGAGGGATTTGACAGTGATCCCTGTGTCCCCTGACTCCCCTGGGAACACTTCAGGGAGCCAGGGTAGGATGGTTGGAGCAAGCTGAATGCCAGTGAGAGGGAATGTTAGGCCAAAGTGCTGCTTTGGCTTGTGGGGTGCAGGATTTGGCCAGGAACACAGCAGAGAAACCCTTGGTCTTGCTTCCTGTGACCTGGGATCCCCTGTGAGCCTGGCCTGGCCTGGATCTCAGCAGGCTGCTCTCACACTGACTTAGGGAGCTTGTTTCAGGTCACCAGATCATGGAGAAGAAACTTGATCCTTCATGGGTGTAGCTGGTCAGTCCCAACCTCCCCAGGCAGGTGGATGGATTGCCATCCCCATAGGAACTTCTGTGGAGTCCAAAGGGCAGCTGCTTAGAGGAGGTAATTCCCACACAAGTTGGAGCTGCATTCCAAAATTCCCATCCTTTATGGGGCAGAGCAGGCCTGTTTTTGATAAAAGGTGGAGGCAATGACTGCCAGGAGCAGAGCTGAGTGAGCAGAGCAGCTTCCACTGTGCCGTGAGGTCCCTGCAGGCAGGGTGGGTGCACGAGCAATTTCAATTCTTTGCTAAGTTAGCGTGTAAGTGTTGCTGTCCTTAACTGGTGCCCACTGACTACCTACAGCACATTGGCTCCACACTAGCCAGCCTGAGCCCGTGCTCCATTCCCCAGAGGATATACAGACAAGCCCAGAGCCTCCTGTGCAGCCTCCTGCCCTGGTCTGGCATTTCTGCCAAGAGCGGCATCGAGTACAGCCGGACGATGTGACTGAGGGAGGGTGTGCAGGGAGCACAGGTGGGTACTGGGGACAGCTCCCTTTTCCCTGTCCTGGGACAGAGCATCCCAGAGCGAGCTCAGCCTGCTGCTGGGGAAGGTGTCTGGGCATGGCTGTGCTCTGGCCTCCAGCTGAACTCCTGCTGGTTTTGTCTGCAGGGAATCCAAACTCTGATCTTGTTTGCTTGAGCCCAGGGCCCAGCAGCAGGTGGGACCTGCTGTCCTTCTCCTTTTCCCAGCTGCTGGAGCAGTGTGCAGGAGCCAGTGCCTGAACCCTCAGTGTCCCAGCACAGTAACTGGAAGCCCATTTGCTGCCATTGCACATCTCACATTTCCAGGGCAGTGGCTCCCCAGCACACTTGAAGAGACCTGGTTTCCCTAAAACACCTGCCCTCTTTTCTTTCCATAGGGTTGTTCCTCCTCCTGCCTGACCTCCGGCTCTGCACTGGTTCCCGTGATGACGGCTGGGGGCCAGTGCCCCAGCCCCTGCTGGGATTCCCTGTTCCCCAGGGACTGACCTTTGGTAGAGCTTCCCCTGGGGCTGCAGCCCGGCCGTGCCGCAGCCGCTGTGGGCCCCGGTGTCAGCACTCCGTGCATGTTGCACTGTCTCCCACCTCCCTCGCCTCCGGTCTGCTCCTTCCCACACCCGGGATGTCGAGGGCTTCAGCTGCTGCTCCCACTCCAGCCACGGCTGCTGAGGGAGGTTCATGGATCTGCCCTGAGGAACCACGTACCTGAGCCAGCTGTGCCCCTGTGGCCGGGGTGAGGGGGAGTGGGAATCATGTTTAGGTCCTGCCACATCAGCTGCTGGTGCGTCCTGTGGGTGACTGCCAGGGAGAGCAACTGCCTCGCATGAGAAACTACCCAGCCCCACCAGCCCTCAGGAGTGACGTAAACAGAAGCATTTAATTCAGGATGCATAAAGTAGAAGGCAGGGACTGAAATTGCTATTTCATAGTGAAATATATATGTATTATACTGTATAGATCTTTCTGCCTTTGTCCCGTGGGAACGTAGCAGGGGAGGGGAGCTGGGGGTGCAGAGTCTGGTCCAGAGCCCTTCTCCCCTCCCTCGGCAAGGCTGGCCTTTGCAGGATCTTGAGGGATGGGATGTGTGCACGGATCCACAGCAGCTTTTCCTTGCTGAGGAGGATCCCCCAGCTGAGCTGTTCAGTGTCCTGCTTTGGGCTGTGGTCTGGGCACCCCCAGGCTGTGCCTGCCCAGTGTGTCCTGGCTGCAGGACCCTCTGCGGCTGGGTTGAGCAGCTCCTGTCCAGCCTGTGTGGAGGCCCCAGAGCTGCAGCCAGGCCAGGGGCCCTGCTAGATTCCCATGGCAAATCCCCCTCCCCTGCCCAAGGTCCCTCCCCTGCTCACCACCATGTTCTTCATTCCCCTCTCATTTTGTAACTGGGACTGGAGCAGAGGGATCCAAGCCAGACATGGATGTGCCAGCACTGCCAGCTCTGGCAGGGGGTGGGCAGGAGCTGGGGCTGACACAGGCCTCAGGCTGGCTCTTAGAAGAGCCAACAAGCACGTTTTGAGTTTGCAGCCAGGATGACCATAGAAAGCCCTCTCAGTGTCTAAGCCCCTGGGTGGGGTTCATTAATAAAAGGGTGCAGGGAGGAGCTGCTGTGACTCGTGCCAGGCTGGAGAGGAGGAAGCAGGGAACCCCAGGGGCTGGCACCCTCAGTGTGTGGGAGGAGCACAAGGCTGTTCTGGGAGGTGCTGGTCCTTCTGCAGCGCAAAAATAGACACAAGGTAAAAAGGTGTTTCTGGAGAGTCAAGCTGGGCACTGTTGGAAAGCCCAGCCTCTGAGACCTTCAAGCCCCGAGCTGCCAGAGCTGCCCTCAGCCTGGGCCTCTTCCACCCCATGCATCTCTGGCCCCCCTCCAGTTCAGCAGTGCCAGTGGCACTGGGCAGGCAGTTCCTCCCCAGCCCAGCTGGCCACACAGGCAGGGGCAGTAAAGGCTGGGGTCCTGTGCCCCCTTCCCAGCCCCAGTGCGTTCCTAGGGTCCCTGGCACACCCTTCCAGCCTCAGTTCAACACCTTCAGTTGTGTTACCACTTCTTAGCCTGGGGTATTTTTACTTACCCACTTTCTACTTAACACATCTGTTGGTTGAGTTTCTTTACCAGCCCGAGCCCCTGGTTCTCCTCAGCACTGGCTTTCTCTGGACCAGAATGAAGCTTTCTCTCCCGAGTGCCTGGGACTGATTGATGTGTTGTGTCCCCAGCTTCTCTCCTGCCTCTTACACAACCCTACTCCACTGCTGGAGCACATCCCAAGGGAGCTGTGATGGGTCTGTGTGTTCTCCTGCCACCCTGTCCTGAGGCCTCAGCCCCATCCCCACCTTGCAGCCCATTATTTATTGAAGAACCTCTTGCTAAACATCTTCAATTAAACCAAGCCTCTTTTCTGAGTTGTCTGAGCCTGCCTCTGCCCAGCTGCTGATGCTCCGGCCCCAACCTTGTGCTCTGTCCCACCGTGGGGTGACCATGGACCCTCTTCACCAGGGCTGGGGGGGATCCTGGGGGAGCTGCTGCTGCCCCAAGCCTGGGATGAGCTTGGAGCAGATAGAGGGGGCACAGGGAAGGGGAAGCAGCTCCTCCAGTGCAGAAACTGCCCTTCCAATGGGACTGCAGGATTGGTGGAGGATTTTCCTAAGGCTCGGCTGAAGTGGAGTGGGGCCTTGTGCAGCTGCAGTGCTGGGCTCCTCCCTGGCTGCCCCCCCTGCTTCAGGCGGAACAAAAGGCCCTCAGGCACAGCCAGTGCCCAGGAAATGCTCCAGCACCTGGGACAAGCTGCTCCCAGGCCCCTGCATGGAGCCCTGGGGTGCATGAGCCATTCTGGAGTAACCTAAAACCTCAGTAAAACCTAAAACACACTGCAGCACCTGAGCCAGCCCCAGCCCTGCCTGCCCCTCTGCCCCAAGGGGCTGCCCCCAAAGCCTTCCGGCCCTTCAGCCTCTGTGCTCCCCTATCCTGCACCCCCCAGCTCGGGGTCACCACGGCTCTGCACCAGCCCTCAAGAATGATCCCAAGTGCTAAACTTTCAGCAAAGCCATTTATTCCACTTTCCTGCTCCCACAGATCTCCAGGTAGGGACCCACATGAGAACCCCAACGCCCCCCAGGGAATTCATGGCACGGCTGCCCCATTGTTCCAGCGCCCTGAGCAGGAGCCCAGCCACTGACAGGGGTAGAGGTGTTTGACCAGCAGCCCCAGCCCTCAGCTGTGCCCAGTGCCAACACAGCCACATCTGAGTCAACACAGGGCATTTAAAAAAGTAGATGTTTTGTTCCTTACAAATAAACGGGGGACCTGACAGCAGCAGTGTGTCCCTGAAATCAAAGCGTAATTCTAAGGCTCTGGCATCCTCACGTAAGCACATGAACTCTCTGCAGGGGCTGTGCAGGTTGATCTGGGAAGCTCGCTAAGAGTTTAATGGCCATAAAAATAAAATCGCTTTTCCCTGCTTCAGACAAACCCAAGCCCTCCCGGCCGGGCAGTGGGATCGCGTGGGCAGCCACTGCAGCCAGCCACGGGGCAGAAAGGTAGAAGTCTCTCGGCTCACCCACTTTTAATCGAGCGCCTGCCCGGCGGCGTCACTCCATCGCCTCGGCCCCCGGCTGCTCCGCCACGGCGTCGGCGCCCAGCCCCGCCGGCTGCTCCAGCGCCTCGGCCCCCGCCAGCTGCTCCGCCAGGGCCTGGCCCTCCAGCCCCACCAGCTGCTGCTCGGCCCCCGCCTGTGCCGCGCCCGGGTGCTCTGCCCTCTCTGCCAGCT
>VZRZ01007217.1:71110-109097 GCA_013398175.1 Climacteris rufus | reverse complement strand
AAAATTTTTAATAAATACAAGTTTTAATAATAAGTACTTTAAAATGATACTTTAGGCTGTTAACAGAACTATCTCATTAACACAGAGAATTCTTTTCTCTCTTCCTTTTACAGTTTCTTATCAGTCATGCTTGAGTATGTGACAGTATGGGGGATGCTTGATATACAAGGTCAGGTGTTAAATTTCACTGTGAAAAATTAAGAATGTAATAAACAAACTGAGGGCTTGTATTACATAAATTGTTAGTAGTAACATGTTGTGATGTCTCTGGGTTAGCTGACAGCCCGGCCTGGCCCCGCCGAGCCAGAGCCGCGGGGACTGGGCCCTCTTCCCCACCCCTGCCAAGGCAGCCAGGGGTGGCAAGCCCTGGGTTGCCACGGGGGCTCCCCGGCCACAGCGGCAGGGGCCGTCCCTGCCCAAAAGGGCAGCTCATTGGTTCCTGTGCCGGTGTGGACAGCTGACTGGCTGGCCAGCGCCCCTGTCAGTCATTGTGAGAGCCTCCGCAGTGATTGGCTCTCTCTGACTGCCCTTCCCTCACTTCTGGGCTATCATAGACAACCCCGACATCTATTTTGTGTCTTTTACTGCACCCTCCATGTTCCAGTAATAAAAACCTGCTGGCAATAAGCGGAAAAGAACGCTTCCTCGTCTCTTTACTTCCCTGCTTAAATTAAACCGCTGTGCGTGAACTAAGCCTACACTCTGCGGGAGCTCTGATGCCAGCTCAACTCTGTTCGGAGACTGGGTGAAGCCAAAGTTGCTTTTCTCAGGACACAAGACCGCTGCTAAAGGCTCTGAGTTACTCATGCTTTCTACCCGCAGCAGTAACAGATGATTAAAATCCCAGAATGAAGGCTTTCACACCAGCAAGAATGTTGAGGTAAGCTATTCCAGCGTGTAGCTTGGTGCTTCTTGGTACTAGGATTTACCTCTTTCCTTACTTGGTTTTGCTTTATTTTTCTTTTTTCTTTTTCTATTGTCTTCCTTTCTTTTTATACTATCTTTAGTTTTCTTTTTAAATTGCTGAGAAAACTGAGTAAGATTCTTCCCCTCAGACATTAAATAGTTGCCAGCAATTTAATTTCACATTTCTATTAAGAACCACCACATAGTAGCAGTCAGTCCTTAGACTATGCTTTGTAAAGTACAACTCTGTATTGTCTGACTGATCCTCAGCTGGGATGGGGATGTTCCAGGAACCTAATTGTACCTACAGGGATACATTTTTCTCTGTCAGCATGGTGTATTAGACCCTCTGTCACTAAAACAGTGTGTGGCAGGACCTGTTCTCATCATGAACACCTTGGTTTTACTTCAGGACTGCCCCTTCTCTTTTCTGTGTCTGGCATATGCACAGACATTGATTACTGCTGGAAACAGGGCTTATAGACAATATCTTCCTTCTGCAAGTTCTGCCCATTTCTCTTTTGCTAGGAAAACTGCAGATAGTGTGTTCAAATTGAATTCTGGTCCATGTCTGGCATTAAAGCCACCCTTCAAGAAAATCTTATTCCACTGTTTAGTGGGTTGCCTAACACTCAATAAACCTCAATCTCTTTAATTTGCTTTAATAACAAAGCAAGTCATCCTGTGACTAGGGAGGCAGCTAACTGCCAAGGGCAATAATCATCCCAAGAGCACCTCCCAGGGTGTGAAATTGTAGGTAGCCAAATTTATAGTTAATGTTAAGCAAATTTTTGGATGCACTAGCCCTTCCAGCCAGTTCCCACTGCCCTGCCAGCTAATTAGCAGTAAGCAGAGGTAGCAGATAGAGCTGTTGTTAAGTTCCTCTTGGATGAAGCTACTCTTTTTAGACCTTACATCAGCCATTACCTGTGCGTTGGTGTTATCCCTGCAATGTGGCTGCCCTCATAGTTAGCTGCTGGATGTGTAACACTCAGTTCCTGTGGCATCTGGCATGCTGAAACTTATATTTGGCTGGTAACAAGAAACATAGGGAACAAATTTGTGATGACTATAGAAATAAAACAGCTTCTCTGGGCATGGAGCACTCCCTTGAGATAAAGTACAATTTTTCTAGTGTCCCAACATCTGCTTGCAAAAGGAAATAGGTTCTGATCTAGAGTTTATTTCTTTCCTTTATTCAATGAACTCATCATCTCACTACAAAGCAAGCTGAGGGCTTACCTGTGCAGCCAAAATATAATGAATGACTGACTCAGCTGGGGAGATGTTTCTGTGGTTGAAACTGAAATCAGAAAATAACATGCAGATCTTTCCCCTCTACCTTGTAAGCCTCTAGAGGGTTCAGGACATACAGTATTCAATTGCCTTCTGGGTGGAGGCAATGGACTGGGCAAAGATCTTCTCTAGGTCGTCTACATCCAAGTAATTATATTGAGTAAATGAAGAACAAAAGGGTACTTCTGGTGCATAAAACTACTGGTAAAGCCTGTTCTAAGATTTATTTCTTGCTATATTCTAATTGTATATAATATTTGAATTATAGATAATATCTAAATACATCTATATTTTGAACATAATTTTGCATTCTATTTTTCTAATTTATCAATATTTTCTTTTTCATGTAAACAACTAATTAATTCAACACTTACATATGTTTAAGAAAACACAAGCACAATTTGACCATTTCAGGATGCAATCTTATTCATATTTGTTTATATTAAACTCTAGAAAAATTATTTCTATTGACAGAAAAATATCTCTACTGTTTTCATTTGCAGCTGAAAATTAGAACAACCACATGTGCAGTGCACATCCAAGATTATAGTTTTTCTAGAAGCATTTGAGAGGAAATTGAATGGAACAAACTGTGCAAAATTAAATGTGCTAACATAGCATATCCAGAATATGAAAAAAAAAAGTTTGGTTGCTATCTAGTCTGAAAGTTTGTAGATTTATTTATAACTCATTCATAAAATATTTTCTTGAGTTACTGTGTCTAGATGCAAGTTATTACTATATACTGCTTGGAAATTTGACAGATCATTGAAATGTAATGAAAATTTGTAAAAGTTCTATCAACTTAAAAGTTTGTAGAAGAGCTTAATTTAGGTTTCATTTGCTCATCTTCCAATGATGAAATGTAATGATGGAGAAACTCTCAGGATTCTTGTTTTATCATGGTATGCTTTGCTGCTTCCCTTATACATTGAACTATTTAAAACTGATTTATTTTGGCCCTAGAGGTTATCTGCAAAAATATAGAAGTAAATCTGACTAATGCATGCATTCAGAAACTGTCACTGTACACAGTGTCTAGTGGAATATTGAGCAGTATAAGTGTTTAGAATTCAGCAAACATTCTCTGAATACAAGCCAGAAAAATGTACACCTAGTAAATGAATGCAAAGAACTGAGAAGAATTGTAAATGTGGTTTGGTTGACTATAACTACTCGCAAGTGTGTAGAAAGAGAAAACCTGAGCTTTTATATTCTGCGTAACTGAACAGCCAGTGAACATGTCTTCTCTAGCTGCACTTCTTTATGAGCAGCAGCCTTTATTTTGGAATACTGATTGGTGCCAATGGGAACAAGAAGAATAGGATACCTTCCCACTCATGTTGAGATACAGGTAAAGCTGAGTCATATCCACAAAATATAACATTAGTTTCAGCGACAAAGCAAGAAAATTGCATCAGTATTTCTGCATCTAAAGTCATTTTGATTGTGATAGGTGGTAGAACATAAAACACTGTAACATTTTTTCATGAGGAGTGGAAGAAGGGAAGAGTGAGTAGGGCCAGAGGCACTTTGTGTGCATGTTTTTGCATATATACATAGATACACACATATATAGATATGTATGTATTGATAAACGTACAGTGAAATACTTGTATGAATTGTTAAATAATTAAATAACAATATCTAACGTAATGCCACCTACTTATTTTATTGTCATTGCAATTTTTATTGGCTATATCTTGTACATAGCTGTATAAAGATGTTGAAGGGAGAAAATATTTCTGTATTATTGTCTTTTCTTACTTTGTAGAGCTAATTATTTCAATCATTGATGAAGTCTAGGGTATAGAAATTTATAATTTTATGCATAATACTAATGAAATTATAATTTTATGCAGCTCTCCAGAAACTATTTAATTTATGTAGCACAGATATGGAATATAAAAAAACATATATTAGTATTTGCTATAGCTTATATATACATTTGATAGACAAAAAATGCCCCCCAAATGAATGATGGATATTACAGTCAGCTTTGAAGTTGTTGGAGCTTATTTTCATTGTCAGGTATGTGCAGTGTTTTGCTTTTGCTTGAACTCACATAAAGATGTAGACAAACTCTCAATGTGAATGCAGGCTGGATAAATCTATGATTTGAAGGTGGAGCTGTATAGCTGTATAGCTACAGCCACAACCTTAAACTGGTCCCAATGATGGAAAAAGGCAAAGCAATATATAAATTTTATACATCCCTGACGTATAAATGGCAAATTCATGTTGCAGTTTGTTCTCAGATCAAGTGTTGACGCATTTGTAGTTGGCATCTGTCTGCAACTGTCTGGCTTTTTTTTTTTCAAACTATCTTTTAAAAGCAACATATGCTGCAGTTCATCTGTTTTCTGTGAGTATGAAGAAATGAGACTAACTTGCTTGTGCATGCTAAATGTTTTTTGAAAAGCTAGTTATAAGGTCATGCTGTGTAGAGTCTTCTACTTTACTATGAGGAAGAAAAGCCCAATAAAGGAAGCTCACGATAAGGAGAGGAAGTAAAGAGAAATATTACTCAATATGAGCCAGCTATGTGGAATAAGACAGCTGATAGCAGGCACAATGGCAAGCAAACTGTGTAATTTCTGTTCAACGTCCCAGTAAAAGGAGGCACGGAAGGACACAGTGTGACAGGAAAAAGAAGATAAATGGAAAAAATAAACAGCACCAGATGGTTGTTTTCTTGTAAATGGCCTTTCTTACAATTTCTAATGAATGCAATAAACCCCCAAATTTTACTATATATGAATATCTGTTGAAAGGTTTACTTGGCAATTTAGCACGAAGTTTTTTGAAATCAACATAAGCATAAAGCACTTTCAAAAACCAGTTAAAGGAAATCAGTTTTATTTTCAGGGCAGTAGACATCTATTTATACTGGAGATGATGATACGTGTTCACACCACTGTCTCCTGAAGATATATATAAGGGTTCACATCCTATAACTGTGTCTGCGACTCAGTACATTAAAAGTGTAATTGAGATTGACTGTTCATTCAACTAAGTCATAACAACACAAAAAAAGCTATTTAAAACTAAGTTAAATTTGTCTTATAGCTCATATTTCAAGTGAGATAAGTGGAAATGATGTAAAGTGCTTGAGTAAAGTTTCAGTAGCTGATGATTCTGGCGGTGAACTCATGAAAGCATTGACATCAACAGCAATATGTTAGGCACATAAATAATCCTTGGATTTAGTTTACTTTTGCTGATACTGTAATGCTAGAAATAGGAATTCTATACTATGGATGCTACATACCAAATTATGGTTTTACATAAACTGAATATAACCTTGTTTTTCTCCTTGAAGTTATTTTG
The DNA here is from genome assembly GCA_013398175.1 of Climacteris rufus. Taxonomy (NCBI): domain Eukaryota; kingdom Metazoa; phylum Chordata; class Aves; order Passeriformes; family Climacteridae; genus Climacteris; species Climacteris rufus. The sequence continues at coordinate 103,565 of VZRZ01007217.1, read as the reverse complement.
CCATTCAAGAATTTCTGATTTATTTACCTACTGCATGGCATCACAAAAGTATGTGTGACAACAGTAAAAAAAAGAAAGTGCCAAACCCAAACTAATCCAGATAAAAATGTTGGAATGAAACAGATGCAACTCTTAGGGTTTTGCTTTATTTTTATGGCAGTACATACCCTTAATGTTCTTCATTTTACCCTGATGAAATTTAGTGTATGGTAGTAGAAGACAAATACAATGTATTTAACTCTATGCTCTTTTATTTTTAGATTTTAATACATTAAACAAAGGTCCCCTTTTCAATACAATCTAGTAAGGGGTATATTAAAAGGTTACTATTGACTTATTCGAAAAAATAATTTTTGAAAAAGAAACCATAAAAGCATTTAAGGCAAATCTTTAGAAAGAGTATTTGAAGCAAAGTTAAGAAAGGCTTTAACCTTTCTACAGAAGAAATAGCAGATTTAATATGATTGATGTCATGTTGATAAGTCTTGATTAGAGAATGTCCATGTGACAATTACAGCAATTTGAAAAGTTATAGTATTGGAAAATAATTTCATCTAAAGTCCTTGACCAGACCTTGTTTTAAGAAACACATATTCTATTTCCTCCCAGCAAGGAGGAGTTTTTCTGTAAGGAAAATATAATAGCTGAAATAGATAATTCTTCCTTCAAAGTAACTTACCAGACTTTCTGCTCTCCTAGTTTGTGATATTTGAAAATGACAAGCAAAAACTGCTTGTACTTCATTTAACAGCTGTCGTGAAATGCTCTTTTTCTGCTGATAAATTAACATTCTTCTAATTTGTCACCGGTATACTAGAAAAATTGTACAAAAAGTTCTTCAACATCTTTACCCTCTTGGCTATTTCTGGCTTCCTAGAGAAACACAAACTATTATCTTCTCAGGATGCTTCAAATCATGAAGTATGTATAATTTATCTTGGTTTTTCTCAAGGATTTTTTCTTGTTTCATTATTCTTCTCTTCTTCCCTTGCTTCAAGGTCCTTTTGGCAAATGCAACTTGAGGTGCTCTAAAACATTTCTATGGTGCTCCAGTCCTGCCTGTTCTTGTTCTGGGAAGCTCAAGTTCAGTATGAAATATGGCTGCTTGGATGTGGTCAGATGCATAAATACAAGATAGTCTGCTCTCTTCTTACCCTACAGGATAGCTCAGGATTTTAGGAAAGTATTAATTTTGTGACAGATATATACCTAAGATTTAGCTTCTTCCCTTTCCTCAGGAATTATGGCAGAAAAAAAGGAAACAAGGAACTGTAATATTTGCCTCTGCTCAGCACATAAGACAGTAAATCCACCTTTTTCTTTGTCTTACTCTGACAACTACTTCTTAAAATCTATTTATTTTTCTTGCAGTGGGACATTAATTTACTCAAGAAATACTTTTTTGCTTCAAAAGTAAAAATTAAATTATTAAGCAGGTATTTAATTAAAAATTAATGAATTTCAGACAAACTTAATTTAAAGTAAAATTAAATTTAAAGTAATTTTAACTTTAAATTAAATTTAAAGTAATTTTCATATTACTCTGATTTACACTAGCTGAATAAGCTGGTTTTAATTCTTGATAAAAACATTGATTTTAGATTTTTATTGGTAAATAAAGAAGTAAATATCTTATTACATGAATATGCATTAATCCAAACTAATTAATTGCTACTGGTTTTTCATTAACAAACTGCAGTCATTGCTGACAGAGCAAAAAAACTTAAAACCAATCAAACTCAACTCTAAATCTGATTTTCTGAATTATCATCTCCAGGTCCTTGATACAAGTTATAGTTGTACCTGTAATTTCTTCTTTATCCCTCTAGTTACTTTCAGTGTGTTCTTCATAGCTGACATATTTATTGATTCTCTATCTCCTCCTATGCTCCATTCTGTTCTGAGCTTTTCTTTGATGGTGACAAGTCTTTGGGGTTCTGTTAATTGCAGTATACCTTCCTTGCATAACCTGCATTGGCTAGGTTTCCGCTTTAACACAGGAGCAAATTAGAGATATATTGAAAGAGATATAAAGGAATTAACCTCACCAAGATCTAAATTAAACTAGCTGCATTTTAGTCTTAAATCCTAGGCTTAGCTCCAAACTATAAAAATTTCAGACTGGAACTGAAATGCAACAGAAATTTGGCAGCTTTAGGCTGCTTTATGTTTTCAGATTTTGCAAATAGAGGACAGTAGGAAAATAATGTTATATGATAAACTTTGTAAAACAACAACAAAAAAAGTAGAGGATACTATCCTGGTTCCATCCAGGACAGAATCAATTTTTCCAGGAGCTGTGAGGTGGCAGAGCCTGGCCAAGAAGTTATTCCATACCACCTCATGTCAATAGCCAGTGGTGGGAGTAAGGGACTTTCTTGCATCTGAGATGAAGGGTGTTCCTTACAGGGAGAAGAAAGCATGGCAGATGAAACAGTCAGCATTGTTCAGATTTTCAATGTAAATTATTTTGCTGTCTTATACCTTTTGTTATTGTAACACCACTGTGTTTAGAGACACCAGTAATATTCTACTTAAGTATGTTCAGTAAGCTAAAAACAGACAGTGGTCCTGTAATATCATCTGGCAACACAGGCAATCCATTTAATAAAGTTCAAGATGCTAAAGGCCAAGCAATCTCTTTTTTGGAGGCAAGAGACAAAGATCATTAGGATTCCTATTCTTTAATGGAATTAGATAGTTCTGAGGCAAAGCAGACTGTGCATTGTCTGAAGTTTTGGAAAGAGTTAAGCTAATGAGACTCTCCTGAGGCTCTCATTTTCAAATAGAGTAGGCAGACTAAAGTCTGCACTGGAAAGTACAACCATAGACTCTTCTAGAGGGATCATGTAATGTTACATTTTTAAATTACTTGGTAGGATGCTGTAGATTGTATTTTGTCCAGTTGTCTCAAATCTTTCTGCGCTTCAACCTGCATTTAATTTTTGTTGCTGTTGTTGCTGTTGTTGTTGTTGTTGTTGCTGTTGTTTTTGTGTTTGGAGCTGTTGTTGCTGTTTTTGTTTTTCATTAAAATGTGCACTTGTTAAAATTTAACCTCAGTGGGAAGGTATTAGCTTTGTTAATTGTCCCCCAGATGTTTTCCACAGAAAAACATTAAGGTCTGAGACTGAGGATACAGAGTTGGTGGATTACAGCTCTGTGGTCTGGAAAGTTTGACGTTCTCAGATTAATAAGGTTATGAATGTTGAAACTGGCTAAGAGAGAGTGTGTGAGTCTGTTCACACATGTTCAATTAAGTTATGGTTTATAGGATTATTAAGAGCTTAAGAAAGTGTGGAACAGGCTGTGCTTTAGAGTAAAGCTTGAGTGCACCAAGAATGTGTAGTTATGTTTGTAGCCGCGCTGGGGTGCGTGCTCTGCCGAGGGCTGGGGACAGGCCCGAGGGCGCACGGCATCCTGCGCTGGCTTTCCCTGGTGGTGCGGGGGCTGGCTGCTGAGCTGCAGCGCTTTTCCCCCAAGCAGGGTTCCAGCCGCACCTGGCTGGACAGTGCCAGCTCCTCTGCTGAGCAGGTTTGCCCGTAGCCCGGTGGTCTTCGGTGGTAGGCGAGAACAAAGACCAAGGAGGGGCCTTTGTCTGGTGATTTCAGCTCTTTATTGAGGGCAGGGCAGCAGGAGAGGGTCCAGGGAAGGGTCGGGGAGCAGGAGCAGGAACGAGGGTCCCGGCGAGCTGAAGGGTCCGGAACAAAAGGACCCAGCTCACCGAAGGACAGGGGTTTATATAGGGAAAGGCAGAGGGGAATACAGCCAATGGGGGAACAGAAATTACAATACAACCAATGAGTAACCGAGGATACAAGAACTTGCCAGAACATAACCATATATGGAACATTACATATCTGGGTAATAAACCAATGGAAACAGCGTATGCAAAAAGCAACCGAAAGGAATCATGGATTGAGTAACAGTGTCACCCTAACCAGAATTACAGTCTCAGAGGGCAGTGTGCTGAGCTCTCTCCCAGGCTTGCTTGCTGTGGCTTTAGCCACGCACACTGCCACATATGTTTTCTGCAGAGGAACACACAAATGGAAATTATAGATTTTCTAGGGCAATAATGGGTAAGAAATGCATCACTCAGGTAAGCGAGTCATGGCATACTGCATGTCAAACCCTTGGTGTGAAAGAGCTGGTTTAGTGTGTTTGTTCAGCCTGTCTCTTGGTGCAGGAGACTATCAGCAAATTTGTATTTGTTAAGAAGTATTTAATGTTACTCTCTACAGCCTCACTTTTCAACTGTAGTGACAGATGTTTTCCATACATCATCTGGATGTACCTCTGTGTACCTCTGATAGAGACATGTTTTGAGTTTTTTTTCCCTTAAGCTTATATCATGTATGTTGGCTCAGTTTTCCTGTAACACTCTTAGTAATTTGTGTCAGTTTTTTAGAAACACCTGTGTGAAACTCTTAAGGAGGTTATAGCACACAAATTGCAGAAAGGTTTTGAAGCGTAAAGAAAGAAAAAAGGAATTTAAAAGAAACATGTTATACACCGGGCCACTTCCCCTTTTAATGATACTGTCTTCAATTTCTTGAAACCATTTTTTTCCCCTAAAATTCATGCCCAATGTTTCTGCTATAGATAAAATCTTCAGTATTTGCTCTTTCCCTTTCTCCTTTCCTCCTCTGAGCATTTTGCCTAACCTGATCTCACTTCTTATGATTGTCTTTTCAGTGTTTCATTCATCATGGTCCTTCAGTCATCATTTCATAGTCGTTTAAGAAATATATATTAGATTTTACTCTCTGTGATTTCCAGTTTGTAGGTACTGTTCACAGAATTCCTAGAATTATTTAAAAAAAAAAAAAGTTTTTCCTGTTACTTCTAAGTTGTCTTTTTTGTTTTCTTCTTGTTTGGTTTGTGTGTTTGTTGGGGTTTTTGTGGGCAGTTCCCCCCCCTTTTTTTTTGTTTTTGTTTTATTTGTTTTTGTTTGTTTGTTTGTTTTGTTTTTTGGGGTTTTTTTCCCTGTATAAGGTCACTTCCCTAATTGAGCATCATAAGTTTTTGCACAACAATTTGAGTTGGCTGTAAATGTCAGACTACATCTTATACACAACCTTTGAAAACACAATTAGATAAGTTTAAAAAAACTTTGCAGAATCTTTTCGAGTGCACTTGCTATTTTCTATGAAGATGGTAAAAGGTTCTTGGTCTGGAGCTTTAAGTGGTAATTACAAAATTTCTGGCAGAAATATGGAGCATTTTAGAATCAAATATCATGTTTAGAGCATGAAATATTGTCAAGGTAGAGTTCTGGTTTTTTATTTTCTCCCTCTTTCCAGCTAAATGTACTTTAAACCTAGATGTACATGAAAATATATTAAACCACGTCTCTAGGAATGCTTGCACTTAGCTCAATATGTTTTTCATGCATTTTCATCTCAAAGAAGTTATTAATAAAATGTGAACTATCAAATTCCAAACAATGTGCCATAAAGAACATACAAAGTCTATAATTGTATGTGTTTATGCATGTATATAGTTCATGAGGAGCCAATAAAAGAACCAAAAAACAAACCACAATACGTGCCCAAAACCCCAATGTTTTTATTTTTTACTTATACTAAATGCAAATCAGTTCTGCTGGAAAGGATCAGAACCAACAAACGATGAAGAAAAAGACCCCTTACAAAACTGCATAAAGGACAAAGTATGTACTATTGACATTTTAGCCATAACTCTTTTGAATTGAAAAAGTGTGAGAAAATGCATCAAAACAGAAAGTCATTACAGAAATAAATATCAAAGATATAAACACACTGTATTGATTTTATTTGGACTTCAAGAACTGACATTTAAGTTATAATATTTTTCCTGATAAATGTAATTTAAGAAAAACTGTGCAAATGAAATGTGAATGTAATACATTATAAATTTTATGCACTGATTAACAGTAGACTTCTTTACTTTCATTTGAGAAGAATGAAAATAAAATGCAGTTTAATTATATTTGTAATTTATCATTTCCCAATGGCATGAACAGAGAAACTCTCCAGAATCCTGTACTTCTTAAATTCCCATGATGAAATAGACATTTGCAAAAAATATTTCTACAAGTGTATTTTTCCTAATTAACTCCTGGTTAACAAGAGCTGAGTTAACATGTTCATCCTGACCCCTGGAATCTATACCTCAATGTCTTTTGCTTGATTCTTCCATGTCTTATGAGACGTCCTGGCAAGTATAACTTCATGGACAGGAAATCTGTCTTACTCGAAGACAAATACAGGGAAACACTTTTTCTAATGACATTATTTTACTGCAACATAAGGATAGAAAATTTAAGGCAAAGATGGAACATGATACAGAATATGATACAACCTAGAGTGCAACTAGTTACAGAGTCTTGTGCTTTGATCCAGCAGAATAGTCTAGATTAAGATCTGTAAAATGGACGTTCATTCATACCTCAGTCAATCAGGTAATATCTTAAAAACATGGGTAGTGCAACTAAAATAACATTATAAACAGTACAAGTACTTTTAAAATTTATTTATTAATATCTACACTCTGCAGATATACTAGCTCTGTCAGTGTATACTCAGGTGTTTTATAGATTACTTATTTTTAGCACATTGACAAGCATTTCATTTCCATTTTTTCTTTAATTTGGTCTTAAAAAAATTTTATTGTCTCTGCTTTATGTATTTTGTAGATATTTAGTCTCACAGCAGTCAGTACCAACATACCTGCATTATTTTTTTCTGAGCTGACTTTCTTTGTTGTCTTGTTTAGCTTTGTGCATTTTGCATTCCTTAATTTTATTCCCTGTGCACCAGAATCACTCTCTCAGATTTTCTCTCATTCAGGATACTGCTATTTGCATTACTTCTTTGAGATTATTATCACTCTCCATTTGTTTCATGCTGTTTATAAGAAAAAAACTCTACAGGGCTTTATTTTCTCTGCAGTGCATTCACACAAGTCCCATTTTGTTAATGGAAGTTTCATATGCCCATTAAATTGTAGAATTGGTTCAGAAAGAAGGGAACTCTAATTGGCCTATCTTTTTGCAACATGGAAACCTCTAGCTCATTATCTCTAAACTAAACCTAACAGTATTTTAATGTCTATAGGCCAGCTTTAAATATCACTACTGGTAGTAATTCTGCTGTCTGTGTTGGCAGTTTTCTTCAGTGTTTGTGGGAGAAAGTGAGGAAGAGCGATAAGGTGTTTAAATGAGATTTACATCCTATTTGGGAAGTTTGTGAATGTGTCATATGTAATAAATTGTGTATAAACTCTCAGAGAACCAAAGGAAAACTTTTTGGGATGCCAGAAATCACTGGGTCATGCATAGCACTGATATGAAGAATTGTACATGCTATGTGAGACTGCTTGAATATTCTTTGTTCTTACTGAGTTTTCTGAAATAATTGTCTTTGTTGAGAGTTCCTATATGTAAAAAAGTTGTACATGTTGCAAATATTCTGTAATTAATATTCTGAATTATGTCTTTTACAAATACAGAGCACTAATGCAAACTTTACTTTTACTAGATATTGGTTGTTTAACTGAAATAAGTATGTTTTAAGTAGAATGAGTTATACAATTTGGGATTTATTGTGTTGTTTTCTTAGCTTTGTGTGCTTAGCATGAGTAGATGGATTTGTTGAAATCTTGGGCCCCAAGCTGTGAACATACACTTAAGTATGTTTTCTTTGTATTTTTCTAGTAGCTGCTACAATGATGTGTTTTGTCTTTAGTGTAAGAAGAATATTGATAACACACTGATATTTTTGTTGTTGAGAAGTAATATTTATCCTGCATCTAGGGCTTTTTTAGTTTCCCTTGCTGCTGCAGCAAGCAAGGGGACCTTAAGGCCAAAACAGAAGTCAAGCAGACTACAGTCATCAGCTGATGCTGCAACTTTTCAAGAGCAGTTAATAGCCTGCCTACATGGATAAAGAGAAAGATTCCAATAAGATGTTTGAATGTCCAGTAAAAATCACCACTGGACCAAGAGGCTCTGGTAAGGATTGTAGAGGGGAACATGCCCAGGGATTTCTTTATTTGAAATCCCTCTCCAGACGTATCCAGCTCAAGATGACCTGCTACAGTACCACAGTATTGAAACTTAGTTTTATAAATCCAGCAACTGAGACTGCTATAAGAAACCTAGGACTGAGCCTGAAAAAGAAGTAAGAGCTCCTGAGAGCGAGTGTGTGGATGAGACTGGAGTGGAAAGGGACACTCTTCAGCTCACTGGAGCCACCCACTGCAAAGGGTCTAAGTTTCAGCAGTTAAAGTACCAGGTGGTGAGTGTGTGAGTTCTTGAGTGGTGTGAGAATGCTCAAGCAGTGGCTTTTACATTAGGATTTGACTATTCCACTCTGTCACCAGTGGGGTAGGCATAGAAGAAACAAAAACATGAAACAGACTCTTGGATATCGTAAAGTTTTCTGAAGATATATTCAGTACTGAGCTGTATTAGCAGCTCATATTTTATAATATTCAGCTTTCAGAGAAGTGTGTATAAAATAGCTACATGGGACAAACCAAAAAAGGCAGGGTTTTTTTTTTTTTTTTCACCTTCTGCATAGAGAGATAGCAGCTTCCATATTTTAAAGCATACATAATACATGAATTTATAGTGTATAATCACTTGTGGACTTGTTGACTTTATTTAGGGACAAGAATCTTGCAGAGGGATCTGGATAGACTGGAGCATTGGGCAATTATCAGCATGAAGTTTAACAAGAACAAATATCAGATTCAGCAGTAAAGCTGGGCACAAGTATAAGCTGGGAGAGGAGTGTGTGGAGAGCAGCCCTGCAGAGAGGGATCTGGGGGTGCTGGCCGGCAGCAGCTCGCTGTGAGTGAGCAGTGTGTGCCCCGGCAGCCAGGAGGGCAAACCCCATCCCGGGCTGCATCAGACACAGCATCACCAGCCGGCCAAAACACGGGATCTTCCCGCTGGATTCCGCCATGGTGCGGCCTCACCCTGAGTCCTGTGTGCAGAGCTGGACCCCACAGTTTGAGAAGGATGGGAAGGTCCTTGAATGGTCCAGGGAAGGACAACAAAGCTGGTGGAAGGGCTGGAAGGCACACCCTGAGAGGAACAGCTGAGGTCTCTGGGCTTGTCTAGTTTGGAGAGAAGGAAGCTGAGGGGTGACCTCAGTGCTCTGTACAGCTTCCTGAGAAGGGAATGTGGAAAGGGTGGTATTGATTTCTTTGCCCTGGGATCCAATGACAAGACACATGGGAATGGTTCAAAGCTTCATCAGGGGAATTTAACTGGACCAAAGGAAAATATTTCTTTTCTGTGAGGGTGGCCAAACACTGGCACAGGCTTTTTAGAGGGGCGGTTTATGCCTTGATCTTTTCAGTGCCTTAAAAGGAGGCATTTGGACCATACCAAACTCTAACTTCTGGTCAACATTGAATTGGTCAAGAAATTGCATTAGGTGATCATTCTAGTCCCAGCCAACTGAAGTACTCTATTGTATTCTATTCAGTAATTTTGGAAATGGTCTTCTGTCACCTTTACATAATATTTTAAAGAAAAATTCTTGAACTATATACACAGAGTTATAAATATCTGATAATATATTTGATTTATATACTTGAAGTGTTGAATAAATATGAGTCAGAACCCGTCTTTGAGGATATCATCTGACCCTCCATCTAATAAATTAGTTAGACATAATATAGAGTGATTTGTGTACATGAGATATATAAGCCTATATTATCCATTACATCTTTCCTGCTGCTGCTAGGTGCTCCTTTTATTACATGAAGACTTTCTGTTTGCATAAGAGTTCTGTGTTCTTGCATATGATAGGCTGAGAAAGCTCATAGTGTTACCTGAAGCCAAACATCTAGAAAGTAATTGTTTCCAGGTGGTCCAATAACATCTAACGTGAAAAATGTTCTCACTGAATGTCTGAAGACAGACTTACATAATTAATGAGGTGGGGTTTTTTTTGTTTTGTTTAAAGGTTTGATGTTGACCTGTCCATTTTTTATTTAATAGTGCTTAAGAGTAGTTGCTAGGCCCAGAGTGATTTCTTTGCATGTTTCTGAGTTCTCAAAGAGTGCTACAGCCTCTAGTTTGGCTGGAAGAATATATAATGTTCATAATTTACATTTGCCTGAAATGTGCAAAATCTCTTTTATCAGAAAGACAGCAAGCATCACTCTCCAGGAAATATCTATATCTCTCCTGTAATTTAGTACTGAAACATCAATCCAAGAAGGAGATAATCAGATTTCTGAATCCTGCTTCCAAAATTCATCTGGAAATTAGATTTGACAGTGCTTCTAGGAATTGTATCAATATTTACTGAAGCAAGAAACACAATTTGAAGAACTCTTCTGGTCAAAATAATCTTGACCTTTTTTCCTGGAATATATTTTGTAGGGAAGACAGTGAACATTTTCTTCACTCTTTCTTCTTTGTTTGAACTTTCCCCACTTCTTGTCTCTTGAAAAAATTATTAGATGAATGCTTCACTATGCTGTTTTAAAAAAATGGGCATTAGTGTCTATAAGATACTGAGTCTGTTCTTATTCTTTCAAACTTTAGCTGTAGCTATCTGCTCTCAAGAAGGGAAAATTAAAAACAAAATAAAAACAAAAGTAGAAAAGCCCAGGTCTAACATGTATGAAACAGCTTGCCTGGAGGTAATGTGAGACACAATGTCAATTTAAAACTTTCATGTTATTTGTTTTACTGTGCTTCTTTGCACTAGATCTGTGTTCAATTTTCTGTGATGAAAGCAATTACTTTTCTCTGTTCTGTATTGGAGATCCAAGCATTTGGCTGAACTTTCTGAGATTTGTGCTAGGGAACTGAACTATATGTTCAGTTCCATTCAGCCCTAAAACAGCCTAAAGAGTGCTGTTTAGCCCTTTGAGTGGTTGAATCTAAAAATTTTAAGGAGAAAATACAGCGCTTTGTGTGGTGGCATATTATACAATTTACCGTCACTGATTTACTTTTGTTTCTGATAAACTAAGAGATAAGACAGCTGGTAATAAAAATGCATATCCCACATGAGAAAAGACATCAACGTCTGTTTTAAGAGAATAAGTCAAAATTAATGCTCATAAAGCATTTTACAGTTCTAACTCATGCTATATGTTCCTCCATTCCCCTTATTCTTAACTTTAGAGTAGTCTTCCCTAAATGATCCTTGAATAATCAAATAAATTTTCCCTAAGGTTATGAAATTTTATTAATGAAAAGTGATGATTCCACCCTGACTACCTTGTCAAATTGTTATAGTGATTTTTGGTTTGATATTAGAACTTATGCAAAATTTGCCACAAGTAAATATTCATAGTATGTTTACCTTACATTTAGAATCCTCAAATTTGTTATTGTAATTGATAGTGAATAGCAGCTCATGCATGTTTTATGTTTATTACCTCAAATTATATATATAATTTAATTTTACATTTTAGAATTGAATGCATAAAGAATTATTTAAAAACATTTCTGAGTTTTCTTAAGCAAGCAGGATTATACTGCTATTTGAATAAAACCTCTACAATAGTTTAATAAAAAATTTTGGACAGTCTCAACTAAATATGGAGTCAATAAAAGGGAATATATATGATTTTTATTAGATAAGTAAATTTATGGATTATAATCCAGACTGGTGATTAAAATGCTATTTGTGTGGAACAGTTGTTTTAAATTGTCTTCATTAATTTAGAAATTGATTTTAATTTAGAAAAATGAAAGCCAAGGCAAACAGCAGCTGTCTTTAAAATGACAAAACCCAGTATTTTTGTGTAATGAGAAAAGCTTACAGTTTGCTTAGGTGATGTGAGATGTCATATGCATCAGTGTGATCTGATCAGCAGCTGCCATTCACATTCAGTGAGACTGAAATATATCTGTTGCACCAAAATAGCTATGGAAAATCTAAAGAAGGAGAAGATACTGAAGGAGGAAGTAACCTCCACTGCAGAATGTAGGTGTAAAATGGCATCCTAGAGCTGAATTTCAGGGACAATATATTCTCCTCTGCTGGTACAGGAACATAAGGCCATTTGGTATAAAGGGTATTAGTAGCTCTATGGATTTAATTCTTGTCAAGAAAAGCAGGACAAAGTTTATTTTGCAAAAAGAAAACTAAAACTAAACAAAACCAAAAACAAACAAAAAAAGCATTGAATACAGTGATGGAGGATAGAGAATATTTGATTTAGAACTGTTGATTTTGCTCTGAAATATTTAATTTTTTATATGATAACCATAATGTAGCTGAAAAATAGAGAGGTGGTAAACTGAATTGTAGAAAAGAGAATGGAGAAAGAAATCCACAGCTTTCTTTTCTCTAAAGTTTGTGCAGAGACTCCAAAAAATTCATAGGATAAAATAACCTGTTTTGTCTTCTCAGAAGTCTTGATTTTGTATTTCCTTGAGGAAAAAAGAACCTCCCATGGAAAAGCAGATTTCCAAGTGCACAGCTGAATAGTAGGCAGGACTATGCCATTTCCTTTGGGAACCAACTTCTTCATATTTAAATTCCACAAAAGTTTCAGCACTTATTAGTGAAAATACTGATTAAATTTAATTTTAAGCTTGAACAGTTGAATGTTGGCCAAAATCAAGTCTCTCTTTATTTATTTGATTTTGGGATTTAAACCTTATGCAGTGCTGGTTACATAAATCACAGAATAGCAACAATGTCATTAGAGGTCTACAATTAATAAGCATAGCACCGAGCCTGAGAATTCATCACTGAAGAGTTACATGAGGAGAAGGAAGTGTGTGCTGTAGCAAGGCTTGAGTGGTTTTGCCTAAAGAGTGCAGACAATTTCATGAAATGTTCATGAACAGATAAAGACTAAGTTGTTTGCTGCATGAATAAAAATGAATTATTCATCCACCTTTGGTACGGAAATCTGGCTGACGACTGTATTAGTTAAGACACTGAGAACACATTTGCAGATGTTATTTGAAAATCAGGACCAGAGGTTTCCACAAAAACTACAATGATTCTACATGGACAAAATACATATAGGACTTAATTTAATTCAATTTCATGTCCAACCTTCAATCTTGTGATGGTTTGACTCTGGCTAGGTGCCAGGTGCCCACCAAGCTGCCCTATAGCTCCCTTTCCCAGAGGGACAGGGGAAAGGACAAGACGAATCAGTGGGTCAAGATAAGGCAGTTTTTATTGAAGTGACAGAATAATAAAGCAAAAAGCAGGGTCTGCGCGCGCATAAGCAAAACAGAGAAGAAGTCAATCTCTACTTCGCATCAGTAAGCGATGTTCAGGCACGTCTCGGGAAGCAGGGCCTCACCATAGTGGTTCCATCGGAAGGCAGACATTACAGAGTGCCCCCCCCCTCCTCCTCTCTCTCTCCGCTTTTATATCTGAGCTGACGTCATATGGTATGGAATATCCCTTTGGTTCCTTTGGGTCAGCTGGCCTGCTTGTTTTCCCTCCCGAGGTCTTGCCCACTCCCTCCCCCTTGATGGGGGAAAATGTTAGAGGGACAGTGTTTCTCAGCAGTAGCCAAAACACTGTAGCTGTGTTATCAACTGAAGCACAGCACTTGCAGGGCTGCTGAACTCTACCTCAGTTAGAACCAATACAAATCTCTAGAATTTTATTTTCTAAAGTAGACAGATACAATCTTGAGATCTGATTTAATATTATGTTTTCTACTGATAAGTTGGTCAGGCAAAATAGGGTTTGGCGTATATGCATATTTTGCCTTTGGCATCAAGCTGTGCTGCTTTTTTTGTTGTGTGCCTTGATGTATATCACCCCCACATTTAGGAAAATGAAGAGCTACACTTTTATGGCAAATAAAAAAACTCTAGAGGTTAAATAATGGTAAAAGTCTTTCTTCAGGATAGTGTAGGAAACAGAACATAAGATATCTATTCAAAGTATATAAAAATAAGGTCTTACAGGAGCATTCAGCTGCCTAAAGCAGCTCTCAAGCTGATATAAATTGCTATGTTCAGACCATGTTCTGTAAACTAGTCTATATTAAATAACTATTTACACATGGTAGGCAAAGACAAGAAGGGAGAATGGGGAAACGGGGATATGAAATTGAAGTGATGAAAGAATAGGTAAAAAAAAGGTGAGTGAACAAAGTGAAAGGAGGCTCAGGTAAAACACAACAGAGCCTGCAGAAAGGGAAAGAAGGAGAAGACCACCTTGGTGAACCCATTTACACATTTACCCACTAAAGAAAAGACTGTATGGGAGAGTGGAAAAAGTCTAGGAGAGAGGACAGCAACCCCTAACAGTGAGTATATACAGGTTAGAAAAATTATTTCATTAAATTCCATTTTAAATTTGAGCCTACAAGCAATATCTGCAGGTTTTCTGTTTGCTACAGATAGCAAAAACTGTGACTTAAACTTGCCAGTTGAGAAATAGTATCATATTTAGGTGGTAATGATTTAACAGTGTAAAAGTAGTTCCATGAGGCTTTGGTGTCTGATGGATCAGAGAGTTTTGACCTTGTAGAGGGATAATACAATATTCTCTGATAAATTCATTGGGAAATAAGAGAAAGTAGGAAAATGAATGTATACAGTATTAAGAATTCAGAAATTAATGATGGTTTGAAGAAATGTCTTGTCAAATGTAAAGAAGTCACCTCTACAAAAGCAGATTTTATTTTACCTTTTGCACTGCATTATTGATTATCCAATGTCTGAGGTTTTTTGGAAGGTTTTTTTGATGCTGAAATATCTGTATTAGAGTGCTGTGGAATTATTTCCTCTGAGAAGTGTTAATCTTAAAAGAAAAGTAAAGAATAGTGTCCTACAATGCTGACAACATGTAAGTATGCTTTCACACCTGGAGATTAAAATTGTTTGTAAGTAATTATTGAATACAGACGGAAGATAAACCCTTTTGGTTTACAGTCCCCAGTAGCATGTACTTGCTTTCCTGGTTTGATCAAAGCTTTGGATGAGATTCATTCACTCTGTTGAAATTTTTGTACCTGACAAGACCCTGTCACGCACATTCCACAGCAGGAGTAGTGGAAGCCCACAAGCAGGCTGAGCACAGTGTCCTTTCCCAGGGAATGCTACATGAGCAGAGATGTCAGCAGTGTCAAAGCAAAAAACTCAACAAATTTTTTATAGTGAAGAAAGTTACAAAGTGGTCAGTCATAGCACACCTGTTTAGAGGAATTCTTTTACAACAAAATTATAGGTCATTTAAGGAATGTAGGCAAGGCTTAGACACAGTAACTGTTTTCTGTCTGGTTCCTCAACAGTTATGTGACTTGGGAACTCAGAGAAAAATAGCATAGCAAGAACATCTCAATTTTCATTACTCAATTTGTTTTCCTGTTGATTTCTTCTACAGAACTTGTAATCTTATGGCTCTTGGAAATCATATTTATAGCTGTTCTCTGAGGAAAAAAAAATATGTCACTGTCACTGCTAATTGACAGAGTCTTTTAATTTTTTTTCTTTACTAGATTTCTCTTAACTCTCATGAAGAGTAAGAGACTTGACAGTTTTATTTTTTCTTAATCATTATTTCCTAAATCTGCTGAGCACCAGATTTTTCCATTGATATTTCATTTTATGGTAGTTTTGCTTTAATGTTTTAAGCTACCACTGTTCATGCACAATAAATATATTATCCCTTTTGAGAATGTATCAGGTATTTATCTATGCAGTTCTTGGCAAATTCAGTTATTTGTTATAATCAATATATTAATAATTTAGAAAGGACATAGATTTATAAATTATATGTTAGCAGCATACCAGCATCCAATCATGCTGGATCAGTAAAATCTTTAAAGTGTGTCATCACCATGATTACCCATTGTGACTGTTTCTATTATTATGGTTAAAAAAATAGGATTGTTATATGAGGCTGAAGTATATGATCATGGTAATAGTTTTGTAAAATAGGCTTTTAGGATAGCAATTACTTTCTAATAGATGTAAAAGAAAAAACAGCAGCAAAATTGGTGTTTTGTAGATATTTTCTTCAGTAGTTCATTAGAAAATATGTTTTTTAATATGTTTTTAGTGATTTTAAATAATGTGGCAGTGAATATCTACGTTGTACATGCTTATGGGGGGAGACAATTGCTCAGAACAAAAATTATAGGAGCCTTTTAGATTCATGTAAGACATGGGATGTTATAGTTGCTTTTTATGTTTTTTTCATAAATTTTTAAATGCATTCTTTTTTCAAAGCAGTCTTTATAATTATCACAGTGACGATAAAGACTAAAGACACTTCGATGGAGTAAATTTTAGATATTGATAGTGACATGATACCTTCCTGTTGCCTTGGTATCTGTCTGTGCAGCTATCCTGTCCCTTGCAGTAGGATACACCAGTGGAGCATTCTCTGTTGCAGAAAGTGGCTTTGGTGAAGAGTGTGCAACAGGTGGTGGGAAAGCCGGCAAATGAAAGTGAGACAGAGGCAAAGATCCTCTTACATATCTCCTTTAAACCCAGCATTCTCCTCTAACCACACGTAATCTTAAAGCCCTGGTTCCCTGTGTGAGTGATGCCCAGGGAGGGCGTGGGCAGCAAAAATGGCTGGACCAGGAGCAGATGATGAATACCATGTCCCACATGGCCCCTGGTCCTAATTGTAGAAGGTATAAGTTTTTCCAGAATTGCAAAATATTTTTTTTTAAGTATTGAAAATATTAAAAAGTACTTGTAGTTCTATTTTTAATAGAATAATACATTTTATTATATATTTAATAAGGTATTTGAGTCATATGAGTCTTTAAAAAATAACAGTAAGTTCAGTCATTGGGGCAATTTTGAGAAATAACATTGTTTCTTAACTGCTCAGCTTTCACTGACAGTAGTTTGCCAGAGTTCATATTTCATGTGCATGTGTGCATTTAATACAACTCAGGAGATTCAGGTGAGCATGTGTAGAACTGGTCGGATAATTGTTGCTGACAGAGATTAAACAAAATCAAGGTTTCTTCAAGGATCTGGTGATGACTGCTTTTTGAAACTTGAGCCTTTAGCTCTTTTGAAAATGTATCCCTTCTGTCAGTATTTTAACAGCAGAAGGAAATAGTGGATCAGAGTTTCAATGGTACATTTTAAACCCTCTTTTAAGAATACAAAAACCTCTCTTTATTTGGAGAAGAATGTTTAAAATTCTGTTTTACAGAGAGATACACTGTTGCTACTGACTTAAAACACAGGCCTGGAAGATTTCATGTATCTGTAAATAATTGTCAAATATTTTGAACATAACAAAACTCATAAACACAACCTTAAAAGTAGAGGAACATTTACTTGGGGTATTTTACTTTCTGCTGTTTGTTTGGCAGTCACTGTCATCCTCAGACCATTTTGCCACAGCAGACCTAAAGCCAACAAAGGAAAGATCTTTAAATGATTTAAGTCACTTTAACATTGTGTGTGAATAAACACCTCCTTTTAATTTTTGAATGGTGATTCACATTCAAGGTATTCCCCAGGTCTCTAAGCCCAGTTCACTACAGGCGTGCTAAACTATAAAAAATACTCATCTTCCTTCAGCCTTGCTGATAAAATGTCTGTTTTGTTGTAGGTTTCTTTTTCATGCATCTTACATGGATGATGATAGAAATAGGAGTAGGATAGTAATCAAGTAACTATGAATTTTACAGAGAGTGATAGCATTGACTTGCAAATAAGAGGTAGCAGAATAGGATTATAACTATGGACTTTTAAAATTTCTTGGTGTTAATTACCAGAATGGTCAAAGCCATAGCTATATCCACAAAAAAAGTCATTGGCATTATGTCCTAAACTTGTCTTCTTATAACATGAGAAAATCTCTGCCTTTTAAGTGCAGCATTTTTGGCAAATTTCTAAGTGCTAGCAATTACTTCAGGAATAAAACACAGCTTTAGAAATAAATGAAATTTTCCAGTACAAAGGAGTACCTGCAAATAGAAGTCCAGTATTTAGATGTCTTGAGCATTGTGAGATGACAATATTTTTTTATTTATCTTTCCATCTCAGAGAAATGCATTTTATACATAATCTTCATGGTCTGTGTGAAATATTGTGGGGTGATATATGTATAACACATTTATTATTTTATTCCTCTCATTATTGGTTGCACTGATTTCTAAGGCCTTACCATGTTATATTCAGGAATGGCTTTGGACCATTTGTCTAATACAGCACAAGTCTAACTACCACTTATCCAAAACTTGCTATCTTATCCTACCTCTCAATGAGAGTGAGTTGAGCATAGTCAAGACAAAGCAAACAAAGCCAGATAGAATTTCCCGTTCACTACTTACAGTGTGCAGGAGTTTTCTAACTCCATACATTTGTCACGTGTCTGGATGTTAAAGAGGACATAAGGGAGTCTACTTGCAATTCAGGGGATGAAGCTTTCTCGAACGTTCCAACAGTTTTGTACCTGCTACACATACTACCCAGTTTATTTACATATTTCATATTCTGATGATTTCCCTATCTAGTTTAAGTTTCCATATATGTTTGAGAGAGATAGAAGCTGTCCAAGAAAGGTCAGTTCCTTGTACCAATCTCTGACAAGTTTAGGCGACAGCTCCCGCAACCTTAATCATATTGAGAACAGCATGTATCAATCCAAAGAGGAATATATGCAGTTTATTAAGCTTTTTAGTGATGAGTTCTGCTGGCTTTACAGTTAATAGGGAATGCACAGTCTTAACAGTCACTCTATATTCAGCTTGTGACATTTCAGATGTCTAAATCACTTATTACCAAAGTACTACATTCACAAGCATAATGCCAGTTCCTAATGATATTACATAAATCTATGATATTTAATCAGCCTCTGTTGGACTATTCAACTCAGCTTCAAGAGTTTATCCATCAGTTCTACCCTACCCAAGCTGGAAATCCATGACAGGGACAACTATACTGGAGTTATCTAAAATATTCCAAGATTTTGTCTTTGCTTCTCTCTACTCTTTCCTCTCTTCAGCTCTCTCTTCTCTTTCATGTCTCTGGCTCCTAGGTGCTGTGTCACCACATGTGTTTCAGTTAGAATGCTGCATAGTGCAAGGCAAGCAATGTAATGATGTTGTGCTCTGTACGTGTTATTGATGGCCTGTATCTCTCTTGGTTTCCTCATTTCAAAGGGCAAGCCCCTAAAGAAACAATACAGCAAAGCCTGTCTTCTGGGAAACAGGCTTGCTTCCTCCACCCACTTCCATATATGAAATGTTGATTTGAGCCATTAGCTGATTGACTGATTTGACCTGCTTATTTTGATTGCTGTGGAAATATGTTTTGAACCAAAGCTGTCATGCTTTTATGGGAACTAACAGGCCTGCTACTTACCTGTCATGGGAAACAAGAGCTTCTCCGTGGCATATATACTTGAAACAAGCCTGTCATATTTCAAAGAATCTTATTTTTTCTCTTATTTCCGATCTTATTTTCCAGTCTTGGAAACTCCAAAAGTATTGAAAAGCTTAGGTGTTCACAGTACAATTATGTACTATAGGGAGTAAAGACACTTCATGAAGGGTTTATATCTACCTCTCTGCACGGCGTATACATGTCTATCTTTGTAGATCTATAAATGGTGCATATATATATATATACATATATACATACATATATAAAATGTATGTATAAGTACAGTACACACTATATTTCTTAATTGTACTTAGAACCACCAAACATTTCACTATACTTATAGTAAGTGAGTATGCATATATGTATATATTTGGAAAATATAATATTAAAAAAAAATTAAAAATTTTTTAGGCTGCAAACTCTGAGCCCAGATTTTCCAAATTTGAGTTCCTCTAATTTCTGTAACAATCCTGATTTCATTTTGAAGAGAGGTTCAAACAGAATCTTTTGAAGGGTTCATAAAAAGGGCTAGTGCTCCTGGAATATTTGTAGAAGATTAAGGAAATAGGGAAGAAAATTTGGACTGAATATACTCTAATCTCTAATCTCCTTGAAAAGAAGAATTAACCCATTGTAAAACTGCAGTGGTATAAATGGAAATCAATTGGATTATTTTTTGGGGAACTTGCTATAATGCTGCCAGTTCAAAACTCAGTTAAACACTGTGTTTAGTGATAAGGTCATTAACTGACCCATCGTTTCACTTAAAGCATAAAATCTGCAGATTTTTGCTGCGCATTTTGTGACTTTAAAAATTGTAATTGTATTATGAATCTACAATATGCAGACTTGCATTATGAACCACTCTTCAAAAGAATATTGCTCTTTCACTGGTGTATGAATAATTTACCTGAATAACTGGCATGATTTTCATAATACTTACTGTAAACAGCCCTGGGATTTGGCACAATAAATGTGAAACAGCCAATTTGTATGGTGGATTTGATTTAAATGCCAAGGTTTCATGGTGGTGGTGGGTTGCTGAAAGGTTGGCCTCTGTGAGAAGACACCAGGATCTGATCCATGTCATACACAGCAGGTTGTCATGGACCTACTGAAGAGCACAGTTGAGCCTATCAGTCAAGCTGATGATTCTTGTGTGATAACATATTTCAGAAGTGTTGAAAAAAAGCTTTATGGCAGCTATGTGAAAGAAGAGTGAAAAAAAAAAGTGAAAAAACATCGCTGCAGACACCAAGGTCAGTGGAAAAAGGGGAGGAGGAGGAGGTGTTTCAGGTGCTGCAGCTGAGATTCCCCTGCAGCCTGTGGTGCAGACCATGGTGAGGCAGCTGTGCCCCTGCAGCCCATGGAGATCTACTTGCAGACAGTGAAGAACCATGCTGAACAGGTGAATTCTGAGAAGAGGCTGTGACCATGTGAAGGTCTCATGCTGGAATAGACTCCTGGCAGGTCCTATGGAGAGAGAAGCCTACGCTGGAGCAGGTTTGCTGGCAGGAGTTGCAATCCATGGAAGACCTACACTGAAGCCATCTGTTTCTGAAGGATTGCACCTCATGGAAGAGATCCATGCTGCTGGAGGAGTCTGTGAACTGCAGTCCACAGAAAGAACCCATGTTGGAGAAGTTAAAGAAAGACTAACTTCTATGGAACAGACCAAATGCTGGAACAGGGGGAGACTGTGGGGAGGAAGAATCATTAAACTGTTAGGAATGTACCCAAGTTCTGTTTCCCATACTCCTGCTCTGATTTGCGTTAAAAAAGTAGAAGAGTCGGGATGAAGCTGGAAAAGGGAAAAGTGGAGGGATGGCAGGAAAGTATTCTTAGATTTATTCTCATTTTTCATTATTCTACAAGGTCTAATTGTCAATGAATTAAAACAAATTCCCCTAGTTGAGTCTGTTTTGCCCATGATGGTAATAGTTGAGTCATCTCCCTGTCCTTATCTTAACTCATGAATTTTTGTTATATTTTTCCCCCTTGTCCTGTTGACCAGTGACAGTGACCAGAGTGGCTTGGTGAGCATCTGATGGCCAGCCAAGGTAATTTTGGTGCCCAGCTTGGGAACTTTAAAGAACTCAAGGTAAGGACAGTAACTGGGAGAGTTAACAAGAAAAGATGGACTGAATTTTGCTAGAGAGCAGAATAATTGTGGGGAATTTTTGTTATAATTTTGGTGCAGTGACAAGGGGTAGAGTGTGAAAATTCCAGCAGGGCTTCTAGTAGGAAATACAGCATGGGGAGGACCAGTAGTCTGTTCCTAGACTGTAACTCTTATTGAGGATTCCATACTGGAGCTGAAGAAAGGTGTGAGGAGGAAGGAGCAGCAGAGAGGAGTTGTTATAGACTCAGCAGAATCCCCATTTTCTATCCCTCTGTGTTACTCAGAGCAGTGTGGGTAGAAGAATTTGGAATGAAGGAACAAAGTTGAGCCTAAGGCTGAGATAACAGTGTTCTAGTTTCTCTCTTTGTTTCTCACAATTTTATTCTATTTTTGATTGCTAATTAATTTCCTCAGGTCAAGTCTGTTTTGCTTGTGACTTATTTTCCTATCTTTTCCTCAACCCATAGGCTTTTTTATCTTGTTTTCTCCTCAAATCCTGTTGAGGAGGCAGAGGAAGGGAGCATTTGGTAGGCCTCTGGCAGCCAGCCAAGGTCAACCCACTACAAGTGGCATGACATGGTGTTGTTACTCCAAACTTACAAAGGTGACTTCCTTTCCCTGAAAATTGTAACACTGTAGGCTGAAAGAGAGGGAGAAATTCCTGAGAATCTGCAGACAGTCTAAGGATATCTTTCGGAACAGATTTCATATGTAACATTCCACAATCATGATGTTATACTGGTTTAGCTATACAATCAAACACAGAGTAGACAATGTGGAACCATACTTAGGTCAGTCTTTCTATGTGGTTCGATACTGCTGTGTCTGAAGTAGAGGAGAGTATATGGGTGGTGAACAGAAAGCAAGCAATAAGTGGAATTCTGTTGTCAGCCAGCTTGACAGCTCAGACCTGAATTTAAAAGGCTGAACTTCCTCTCCTGCTCACCTGTAACTCCTAGTTAGCTCATGAGATTAAGTATCTCCAGAACTCCTAAGGAGTCACTCAGAAAAGTGAAGTAAGAAAACTAGTTGGGAAGATGATGACATTATGGAAAAAACCACTGTGCTATAAACCACCTTTTTATACAAATACTCCAGCTTTGAAACGGAACATTAGAATATTAACTGCAACTGTGTCCACAGAGAAACATCTTGCAGTATTAATAAAATATTCTGTAAATTTATTTCTGAAAGATGGAATTTCCTTTTAAATTCAGGAAATGAAGATGGGTTTTGGGAGTCTGTCTTGTGCTGAAGAAGAAAACATAATCATGACTCCTTTTGTGTGCTTCTTCAAAAAAAAAAAAAAAAAAGGGGTTTAATTATCTTCTCCCGGTGTTTTTAAAAACGCCTATATGATGTTTCGTTTTAGGAGTGGACTCTACATCCTGAAAGAGAGTATTTTTAATATCTAGAAGATGGGTGTGAGCTCAGATACACCTTCCTTTAGACATTTTTAAAAAATTTCTTTCAAAGAGCTGCATCTTAAACAGAGTGTAGGAACTGAAGTGCTCAGCTGTCTTTTGAGATTCAAATTTTCAAGTTTTCTGATTTGATTTGTCAGTAATCTGCTGCCCTCTTTTTAAGACTTTGCATACCCAGATGAAAAGTAACTGATTTCATCTGTACTTCAAGTATCTAGGGTTCAATACAAGCATTGCTTTCTGCCATTTCTTCCTACCTTTTCTTCTTTGGTTTCAGACTATATGATATCTTATGAATATTATTATTTTCTCTCACATGTTTCAGAAACAGCTTGCATAATTTTTCTAGATTCATCTCTGCTTTTATCTGGCAGCATTATTTTTGTTATCATCACATCTGAATTTTCCTGAACTCTTTTCTTGGACTGTATTTTCAGAAAGGCTCATGCTGTTAAACATTATCACATGGAAGCCCACTTTTCTCCAATTCTGCCCCTAACTGCTGTGTGTGTATCTGATTAAGCTGTCTCCTAGAATTGCTCTATAAAGTTCCCATTGTTTTACATTTTCTATGTAATTTTATCCCGTGTACTTGATTCAATTTGGTTGTTCAGATTGAATATTCTTTGGAATTCTTTTCCCACCCTCTTTTGAATTTGAATTCTATTCAGATGAGATATGTTTCCAGACTTTCTCAATGAATTTCTAAGCACTATGAGATGTCAGACAAAGCTGAATTTATCCAGAGGTGATTTCTAGGTTGAGTGGTAGTTTGCCTGCTCCTTGTCAAATGTTATAATTAAAAAATGAAACAAAACAGAATTCTATTGAGAGAAACTTTTTCACAGACTTTATATTCTGTGTAATGCAATTAAGTATTTTATATGAGCAATAGAAATGATATAATTTTACTTTGTACAGATATTGCCAGAGTTGAATAACACTGTGTTATTCTCTGCAGAATGTCTATGAAAATAAAATCAGTCTTAATTACAGAAATGTTGGCTGCTACTACAGGCTGATCACTTTGTCTCCTTGTAACAAACTTGATCTCCTTTATCTAGCCTTTCTTATCTTAAACTTAATTTCTTTACTCTTAGATCTATTCTCCCATTAATGAGAATACAATTGCCCCCTTAAAATGAATTCAGGTACTTAACAAATTGCAGCACTTCACTGGAGTTTTATGCAAAGTACATTGTTATATATGCTTATGGAACAGGATATTACTTTGTCTTAGGGAGTTAGCTGTTGTTTTCTTTTCTGTGATTTCTTTGCAGTCAACAACTGAATTAGTTATGCTTAAAACGGTAATCTCCACACTTTGCAAAAAAGAGGAATGCACGAATTCTCAGGGGAAACAAATCCCAAAAAACTGAGATCAACCACCCTTCCCTCCTCCTTGCATTCAGCTATCTTCTCAGCAATCCCAGGCCAACAAAACAAATTGACACAAGTACATACTACCTGGATAACTAATAAGTTCGCCATAATTTTGTTTGAAATTTAAAATAAGATCTATTTTCATTTGCAATGCATGCCCTAATTTGCTAAAGTAGAGGCGTATTACAGGGAAATTAAATATGTGGTGATTCCTTTGGGAAGAAGTTTGTGGAGCAAGTATATGACTGTGTATATGACTGTCCCACTGTTGCAACCTAAACCTTGTATGGTTGCTGTTTTGGGTATAAAATCTCTAATTTTGCCCTAGGTATAGGGGTTGCCTACATCCACAGAAAGTGCAACTAAAATTAATTACATTGACAGGGATGAAAAAGGTGTTTTTAGCAACAGATATTTTTGTTCTGAGAAATTAGAAATAATAAGCATATTTATTTTATTTTACATTATGAAGGATATAAATAAAACAACAAGTTTTTTATATTTCCACATTTTGTATTCTATATGAAAAAAACATTTATTGCTAATTAACAAATCCCACTTTCATCTACCTGCAAGGAACAAAGGGAAAGGGGAGAATAAAATCCATATTCTTCCAGTGCTATTACAATGGATGAGAAGCAAAAATTTAATTTGGATGGTGTTTAAAATACCTCAAAGATTGAATAATTATGTTGTGAAAAAAATCTCAAACTTTGAAAAGGAATTTTGAATCCTACTATTCTGGCTATCCTGCTTGAGATACCAAAATTGAATTTTAAAAATGTATTTGAAATGTATTCTCCAAAAGTTGAAGTGCTCAGTCATAATTATAGTTTAAATTGAAGTGACAATGTCCAACGTGAATGTCAAAAATTTTGTGTTGACACAACATATTCCAGTAATGAGGTAAAAAAGAACATACATTATTATGCATTTCACTTTCAAAAGCGTCTCTTTTAGAGTCAGGTATTGCTTCTTTTTCAAAGTGTAATTTTCTTTTGGGCTTCTTTGCAGCAGCTGCTTCCTGAAATATGTTTTATCATATATTATTTAGAATTCTGCTAAGAGTAAGAAGAAAGGACCTAATCATTAAAGGATTTTCTATGAATTTTTTCTGCACAGTTAGTATTAAATTGAATCAATCAATTTAAAGTGTTCAATCATGTTAAAATATTCTTTTTTTTTTTTTTTTTTTAATTTGTGGCTCAGAGTGAGTCTGCTTAGGAAGAGAAAGGAAGTGTTAGGAAGATTTTACAGAAGAGGGCAGAGAACTTAAATCATCCTATTCCTTAAAAAACATAGCTCTGGAACACGAAGGATAGTATTTTTCACAAGAGACAACAGCTATGCAACGTTGTTCCCATCTGCAGTGTCTGAGAATGTGAATGAACAATAATTTAAAAACAGTTATTAATAAATCAGCTTCATTTTCTTTTGGTGATTCTTTTCTATGAATCTTATTTCAGTCATAACAACTGAAGGAGAAATCCTCTTACAGGATTTACCCAGACAGAGTTGTACAGTGATCTGTTTCCTTCATCAGGGATCCATTTTGAATGAAATTATTCACTAATTATCTAGAAAGAAATATTAGCCCTAGAGTATCTATTAATTTCTTGAAAATCCTTAGGTGAAGCTCATCAGTTTCAGAGGTACTTTGTGATAAAATTTATGATATTTAAAACACATACCCATGAAATTATTTGCACTTGCAATGTTTCAAAAAGATAATTGATCTTATTATGATATCATTAGGATAAAATTTCTCTGTAGTAAGCGAGTTGCTAAAAATATCTATTTTAAAGCCACTAAAATGAAAAGAGCTTGCCTGAAGCTAAAAATCTGTGTGTTCTTTAATAATATCTAGTTATTAATCTATGGATAAGTGATTTCTAAAAATTAATGCAGCAGCCAATTGTAACCAGCTATTCTACATTATAAATATGAAGATCATTAGATAGAATGTTTTCTCTTTCATTTGCATATTATGCTGTAACACTTAATAGATTTGGTCAGATATTTGCTGATTACGTATTCCAACAGATTTTTCAAACATTGATAAATATGTTTTATAAACTTCAGCAATGGTATTTTAGAACCAAATCTTTTACTTGGGGAGGTTTTCATAAATTAAGATTAATTCTGTTCATACTTAGTGAACTTTGCACCTTGCTGATGAAGAATGACAAATGTATTCCTTTTTTTAATGTTAATGTAAATAAGAAATAATCTGTTGCTGACTTGTAAGTAAAGACCAAAGAAACTGGCCAGTGTATTTCCTATGGCACAACAGTGTAGTCCTAACTGTATTCAATTTATGCCACTTTCCAAGCATAAATGATTACTGAGATCAGTCCTGTATTTCACCGCACACCAGAGTGACATCACATACAAAGCTTAAATGAATCAAGTTCTATGTCCAAGGAGAATGATACATCTGCCTTTTTACTATTATTTTATTAAAAGTTATATTGACCTTCTTTTTATTTTCTTCCTCAACACCTCAGAAGAAGACATAAATTTAGATAACACTTTTCAGATACGTCTTCGTAGTCCAGTAAAGGGTCTGACTTTATTTTCCTAGGACTCGAGTCCTCTCTGAAGGTGATTTTTGTTTTTTTTTTTCTTCAAGCAGAAATCACTGGCACTAGCTGAAATAGCAAATTTCAAAATGCACTATAATTTGTACTTGTTATGTTGAGAGGGCACGTTAGGAGGCAGGGAGGAAGGAGATGTTTGTAGTGCTGCTGCTGAACCTTTCTCCCTTTCTGCCAACCCTTGTCCACAAAAGCAGAGACTTTCTTGATTCACCCTGCCAGTTAACGAAAAATTTCCTTGATTTCAATATCTGCTCCTGGGGAAGGTAGCAGCTCCTTAGAGGAAGCTGCTAGGTTCAGCAGAACTTTTATTACCAGAGCTTTGATCTAGAGAAGCAAACTCATAGCAAGGAAGAAGGCTCCCAAGGAAAATTTCAGATTGACTCACAGAATGGAAGTAGGACCTTTTGATATCATGTAGTCCAAGTGCTCTGCTGAAGCAGGTTCACCTATAGCCGGCTGCTTACAATTTGGGCTGGTGGGTTTTGAAAGTATCCAGAGAAGAAGATTCTACAACCTCTCTGTACATCTTATTCCAGTGCTCTGTTAACCTCTATTAAAGTAAAGAAGATTTGCTTAATATTCACATGGAGCAGCCTGTCTTTCAGTTTGTGATCATTGTCCCTTGTTCTGTTGCTGGGCACCACTGAAAAGTCTGGTCCAATCTTCTTGATACCTGCCCTTGAGTTTTATGTATGTATTAGAATCATAAAATCATAGAATTATTGAGGTTGGCAAAGGCTTGTATGATCATGGAGTCAAACTACTAACCAAGCACTGCCAAGTTGACCACTAAATCCTGTCTCTATGTGCCACATCTATATGACTTTTAAACACCTCCAGAGATGTTGACTCTTGTCCAATGGGCATCCTGTTGCAGTGCTTGACAACCATTTAGGTGAAGAAATGTCTCCTGACATCCAATCTATACCTCACCAGGGTTGAGTACAGGGACATGATCCCTGCTCTGGTCCTGCTGGCCACACTATTCGTGATATGGGCCAGGATGCTGTTGGCCTTCTTGGCCACCTGGGCACAGCTGGCCCATGTTAAGCCACTGTCAACCAGCACCCCCAGGTACTTTCCTGCTGGGCAGCTTTCCGATCACTCTGTCCCTAGCCTGTAGCATTGCATTGGGCTGTTGTGACCCAAGGGCAGGACTCTGCACTTGACTTTGTTGAACCTTGGCCCACCGATCCAGCCTGTCCAGATCCTTTGTAAAGCCTTCTAATCCTCCATGAAATCAACACTTGTACCCAGCTTGGTGTCATCTGCAGACTTACTGAGAATGCACTCAATAAAAATACTAAGCAGGATTGGTCCCAGTAATGAGCCCTGGGGAACTCCACCAGTGACCAGCCACCAACTAGATGCAACTCCTTTCACCACCACTCTCTGAGTCCCACCATCCAGTCAGATTTTTATTCAGTGAACATTGCATCTGTTTAAGCCATGAGCAGGCAGTATCTCCAGGTGACTCTGTGGAAAATGGTGCCAATGGTTTTATTTAAATTCATAGACAACATCCACAGTCCTTTTCTTATCCACTAAGTGTGTCACCTTTTCATAGAAAGAGACCAGGTTGGTCACAAACCCATGTTGTCTGGATCTGATCCCCTGGCTGTCCTGCGCATGCCACATGATGTCACTAAAGATGATCTGTTCCATGCCCTTTCCCAGCACAGAAGGCAGGCTGACAGGTTTGTAATTCCTTGGATCCTCCTCCATGAAGGTCTTTCCAATAGGTCAGCCCCCAAGCTGTGTTGGTGCATGGGCCAATTTCGTCCCATGTCCATG
This sequence comes from Climacteris rufus, assembly GCA_013398175.1. Classification (NCBI taxonomy): domain Eukaryota; kingdom Metazoa; phylum Chordata; class Aves; order Passeriformes; family Climacteridae; genus Climacteris; species Climacteris rufus. The sequence continues at coordinate 74,933 of VZRZ01007217.1, read as the reverse complement.
ACTTTATTGAACTTCATTATGTTTCTCTCTGCCCAACTCTCCATCCTGTCCAGGCCTCATTGAATGGCAGCACAGCCTTCTGGTGTATCAAACACTCCTCCACAGAAGCAAGGAAGGTATGGAAATTAAATATAATCAGGAATGAGCACCCTGAGGCTCCTATGACCTATATGATTTGCAAGACCTGTAAATCTCACAGGTGTGACATGGCCATGGAGTTGCAGTGGGTCATTACAGAACCTCAGGAACCACAGTGGTTCCTCTGAGAGGCATGAGTAATGCATGTAGTATTAGTAGTCTTATGGAGACATGGATATTTTTTATCTGTAGAACTTGCGATAAATATGCAATATGAAATTTGATGGTCAGAGAAACGTGAGTTTTTTGTTATTTGTCTTGTAGGATCAGAAAGGCTTGTCATTCCCAAGGTAGGCACGTTTTTTTATTTGAAGACAAAATCAACAGGATTTTTTGCCTTGGGTTATATATGTCCCTTGCTTTGTGGCCAAATTTTAACGTATATTTACTTTATTGGAGCATTTTTTGGCCTTTTTTTTTTTAACCATTTCCATAGTGGGGAGGAATGGCTATATTGTATACATTGACAGCTTTTTAACTCTAATGGAGCTACAAATAAATTCAGAAGATTAAAAAAAAATGCTTTTAGAAGAGTAGATAAGAACTTCAAAATAGTAACACAGAGAGGCTGAATCCTTTGTTAGTTATAAACACTCCAATCATGACTCTAAGTAGGTACCTCTATTTCAGGTCACTTGGCTTCTGGGTCACTGCAGATATTTACTGCTTCTTCCTCTGACAGGGAGGCAGATTTTGCCTTGGATTTTTCCAGATGGAGCAGCTGTATTCTCTTTCGTCTCCATTCCTTTTTGATTGCAGCAGCTAATTTCTATTTTCTTTGATTACCTTTCACAGTAAAAGATCTTATAATGTTTCAGTTTAGATTCAGTGTTACTCTGTGGAAGGAATTCAACAACCTCTAGGCTTTAAACTGTGATGGAAAACACCTTTACCAAATGATTTAAAACCAGTGAGGTTTACTGCAGGGATTTAACTTGTGCAGTACAAACAACAGGTTATATCAGAAATATTTTCAAGTGAAATTTGATATTAACATTTGCAATACAGTAATGACTGGAAAATGTGTATCATCAAGGAAAATCTAATCAATTGGTCAATCTATTTTAATTCAGATGACCAAATAAACACTTATAAAGCTTCTTTACTTTTTAATGTCAAATGGCTGCTGATAGACTATAACCGGAAAGAAAAATTTCCTTTCCAAATCACCAACATGTATCAAAAACTATTCCATATATATTTCTTTCAGATCTGTTGCATTTTTATTTCCACCAGTGAAGGGAATTTTAGTTAAAATGGCATGGTTATTATATTTTTGGGGTGATACTAAGGAATACAGTTTTAAAGGGTTATTCTTCAGTGCTGATCAGCACATTAATTTGCAAACAAAAGTCTAGAAGAGACCAACAGTGGTTAGAGGTCTAAATCTAGAAACCAGAAGAAAAGAGTGAATTAACTGAAGATTTTCAGCTTGCAACAGAAGCAATTGAAGAAAGCCCTGGTAACAGTCTTTAAAAATAAAAGAGCATGATTTGAAGGGAGAGAAGATAATCAGCACTCCATGTCCAGTATAGATAAAATATAGATGTCCAGTATAGATATAGACAGGAAATCATTGGCTTAAATTTCAGCAAGGGAGATTTAGGCTAGACATAAGGAAAAATGTTCTAATAGAAAGGACTGCTAAGCACTGCCATAGTTTACCTGTGGATGCTATTGAGTGTTCATTGCTGAAGGTTTTACAAGAGAAGGTATTCTGTCACGAATGATACTGCTATTTTGCTGTCCTTGTCCTGTGATAAGACCACAGGTTAGATGACCTTTCAAGGTTCTTTTCTGCTCTTAGACTTTAATACAACTGATATAAGCTTCTGACTTGAAGCTGAAAGCTAAAAGTTTTAGCAAAGAAAATCTATCATAATTAGAGTTTTCCTTGATCCAATCTAAATCTGAATCTTGAAGTGGAAGGATTAAAGGAACAGAGCAATAATAATGACCAAGTGTCTGGACAGGTATCAGGTTAAAAGACTGTCGGTGAGATAAGTGAGTTACAGGGTAGGGCAAAATGGATAGGCATATTACTAAGTCTGTAAGGAAAATATCACATGCTTTTGGAGAAAAGAAATATTATTTTTCTGAAAGTAGTGGATGGCTCTGAGGGGAGTGTAATGTTACTTTCACTTTGTGACTTTCAATTTAAAATAACCTAAACAACATTAATGCAAATTTTCTTAAAGCTGGTTAATGCTAAGGAATTTTCTTTAACGTTCTACTCTCTCTCTGTCCCCAGTTAGCAGTTCTGAGATTGCTATGTTTTAAGAAAACAGAAATGTGGAAAGAGAGAAAGGCAGAATACTTTCTGGCAGGACATTTATCGTGACAGTTTTGATCATGAAGAGATTTGATTAAAACCAAATAAAATTCCCATTTTTTAAATCATAGCTGTGCCATATGTCAGAATAACACTCTCCATCCACTAACTGCAAACTGATCTTGCAGGGCTGTGTCTCCTAATACCACAGCAGCTCTTGCTTGTTCTGCTTCTCCAGTGCTTTGATTCAAACTCTCAAACTCTGCAAGTGTTAACCAGTTTGTGTCAACATCACGTGTAATCATAGTTAAAGCATTGCTGAGGGCTAGAATTGCAGTAGAGTCAAGCAGCATGTGATGTACCACTGTAATACTAAGAGCTAGATTTACTATCAGAGCTCTGCAGTGAGACCGTAACTCATTTCAATTTTATTACAAAACCTTTCTGTTTTCTAGTCTTCCAGTGGCAGGCATCATATGCACATATGTTGAAGCTAGATAGTTCCTGCTATTTTTGTTTTCCTCACCTGCATAATCTATGGATGCTAAGGAGGAAAAGCGAACAGAAAGGCAAATATCAACACTGTTGTCTAAAGAAGTATAATTACACCTGGCAAGATTCAAACACACACTGAATTCTTCAAACACTCCTGGTGTTCTAGTGAGTTGTAAAGAAGTGGAGGTGGAGGAAGGGATAGAAATTAGGAGTTAGTAATAATTTTTGTCTTCAGCACTACTGTATGAGTGGCTAAATACCACAAATGACTGACAAATACTTACGAAAGTCAAACTTCATATAGTTTCTCAGGACGTAAGTAACCTCTGTATTAAAACAAATAGTTAAATGTCTGTGTGTATTGAGTGGGACTTTGTTTGCTATATATTCTTTTTGGGGTGTGTTACGAATGTGAGGGACACCTAACGGATTTTAATTCTATCAGAGCGACCCGCACCCCAGAAACATCGTTACCCCCCTTGTTTGTTATCGATGGAGATCAGCTCTATTAAAATATAACAGGTTTATTGCATAGACACAGGAAAACACATATGAAACTACAACTCTAACAGGTTATTACTACGTGGAATAACACAAAGAAAGTTACTAGTAATTTCAGTGCACAATAAAAGGCACCTATATTATAGCTAGCCAAGGAAATGTAGAATTAGGAAGCCGATGTAACTTACCAATTAGGAAAGGTGTACAGGAGGTTCCCTTTATCACTCAACTCCAAGGAGAGAAGAAGGTACAGGAATCTGACGTCTCGGAAATCCCAGAGAGAAACCTTTCCATACACTTAGAGAGCATATGGGAGATTCCTCTGAAAAAGGGACAATATAGCTGTCTTTTATAGTGAGTAAAATGCTATTTGTCTGTCAGTCATAAATTCCAGCTTATCTCTCGTATCTGAACCAC
>VZRZ01007217.1:32270-70927 GCA_013398175.1 Climacteris rufus | reverse complement strand
CTCCCTCCCTCCCTTCCTCCCTCCCTCCTTCCCTTCCTCCCTCCCTCCTTTCCGCCCTTCTGCCCTTCCTTCTGCCCTCCCTCCTGCCCTCCCTCCCGCCTTCCCTCCTGCCTTCTTTCTCTGAAAAACCAGGGAGAATTTTCTGTGTATGCATGACTCAGGACTACATAGGTTGGCCCGAAGATCTTTATGACCAGTTTTAAAACTTTTAAACTTTTAATAATTTTAAAAGTTTTAATAATTACTGTTTGTTCAATTTTATTTCTTTTATTTTATACATCAATGTTTGTTTTGCTTAATAACTTATTACTGCTGATTGAAAAAAAAAAAAAAGCCTGAAACAAAAATGTTGCTGTACCTAACAACCAAGAAGGGCAAAGGAAAAGAAAGAATTTATTTGGATGAGTTGCTGTGACTGTCCCAGAGCTTTGGTGTTGGTCTTTGAGGTTCAAAGGGAAAGCTTTCAGCAAAAAAGGAAGAATAAGAGTTGTTCTAGATATAAAACTGCCTATGTTTAGCTGCACTCTTATTTTGAGTTTTAATACTGAACATATAAGGAAAAATAAACTAGAATGTCAAAGTACCCCTTAATGTTTTTTGAATGGCTCACATAGTGCTGTGTTACTTCAAGAGTAGAACTCACTTTTTTTCATACAGATTAACCTCAGATGCAACTGCTGTTACTTAATGTACTCTATACTGTCTTTCGAAACTGATAATTGAAAATCATAATGGAAAACAACAGGAAATGAAAGCCATGAAATTCTTATTTCCAAGTAAACTGAGGATATAAAGAATTGAGAACAGTGTATTTAAATTTATAAGTCTGCATTACAAGTCTTAAACATCAAGAATGATATATTTTATTATTTTTTCCAATTCCCCCCAAAAAAGAAGAAAATGGTTTTTTATTAGTGCTGCTTTGCAACTCAGTAGCAAAAGCAAAACTGTAAAAATTGTTTTAGTAAGCAATGAAGATGACTGCAAACTCTCTGATGCAATAAATAGTATTGCAATTAACATAAAATTATACTTAAAATATATTTTTATAAATTCTTTAAAACCGACAAATTAATCAGAATATGCTACATAATTAGAACCAGTTATTTTCATTTTCCCATAAATATCCATTATTTTTATCGCCTTGAATGGGGTTTATAATTACCCTCCAGTCAGCTTCAGTGTTTATTTAACAGAGCTGTGATCTGTAGAACTAATAAATACCAAAAGACAATAGGGATTGATCAGTGTTACTTTACGAAAAATGTTCTTTCTGTATTTGGATTATGTAGTTCTTAGAGGTTTCCATTTCCTTAAACTCTTGCTGTGGTTTCAGATGATAAAAATACTGTAACTTTTGGTTCTTTACTTATTACCATTGTTGCTTAGTTGATATTTTTGTTGAGCTTTTTTAGTCCCACAATCTTGTTTACTGCTTCTGCCTAATACTTTATGAAGCATAAGTTGTTCCAAGGTTGCCACTAAGATCAAACAAGACAAAAGAAGATATCTAAATATTTATATCTAATGGTAGTAGGCATTTCCAACTTTTCAATGTTAGACTTTCAGCACCTGAGGTACAAAGAGTATGCTAGAGTAGCAAGTGCTTGGTCTGCAGGACAGTTGCTTGACTAGTCACAGAATCACTGAGTCAGTAAGGTTGAAAGGGACCACAGCGGGTCATAAGGTCCAACCTCGCAAAGTCATCCTAGAGCACATGGAACAAGATTGCATCCAGATGGTTTTTGGAATATGTCCAGGGAGGGAGCCTTCAAAACCTCTCTGGACAATCTGTTCAGTGTGTGGTCACCCACAGAGTAAAGAAGTTTTTTCCTATATTCAGGTGGAACTTCCTGTGCATCAATTTGTTCCTGTTGCCTCGTCCTCTTGCTGGGCACCACTGAGCCTGAATCCATCCTCTTGACTCCCTCCCTTTAGATATTTATATACATTGATGAGGACCCCTCTCAGTCATCTCTTCTGGAGGCTGAACAGGCCTACCTCCCTCAACCTTTTGTGTAAGAGAGTTGTTACACCTTTATAATCTTTGTATTCCTTCTCTGGGCTCTCTCCAGAAGTTCCATGTCTCTCTTGCAGTAACACAGCACTCCAAATACAGCCTCACCAGGATTCTCAACTTGTTGGCAATGCTTTTTCTATTTCAGTCCAAGATACCATTGGCCTTCCCAGACACTAGGGCAAACTGCTGACTCCTGGACAGATAATTGAGGCATTGGAACTAGGAGATTTTTATGGTCCCTTCAAACTCAAACTAGTCTATAATTCTATGATTTCTTTCCCAATGTCAACAGTAAAAAATTCAAATTTTAAAATGGCTTATTAGACAAAGTACAAACCACTTTATTTTAGCTGAAACAAATATTCAAATTCATTGGGGAAAGCTAGGTTAATACCCCAATTACTGTAAAATTGAAGAAAAGAAATAAAGATACAGTTTTTATATTTTATATTTTTCTTGCAATAGTTTATATTCCTAGCTGGGGTAGTGTCTAAACAGTCCACAAGCTCCAACCTTTATATACTAGTTATTCAGTTGATCTATTGTCATTTATAGACTTAAGGCTAGAAGAAAAATTGTGCAGGATTCAAAGTCTAGGGTATTATTTCCTGATTCATTGTAAATGGCTTGGATACTTTGTTCTCTGATTTGAGAGCTAGAACTCTGAATTTGAAATGTGTCAAACAAATAATTCTTACAAATAATGATTGTGTCTCTTTAATTTTAAGACCTGAAAGACAAGATATCTGATTATCTAATTTTCTGAGGTGGAATTATGTAATTATGGATTGTATTGGCCTTTGTGACTCAATGACAGATAGCAATGTATTTCTTTACAATATGTGAGGAAACGTATTGCAAAATATTTTTACTCCTCAGCTGTAGATATATTACTGATATTCTATATTAGCATGTAGAAACAGGAATCAAGTTATTAAAATCATGGCTTGTATTATTGCTTTTTTATGCTTTTGACTAACATTTTGCCTTGTATTAAGACAGACAGCACGTCCCACAGCAGTAATTGCTGTTTCTGTTTAACTGTTTTCTGAAAATAATTTCCCTGGCAAAGTGCAAACAATAGCTACAGCTGAACACTCCACCTAACCACAACTGGGGATTTCCCATCCCCATGGATAATTCCATGCAGAATATGTCAGAATTTTAATTCAAGTCTCACCAAGAATTTGCATATTTGTCTTGATTCTCTTTCTTTATAAACCATTAAACATTTATAAATCTTACTCAATTTCCTAATAATTTATGAATTATAATATATAATTTATTAATATTCCATACTTTTAATGAAACTTCCTTCATAGACATACCACTCTGAAGAAAAATAAGGCTAAATAATTAACTAAATATGTGGCAAATATTAAATAATACATATTAACATAATAGCTGCTTTGTTATATATTTTAAATATCTCCTTTCTTTTATTTTCTTTTTTCTTTTTTTTTTTAATCTCAGTTGAGTTCTTTCAAAGTTTCTGTCTTTTTTTTTTCAGAGAGGATTCATATGTGGAATAATTACACTCTACCTTGGGACACCAGAATTCTGCAAAAGTAATTTTTCTGTCTTCTTTTATTAATACTTCAGAAAGTTCATAAGGAAAACAGTAGTGGAATTTATTCAAGTAATTCCTGTGTAGTTTTCAGTGAAATCCTCCATGTTATATTTCAAGGTTGCATCATCTGATAGAAGTATTACAGCCCTTATGATACTGTTTGATGAAGCTTTAGTATGAAAAGCAGGATTTTAAAAGTACAGTTTATCTATGAAAAAAAAAGAGACAATAATAAGTATCATATAATAATGAAAATCAGAAAAAAAAATACAAGGAATCAGTATCGCTGCCTACCATATAACTGAAAATTCCGCAATATATCTGTGTAACTGAGAACAGAATTTGACTAAGTAGTCACTGATAATTTTCTGGTTTCCTTGGGGGTTTTGTTGGTCTTTTAAATTTTTTATTTTATTTTTTTTTCTTATTCTAAGCTCTATTTGTTCTACATTGGAGACCATTCAGGGAGAGATGTGTATGTCTGTGAAGTATAGACAGTTTACAATTCTACATCTATTGTCGTTTTTCATAGATGGTACAACGCACATGCTAAGTGACCTGTTATGGGAAAACCCCCATAAATGCATCAGAAGTAGGTGAAAGGAGGTACGGAAAAACTGACAGTAACTGGATACAATACCCCTAGAGGCCAAAATTGAGCAGTACTGTGACAAGTGTGATAGGAATGTGGCATGGTTTCTCTGACACATTAACAAAATTACAATATCTTTGAGAAGGTGTTGCAGTTTTATGGTGGCAGCAACGAAAATTTTTCCTGAAGTTCTATCTTAACTATTAATAACTGGTGAATAGCAGATAGTATCACAGTATTCGATCTGCCCAAAACATTAGACTCCAGAGTTGAAAGTAGTGTTTAGAGAAATTGGGTAAGACCCTTATTGCACTAGCCTATCACTCTTGGAAACCTTCAGAGAGTGAACGCAAATCTGTGAGAAGTTTGATACTTTTGTTAAGTTCATGAAAGCAGGATTTAGTTCTACATTAGGAAATTCCTAACCAGTTCAAAATCTCTGGCAATTGTTCTTCCATGGGAAAAGCTAGGTCTATCCAAAGGATACATTCCCAGACAATTAATTTCTCTACAGCTGTTTCTTCATGCTTTCCTGTGCTGAATTTAAGCAATGTGTGGTTGACTCGAACACAGCTCCTTAGTTCACTGAGTCTGGGCTGTCAGGCATGATGATTTTCATTGGTAGAGAACCCAGTCACTAATTTTTCTGGGCTGGTGCAAATCTCTCTTCCTATCCATGTGTTTTCTCCATACATGCACATTCTGCATTTTTCACAATTATCTGCAATTTTTTTTTAGTCTTTGATTCCTGATTTGATATTTTCATCTCTTCTTTTGTGGTAAAGGCATCCTACAAATTTTAAAAACTTGGTTGTTATTATTAATATAAACAACCTTCTTTTCTTTTTTGCATTATTAGTACAAACAATTTTCTTTCCCTCCAGCATAAAGTATAGGAGGCTGAGAGCTATATTTCAAAAAAAAAGAGATTTTCCTTAATTTCTGTGTCATCTGAGATTTAACTGTAATTTGTAAGAAACAGAAGTTAGCTGTGTACAAATGTTTGTTTAAATGGACATGTTAGTTCTTCTATTATGTTAAGAGAAGTTTTACATATCTATCAATTTACTTAGAGTACATTCTAAATACCGGGTAGAACAAAAGTAATTTTTTTGATTTTTTTTAATGTTAAATAACTTCCTGGTTTATTTTTTCAGGAAACCACTTGTGTTAGGCAGAATTTTAAGTAATTTTTAACTTTTCAAGTGAAAACTCTGACCTTTATTGTTCATTATTTCATTATTCAGAGTTGGATGGTAATGTCAAGTAAACAGATAGAGACAGCATCAGTCCTTGTATCTATTTGTAGAGTAAAAATCCATAGTCTAGTAACTACCCCCTCAAGAAACAATTAATTAAAGTAATTCATTAAACACATAAGAAAAAATATGCTCTCCCAAAGAGAATAATACCCCCACATATCCAGGACTTTTCAGTGAGACACGAAAAAAAGAAATGAGAAATCTATAATGTCAAAATGTAATCCATAATTCTTAATCAGCATAAATAAAATTAATTTTATGGACTTCCACGTGACTAAGACTGAGGAAAAATAATAGAGATGGAAAAAATGTATTACATTTTAAAGTATAGAAATAGATATTCTTTTCCAGAAGGTATCCTGACATCATCAATTTTCTCTCATTAATTTTAAAACTTATGAAACAGTAATTACTTAATTTTTAAAAGGAACAGTCTTTTCTAAAACTATTTTCTAGTCATCTCCTTGCTTTTAGAAAAAATATGGATCAAATATTTCTTCGTGAAATCAGTAAGAAGACATGGCTGATCAGAAATTTTTAAAATTATGTTTTTCATACATTTATGTGCTAAGTTTTGATTGAGGGGTTCACAAGGACATAGGTATCTATGGACAACGAAGTGCATATTAAGAATAAAATTGTGAGTAAGGCTGGTAACTGATTCCCAGGAAGTGAGCTCAAACAAGAAGGCGTCTTTATAGATATGCAACTGCATGCTTCAGGAAGACTTCTACGGATAAACAGCTTACTGCTGTCCCCCTTGAAATATGAAAATCATTAATAAAAATTTAAAAAAATGTTAAAGTATTTAAAGAAAAAACTGATAAATAACAACAAAATGGAATAATTATTATTTATAATAATTATTTATATTTATAGATTACTGTATACTTCGAACTATATATATGTACTTTCTTTTCTAATTAAAAAATCTCACCAATAATATTTCTTGAAAATTAAAAGTATGATTTATATAGAACTGGTATTTTCATTGTGTGCAGAGAAATTCTTTGGCTAGAGAAATTCTTTGTATTTAGAAAATTAAAATTATCTACTGAATCTAGACTAAGGTCTGTAGATTTTTCATTGTGCTTTTTATTGCTGCAACATACTTTGAGTTTATTAAGTAACTCTTCTAAACTAAAAATGAATGTGAAATCTAAAGGTTCACTGAAGATGTGATAGTAAAAGCTGTATCTCAAGGTATCATTGTTTTGGCCTTGTGATTTTAGTTTTGTTTTCTAATTCTTGTTGGAACAATTATTAAAAGAGTAATAAATGGTTGACTGATTTGGTACCTCAACCCAAAACATTGTAACCATTTCAAACCTTAAAATTAACATTTAAAAACTTGAAAAGTATTTTGAGTGTGAATTCAGTCTGTTGGTTTTAACAAAATCAGCTTTTCAATATCTTCTCTTAAGAATCTCATGTATTAAAGGTGTGAAATTTGAACTATACTCAGTTTTCCCATGCTCTGCTAATTTGCTCAAATTTCCTTTATAAAAGAAGAATCCATAAATACATGCAATTATTTCACCAACCTGTTTTGTTTTGTTTTGTTTTGTTTTTAAATTATCATCTTTATTTGTTCTACGACTAGTTTAAATTTGAAATTTTTAGCTTTTATGCAAAAACCTTGATGATGATGATGATGATGATGATGGTGAAGGTGATGATGAAGATGATGCAAAGGCTTGGTTTAAAAAACAGACAAAAAGCCCAGGCAAAAAGAAAAAATAATAATTAGTAATGCCATAAGTGTCACAGAGTTTAATCGCAGTTAGGAAGTTAGAAAAGATTGAATCAAAGTCCTCTGACAATATGTTTGAGAGTTCTGCACAGACCTGCTGAAAAATCTTAATTTGATCAAGTTTGCAAAAGCTGGAGTGGAATTGGGTGTGCCTTACAAAAGTTGCAGTCAGCTTAGCCTACCTACAGTGAAACGTAGTGAGAAGACCAACTCAAACAAACTGAAGGAAAGAAAAAGTTACGAGGATAATTAATGTAAATCCTATTCTGCTACACTTTTTCAGCCAAACTCCAGAATTTAACAAAGCTGCAGATTCATTTTCTGGTTTGAATGTTTTACTTTAAACAGTGTGTTTGGAAAGAACAAAGCAGGTTTCAGTTTGGATATTCTAGTTAGCAGATTTTCATTTTCTTGCAAATAATTCTTAGTGGAAAGCAATAAAAGACCTAGGTGAGGTCATAGATTCTGGCTGGTGGGCATGAGCATCTGTGAATATTTTGCTGCTGCCAGATACTCAAACTAGAAAATCAAACTAGCAAGAGAAGGGGGAACAAAAAGAGGAGGGAATCTTTTTGAGGGACATTTTGTCAGGGAAAGGTCAACTAAAAACTTAATTTCTGTAAATAAGTAAAGGCAAATACTAGACTTGAAAATAATTCCTAAAACTATTACTTAAAAGGGGGAAAAAGCTTTTACTTATAAGCAAAATGAATGTATACATTGACATTTTCACAGAAATAGAATTAGAAGAGACACTAGAGACAGAAACAGTTGTTGAAGTGGAAATAGCTATAGAACCTTATCTAACATGTTCAAAACCCTGCAGCTAGGAGACCAGATACAGAAAACCTAAGGAATAATATGTGCTCCCAATAGTCCACTCTATCCTTGGAAAGGTCAGTGGTGATGCTACAGTGATTGTATGCTGATGAGTGATGAAAATGAACATACATTTATTTCTGCAATTTTCTTTTTTTTTTTTTTTTTCAGAAAAACATGTCTTGTTCTCCAAAGTTTAGCTGTACGTCTTCAGCTAAATAATTACATTGTCTTTAAAGATGCATGGACTTTCAGGCAATAGAAGTCCCTCTAAAAAAAATACTGCTTTTATTACTTTGTTTTTCCTCCTTTTCCTATTTTACTATCTCAGTCAAGTATTCCATTATTTGTTATGCCTTTATTTCTTAGTATTTTATTTCATGTGTTGTATTTTGTTCTCTTTGTTTATTTTCTCCTCAAGTCTCTTTAAATCTATTTTTCTTTTAATTAATTATTTTTTGCCAATTTATCACTATTGTGAGAGAGAAAAAGGAGAGATGAATGCAGAGACTAAGCAAACCGAACTGTTTTCTCACATTTATTCTTTTCTTCCTTGTTTCTTATTGATTTTAGGATATCTTAACATATTNTTTTTTCCTTTTTTTTTTCCTTTTTTTTGGTTCATTTTGGGTTTTTTTTTTTTTTGTTTTTTTTTTTTTTTGGTTTTTTTTTTTTTTTTTTTATTTTCCCTCTCCTTTTCCTCAGCACTTCTGAAATTTACATTGATGGTATGGTGTAAAAAATGTGTTACTCAGCTCTGACTTTGTGAATTTCAAACTGCATTAATTTAGTTAGATAAACAAAAACTGATGTACGGGACAAGTAAATGAGGATATTGAAGAAATTCCATTGTTTCAGTAGGTTCCAGAAGAGTTTTCTGAAGCTATTTAGCTACCTTTGTTGTTGTTGCTGTTATGTTTGTTTGTTTACTTGTTTTGAGAACCAGAAGTATTAGTAATATGAGTCTTCTATTACAGGAAGTTTATACTGGAAAAACAAGATGAAAAAATAGCAGCTCATGAACAAGCTACCTAGGAAGTGACTTCTCTAGCCTTTAAAGTGTCATAGCCCCACCATATTACTTCCTCTTATAATGAGTTGTCCTTCAGCCCTTCGCATTAAGCTGCTTTTTACCTTTCCTCCTTCTTTTTTCTCCCCATTTGTTTTTGTCCTGTTCTTCTGTTTTTTCCATATATGATCTTTTAGGTGTCTTCTCTTGCTAATCAGTTCTCTGCAATGCCTACTGGTATTCTTTAAAATGCCTTTCATTTCACATATCTTCCTCCTAATATTTTTCTTTTTTTTTTTCTTCTTTTTTATTTTATTTTTTTCTTATTTTATTCCAGAAATTATTTTATGCTGCTTAAAAAAAAACCAGCAGACAAACAAACAAACAAATTCAAAATGAAACAAAAAAAAATTCCCCCTAGGGATAATATCCCTTCAAGAGTTAGTATTATATAATGCTCTGTTATGTATATTAGGCAGATAGGTTTACAGGTTAAGGTACTTAGGGAATTTTTCCTTGCTTACAATTTCTGGTGCAATTTCTCCTATTTTAATTCAAGTGTCTGCTGTATAGAATGGGATTCAAAACACAGCTGTCTATGGTTATGTGAATAAGGATAAATTCTTCTGTTAAGCTGCAAGCAATCTGTAAAAGAGACTTTTAAAATGTTATGTTTTGTATACATCTTATCTGAATTAGTATTGTAGAATCAAATTCCCAGTTACGTTTCTGATTTTTTTTTCATAAAATACTGATTTCATTTCCATTTAAGGCTGCCAGGCACATTATTCATCTGTTGTAAGTGAAAGGTAATGCACATACAGAGGAAAATGCTGAATTAAGTGGTACATGCTAGAGACTGTGAAATAAGCTGTTATCACAAAAAAAGACCTGGCAAAGGTCCTGCTAAAGACTTTAATTAAATGTGTAGCTTTACATAATATTACAGTCATATGTTAAGCAACTGTTACACTTAAACCTGTCTTGAGAACCCTTGTCTCTGTATCTCTTTCAAGATGTCAGATTTATCTATTCATTTGCACAGTAAACAGAATTAGACAGAAGTCCACCTGAGAGACTGTATAGAACAAAATTGATCAAATTTGCCCAGATTTTTTTTTTATATTGCAAAGCAACATACATATATATATATCCACTATGCTTGGAGCAATGGAGAGACAAAAGTGAAATCTGGAGTGAGAATAAAATGTTGCAAATACCTACACTAATGTTTTCTTATCCTGTGTTGATCCAGTTACATGATGTATGGCTGGTACCTGCTTCACTGTGTGGCATGACAGGTCAAACTTTTCTAGTGTTTCCCAAAACAGCTAATTGTTTTTAAGAAGCACTATTGCTTCTTTGATACAATTCATCCCTATATCAGTTAGCTTTGAATGAAGTGGCTACTGAAGCATCACAATACCTGCAGCCCAGCCTCCTGTAATTAGAAACTACTGCAGCTTAGTTTAGGCTTTGTACAAAGGCTGCTTCAAAATGAGAAATTACAGAGCTCCATATATGCTATTCATAACTTGCCTTCAACTGTAGGCCTAGGCACATGAATGAAATTGCTGAAATTGTAGTAAAATATTTTTGGAACCCACTTACAGATATTGTGTGTACAATTTAAGGCATTGAGATGTGTTGCTGGGGTCTGTTTCATAAATTGAGTAAGTGTGAGTGTTAAGGACTTAATTTAATTGTAATCATTACCATTCTTGAATGAGCTAAGCAATGCAATCTTCATCCCACCTAATACATATCATAAATACCCTGAAAATGAATAATTAGGCTGTGGAAATCCCAGAGCCCTCCTCCTTGGATTTCTTGAGGACATTATTGTGTAATGGAAATGGAAGAAGAGAGCCTCATGGTGATTTAGACACCTTTGAACCTAAACAGGATTACCGAATATAAAGATGAACAGGGGTTTTTTTTTTCTCAGTTTTTCTGAGTTTTCTCAGTATTTCAGTGGTTAGATAAGTAGTCGGAATTAAATGAACACATTGTCAGATGTTTTTAGTTGGCAGCGGAAATAACAGGTACTTAAGAAACGTGGTTAGCTTCTAGACATTAGGTTGTAAACTACAAAAGATATGCCCTACATACAATTTTAGAACACAGTTAATTTTAGTGATTTGATTTGTATGAGAGGAAAAAAACAGCAACAAGTAACAGCAACATCAAGTAAACTTTTCTTGACTAAAGCCTTGAAGCAACTTTAAGATCCTCCTTCTAATTTTTGGCATAGTATACTAGATTAAAGCAAATATTCTGAACTTACATGTACTTTTACTAATTTTAAAGAAGAAGACAAAACCAATTGGTTTTGCAGAAAATTGTGACATAGTTTCCTGCCATGAGAAATGTCACTGGCATATGTGCTATTAACTGTAAATCTGATAAAACACTTAGTTTTCTTTTATAGGCGAAACCCGTTGATTTGCAATGCTAATAGAACACACTTTGAGCCCTCAATATTGTCATTTTTAAATGCTGCAATAAGAAATGGAATTGCTTAAAACAGAAGCATTGGAATTTGTTACAATGTTGAAAAAATATACAAACAAACTCCTCTAAATCAATTAGCTCTGAATTTCTGGTGAACCACATTTCATAAAAGAAACAGTCATATGTATGGAAATGGCCTACTTAATTCCTTTGTTTTTTTGCCTGATTAGGAATATGTTAGTAGGGGGTACTATTTATTTTAAATGAGAAACAACATTTCTTTGGCACCCCACAGGACTGTACGATTTAGAGAAATTCTTCACAGGCTTTTATTGGTCCCAACTGTGAACCAGAACAGCAGTATTATGTTTTCAATATTATTTCAGGAATTCAGCACAGAACAAGATTTCCCACTCCAGCATCTCTTCTTTACTCTCCTGGTGTACCACCTAACATTCATTCTGTGCCACACTGTAACCACAAAGCAAAGACAATCTTTTTATTAAACTAACTAAATTAAATATTGCACTAGAACCAAAATCCTAAAATGATAAGGCTGTTGATCCTTAATGTGTCAATGTCAGTCAAAGTCTGCTACTGTTCAATCTTGCCTAAAGGATTTGGGATTATGCACTATCTTCCAGTATGTCTGAAACTCCAGACCAAAACAAACTGATATCTTGGAATATGTACAACTATAACTCCAGACCAAAATCTAGAAAAAACTAGAGGAGAAACTGTGGAAACCTTTCTATATAAGCACTTTTACTGTTGATTTGAAGAGTACATCTGTTAACAAACATATTTCACCACTTTTTTTAATTTGGTTGGTTTTGTTTTTTGTTACCCTATAAATACCCATGGCTATTCCTTGCAGGGTTAAGTGCCAGGTAGATCACTTAACTGTAACACCAGATTAATCTGTTGAACGGATAGATGTTCAACCTACTTTTAAGAACATCATCACTTTTCTAAATTAAATTATTAAAAAAAATTGCAAAGTTAGTGTTTAAGAGAGAATCTTGAACATCTCAATATTTGTGCATAGCACTAAAGCAGTTTTATTTTGTTTGCAGGAATCCAGATGCAAAACTAATTTATATTCCTCCTTGTTGCCCTGAGTTGTGCAGTTCTTCGACGTTTTCATTCTTCTGTAACAGTTTATCATACACTCTCTGTAAACATAACCATGTTTTTGTAACTGTATCCTATTGTTTGCATTCCTTTCTCCTAGGCAGAGAAATTTGATGGCTATTTCATTTGACCAGTGTGATGAGGAGGTGGTTATTTCTCCCTCCAATCCACTGTGGTTTTTAGAGGATATATAAAATAAAGTGCAGAGTCTGGGCAGGCAGTGCTGCCCAGTTTTTGGCCCACAGTTTTGGCTCTCTTCTTCAACGCGTGTGTGCATCTTTCGTTTGTGTCCCGAGTGACACCTCCTCAGCCTCTATTAAAATAATATTTGTGCTTTTCTCCTGCCAAAGCTTCAAAAACTCTAGTTTCATGCCTTTGACTTGCTGAAGGGATTATGTTAGCTGCTAAGACTGCAGACATTTTCTATGAGATCTCTACTTCCAAAGAGACAATAATTTGCAACATTACAGTGAAAGCGATTGGTTGTATCTGTTTTGGGTGTCCATGACAAGGTGTTAGTAGCTGGAGTGGGAGGCAGCTTGCAGGGGTGGCCTCTGTGAGAAGACACCAGGAGCTGCCATGTGTTGGACATAGCTGGTTCCCTGATGCCAAAGCTGAGACCATCAGCAAAGCTAGTGATGCCTCTATGAAAACATGTTTTAAAAAGAACAGAAAACACTCTCTGGTGAGAATAGGAGGGAACAGAAAGTGTGATAAAGAGCGGAGGGAACAGAAAGTGTGATAAAGAGCAGAGGGAACACTAAGGCCAGAGCAGGAGTAAGAAGTGTTTCATGGTGTAGTAAATCTCCACACTGCAGCCCATGGAATACCCATGCTGCTGCAGTGGGATATTCCTAAAAGAACTGCAGACCATGGAGAGCCCTCACTGGAGCAGAGAAAAAGTGTGAGAGTTATTGTGCCATAAATGTGAGGAGGTAGCAGTGCTTGGAGTGACAGAATGACGGTGAGCCTGGGAAAGGAGAAAGGAAAGGTGTTAAAATGCTTGCTTTTTTGCTTTCTGCTACTAGATCCATTTTAACTGATGACAAAATATTTTTCCCCAAGTTGAATTGATTTTGCCTCTAGTTGTAATTGGCAAGTAATCTTCCCAGCTTTATCTTGACACATGAATGTTCTCATTGTGCTTTTTCCTATTTCAGTCCCATCCCAATCTTTGTCTGTGTATGTAGCTAAGGCTACCATAATAACTATATTTATATAGGGAAAACAAAGTGACACACATTTATATTTAAAAACACAAATGATAAATGATTTTTCCTGGTGGTGTCTTCTTAATTAATATTTAATCACAAATTTCCTCTACCATCTTAGAGACTTTAATTATTCTTCAATAAACTGAAGATATTCTGTTACATCAGAGGTTTACTATAAGACGACAAAGTACCAGTGGGCTATCATTACACAGATCAGTTTGAATGGTCATCAGGACTGGATACGAGCACTTCCATGCTTTGGTTGTGAGTGGCTTTCTCAGGTGTGAAAGAACCAAGTTCAAATATTTCTAGCTATGGACAACTCATAGTGCTCTATTTTATGGTTAAACTTGACTGAGCTTGGCTTAAACGAGAATAAGAAAAAGAGTGCCATAGATGTACATAGAGAAAAAAATAGTTATACAATTAATTGAATTCCTTAGTAGAATCAAAATTAATAAAGTCAAATGTTCATCAGGAATTACTGAGATACAGAGATTCGTTAATCTTATTGAATATCTGGTGTAGAATTTATTTTTAGTATAGCAATATATTGTGCACACAATTATGTATTATTTTGCCACCATTTTATATTTTACGTCTCCAGTCCTCTATGCCAGATCTCTCTGATCTTCTTACACCCATAGAGATATTTCAGTTTTTGTAATATTTCTTTCTTCAGACTGCTGCCACTATAATATTGAGAGCTCTTGATGATGCAAGGATTCTTTTCAGCCAAGATGAAGTTCTGTCAGGAGCTGTAAACAAGTCTGGTATTCTGTGTGGGTTTTCACTAGAACATTTTCTATCTCTTATAATAAGTCTTCCCTCTTTTGGAAGGGAAACAATAGCCATTCCTTTGGACAACTGTCTCACAAAATAGTCCTTTGCTGAAAGGAGTTTGTTTATTTTGTTATGTGAGTTCATTTTGCAATAGTTTCAGTTGAAAGTGCTGTGTATTTCCAATACTAGTATTTATTTCTTGTACAGTACTAATATACATATTCCTTCTACTAGTACTAATGCACATATTAAAGTACTTTTCCTGTCTTTATATGGGTTAATCTGAGCCCTTTTATGGGTATATTTACTATAACCTTGTTATAAAGTGGTTTATCAAGCAGTGATTTCAAGCATTAGAGTATGAATACACTGCTGTTGCCTCTGATGTTCTTTTTCTGAGAATGTTATCCTTCACTGTGCACAAAAAGTAGGTAGAATCTGAAACCTATTACAGTTTTTGTAAAGTTGCTTTAAAAATATTTTTCTCAAATTGGCTGGGAATTACCTGGAGAGTGTCCATATCAAAAGAGTTTGGTTGTAGAGGTCTCTAGACTTGCACCTGATGTACATCATGGTTGAGACATACTGGTTCAGAAGAGGAAATCAGTGTAGATACACAGTCAGCTTTCATACCAGTTACATTCATGAGTGGGATATAGCACCACATTGATACAGCTGTGTTGATCTTGATTCACTACCATAGTGTTTATTACTAAATATCTCTGTACCTTATCCCTTTCCTAGACCATCTATATCTTGAATCTTTTTATTCAACAGGACCTAATTTTTAAAGTTTTTTGAGGCTAATAAAGGTATAGCTCCAAGCTGGATTTACAGTAGAGAATTGACCAGAATAAAATCCTTATTATTAGAGTGGGTGTAAAAGGAGTTTTGTTTAAAGTTATTTTCAGTGGAATCTTATTTCTGGCTTTGTTTTTGTTTTGTTGTGTTCTAACTTATGCACTAATGTATTTCCGTAATTAAAAAAAAATAAACAGGAAAAAGTTAAATGTAAAACTTTGATGGTCAATTGCAATGCCAATGTTTTTTCCTTTGAACTTACTAAGTCATAACTTTCTGCATTTTAAAATGAAACAAGGTCTGTAGAATATGGGTGACTGTATAGTAACACTAATTTTCTTTGCACCTGTGGTGTTCACTTGATTTTGATTAAAAAGTGGCGTATGTATTTGAACACAGTATCTATGAGACTATATAATTTGTATGGAGAACAGAAAGTATAGGAAAAGACACAGGGTTAAATATTTATAGTCTTTTCAATTGTTTTTAATGTACTGTGTCTCACACAAATTATAATGACTGACTGTATTGAAAGCTCCCTAAGAAATTCTCTCTACTGCCTATAATTGAGAGACTTGGTATTAAGTCTAAATGCACAGATTTCATTTTATTTGTATTTTCAACTACCGTATGAAAAATTATGTTGATGTTATCATCCACAGCAGTGGAATAAATAGAACTTTGAAATCTTTCCTCATCTTTCCCTGATTGTAAAGGGTGATTAGGACATGAGTAAAAACTAAGGTTCACCGGAGTAACATGATAACTATGAAGCAAGTGGTAGTGAGACATGTAAATAGTCTACAATACTTTAGAAATGTACTGTTGGAACACGCTTAATATTCATTATGCATTCTCTGGTTCTGCCTTCCTCAGTCTATTGTGGAATACAGTGGAAGCAAAGAAAGAATCTATTTTCACTTGCAAGTTGTAACACAATTTGTGATGCATTAAAGCAATGATCCTCGAATCTGCTGCCTTTGATAGTAGTTCCAAAAACAATACCTGCTGCGCAGCATGAAGAGGTAGGTTCACAGTGCATTTCATTGATAGTGGAGTAACAATGAACTTTCATGGAAATTGTGCATATTATATTATTCATTCATGTGTTCTCGCTTTATTGCCTCTTTTTATGGATCTGGAATCATATGTATTACTGTGAGTATAATCAGCATGACAAACGGATCTTTTTTTTTCCATGTCCTGGATAATCCCTTCTGCTTGCATTTCCACAGCCTTTTTATGCTGTCTTCACAGGTTCAAATTCAGGCTACTGTCCTTCTGGGTAACAGTGTCTGGATAGCAGTGTTTTTAATCAGTCTGTCAGAGCCATTCTGAAATCAGTCTCAGACATACTTATTGATCAGTTGATCTTTCCTCCCTTGAGGAACCTTCCTGCTTCTTCAGTACAATGTACATATAAAATAACTTAATGTGTGCTAAAGGTGATAAGATTATTTTCTTAGTCCATATTCCTGATTCTTCAAGCAGTACGCAAACCTTCCTGCTCTGCCTGCTAAGTATCCAGCATAGTTATCACACACCTAAAATATCTGTAGTCTGGTTGTTATTCTGCTTTTTAGATGACATAGCTGTTTCTGATCTGTTATTAATTCATTATATAAACGAATTAATATTTGCACAGTATTTCTTCAACCTATTTTGGTTTCATTAATAGTTTTATAGTCTGTATAATTTTAAGATGTATTGTAATGGTGTGATCCGATGCATAATAGTTCAATGTGGGTCATTTTGTAACTGAGTGGGAAGACTCTTCCTAATATAGAAAATGACAATCCCAAACATAGTTATTCCTTATTTATTTTATCACTCTTAATTCTCTTACAATTTTTATTTCCTTATCTGTGTCTACAGTTACATGCAGAGTTTTGGTTAAAACAAAATAAAATAACTGGCATCATCATTCTAACTTTGCTCAAATGAGAGAAGATAGCATCTTCCAAATCCTGCAGTAATCAGAAAGGTTTATTTTGGAAACAGGAATGGTTTTTTTAATTGGTATTTCTGCTTTTCTGAATGATAGGTCCTATCTAGTGTTGACATCAACAAGTTTGAAAGGATACCTTTGCTTGCCCCTTTTCCCTTTTGCCAGTGACCCCTTTTTTTCCTACCTAACTGAAGAAAAAGGTACGAGTATAATCTCAGGTCTTTCATCCTGCCTCACTGAGTAACGTGGCTGATGTTCCAGAACAGGCTTGGAGGATTAAGATGCATTACCTTTGATATAGCCAAATTTACTTACGTGGTTTCCTCTTGTTACGCATCACACAGAGCTTTGTTCCAGTCTAGCAGCCTATGATTATAAGCTGGAAAGTGAGACTGAGGTTGACGGAAAGCAGAGGACGAAATGAAAATGCATGAAAAAGTACCGATAAGAGTAAGAGGAAGTTTATAGCTTATGTCATAGGCTCTTATAAAATGCAGTCAGTACTGATATGTATTTGAGGCTACCATACTCCTGTAAATACTGAGTATGCTTAATATTTTTTACATGCTCTGCCTGCATTAAGTTGTTTAAGAGCAAGAGTTCTATGAAGGATCAGGATTTGGAGAGGGTTACCAAAATTTGGGTCATCAAGATATTCAATTCTTACCCCATGTCCCATTTGCTTTGGTGAGATTTTAACCAGACTTAAAACAGAAAAAAAACTTAACATTAGAAGTATCACCAAGAGTTCAAAATTAACCAGCTGAGGTTATCCTTCCTAAGACAAGAAAAATTAATATCTTTAAGGTACTGTTAAATAAATCAAAACATAACCAAAAAAACTACCACTAACAAGCATTTTAGTCCCTTTTTTTTTTTTTTCCTAGAGTCTAAGTGTATGCTAATACTGGAACTCTGAAAATTAAGCTTAAATATCTCTCATAATTTTCTAATGAATACAGCCTAACAAAAGCAATAAAAACTCTAATGTTTAAGAAGTAGAACTGGTAGTATGAAAAAACCAAACCCACTCATAAAAGACTAACTGTAGAAAAGAAGGACTGTAGAGTAACAGAGTGAAAAATTACTTTTCAAGACAATTTAATATTGAATTAGTTTCTTTAAACAACTAACAATTGCTTTTCTAAGGTACAAAAAAGAAGTATATATTTGCGAGAGTGTTAAAAGTTCAAAAATACTGAGACTATGGACAAAGACTCAGATAATTTTTCTGATACACGTATACATTCACAAAACATAATATCACGTTAGTACCATGATGTTGTTATGAGTTTGGGTGAATTTCATAACATGAAGAGATAAAATAGGACAGTATTCCCAGTGGGTGTGATAACACTGTAGTAATACAGTCATACAAAAGAAAGTTTTAAAGGACTTATGTTTGCATACTATCTTCTACTCTGAGACAACAAAGACTGATTAAGTAATAGTTTTGTTTAATTCTTTTTATGCTCTCCTCCCCAACTCTGTTCGGGACTACTGGGAGAATAAATGGCTTCAGCAGCATATATTTTTGAAAAAATAAATATTGATTGAACTTCTGATCAAAGACCTTCTTATAATGTTCTGGATGTCTAATTCCCTCTTGAATTTTTCAGAAAAATAAAATAGATACTTTTTGTTTTACTGCAATAGTTCAGATAATCAAGAATTAAATAGTACGATAAAATGTAAAAATGCTTTCATTTAAAGGTAAAATTTCATATCACCCTACTCTTCCTTGTAATCTGATGAAGAGTTGTTGACTTTTCTGAAGTGTGAAATGTTGTCAATTCATATTGATTTCATCTGGTGTTTTCAGCATCTCAAGAAAGCATGGCAACGTTAGTACTGCACTTATTCCCTTTTTATTGGTCATATAATGGGTACCTACATACATCCATATAGTAAAACAAATCTCTGCTCTTTCAGCTTGATTCTCTCAGTTTTCAGGTGTTACCTGTGCTTTCTAGTGTCTAGCTTTGACTCAATAATTTGGAATATATCAGCTTACTTTTATTATATATCAGTGTAATAAGAACTGGATGCTAAACTTTGCTGAAGAAAAGAGCGTGTGTCAAAATTAAGTAGGTTTTTTTTTCGTGCAAAGTAATGCAATTAATTAAGATTTATTTTAAAATATTTTATATCAACTTTTCTTTACTTTGTTTAAGTGCAAGTTTTCCACTGAACTTTTGCATGCTACCTCATGTTATCTTGCAATGAGTATGTAGTGTTTCTGATTGCTCATTTTTGCTTCTTGCCCTCTTAATTTATTCCTGAAAGTGTGTTTTTTGTCTGTTGGCAGAAGAAAGAAGCCTTGCATTGAAAACTTTTCTAAAATGTTCTTTCTGGTGCTACATTTTACAATATATCTTTGTTTGAACTTTGTTCTACAGTGATTCTACTCAGTGAGAGGCAATAATTGATTTGTCCTAGCCTTAAAAGCCTGGCCACTTTTTCTCTGGCCACATTCATCTGTTTTTTCAAGATGAACAAAAGACACTGAAAAATGCAACATTTTGCCATCCCATTATCAGCATTAATGGTCATCAGGATAATTTTAAAATCTATGACAAAGTATCAGTTAATGGATTTTAAACAGAATTCTTAAGCAACAGGAAGACATTGCATATACTAATTTTAATATCTAGAAATAAATATAAATTAAATTTAAAAAATAAAATCCTAGTATCTCACATCTCTGAAACAAAGTCAATAGCATCATCGTTTGCCATGCCTTGGAAAAAGAAAAAAACAAACTGGGAGAAGCAACATTATTATTATTTTTACTGTTAAGGTAAAGTGGAGACTTTGCTGTTCCATTTCACACTTGAAATGGAATTGTTTGTTTAACTACTTATGTGAAAAATTGTTCTTCAAAACATACTACTATTTAAAAAGCTTAGCAGAGTAAAGTCAGCAACTGTTATGCATTAATTAAAGATGAAAAAGCTTCTTGTGTGTGTGCGTGTACGCGTGCATGCATATATTTTTGTACAAGTTTATGGAAGTTTTACTGTCAGATGTATACATATTTATGTGCATGTGCTGAGGCTTGGTGTTTCAAGTTCACATGATTTAAGAACACTAAGTGAAAATATTTTAACTCAGTTTACAAGACTTTTTCTGTTTTCTTGCCTCTTCAGAGGCCTTCAAAATCTCTTAAAAAGTTAATTTGTTACTCCTTGACTATGGGATAAAAGATTGCTACCTATAAGCATTTCCCCAACTGGTGATGTCCTTCAGCTGTTTTAATGCTGTCTGGAAATTGGGCAAGTTTCTAATTTACTTCCTTCAAATGAAAAGCTAAATACCAAAAAGCCTTTTCCAGAGGAGCAGGATGGAATATTGCCTCCCTGCTGTTCTTCAATCCCTGTTCTTGAAATTCAAGGGCTTTTATACAGATGTGTGCTTGTAAATAATACAGGAATAACGTCTGTATTTGTTACTGCTACAGTTATCTTCTATTGCGTCTTTGAGTACTTTTCATTTTTTTCTACCATCTTTCACATCAGAAACTTTGATACTGGTACTTACAAGAATTTTCAGTATTTAAGGTGGAAAACTTAAGTATAATCTGTTCTTACTGGTGGGTGTTTTATTTTGTGTAAAATAGCAACCATCCTATTAATCTTTCTAAAAGTTTTGGTTTGAAGATTTAGTTTATTTGATGTTTCTTTCAAATGACCTTTTTCGCTGTTTTTCCTTTATACATGAGACAACTGATAATAATCATGTGAATGACAATGTTAGAAATGAGATATGCTAAGGAAAGTGGAATTTACTATTCATATTTTCAATATTTCAGGAACTTTTTATAAAACCTTATAATCACTACAAAAAAGATGGTGTATTTTTTAAGCACTGTGATCATTCCTATGGATTTCATATGTTAGTACACCTTTGGCTGAAAATAAAACAATGCATATATATCAGAAATTTATCTAGGCTTTTTTGAATGTTTAAGTTCCTTCATCCACACACTGCTATATTTTAGCAAATGAACAGGTTCCATTTTTTTTGTTTTCTGTGCTCAGACAAACATTATTTGCAGAAAAATCTACTGGACAGGGATTCATTGTAAATAGCTGACATGCACTGATCTTCACTTGTGTTAACGATAATTGTCTTAAAACATGTCAAAGGGCTGCTGTAGTTCATTAAGTGTTCATTATGTTGATTTGCATTATGACCTTTTGCAAAGATATGACTAAAACTATAAATTCAGAAAACTTTTCTTCTGGTAAGACCGTTGTTGTAGTACATTCAGGGCCAAATTTCAAAGAACAGAAAATGTGACAATGTACTTTCAAGATGCTTGCGAAAAACTTTGTTACGTCCTGTAAAATCATAGAGGTAAGTTGAAATGAAAGGTAAGAAAGAGAAAGCTTTTCAAACCTCTTTTGGAGCTATATGCATGTGAGTGGTTTGAAATTGTACTAACGGATACTTCTCCATAGTTTCCTATAGCTCCATAATAATTTGGGTTTCAAAGAGGAAAAACGTGTAATTTCTCCCAGCTTTGTCAGAAAAGCTCATGGCCAAAGCTTAATTCTGTACATTGGGATAACTGAGATAATACTAATGGGTATGACATATTCAAACTGTTAGTCCTCATCTGCCATTGCTTCTGCTAACTTCAGATTAATATGCATTTTATATTTTATCTTTATAATTTTATCTTCTGTATCACATGAAGAAGGAACAAATTATTACAATTGTTTTTATTAGAAATATTAATGCAAATCAGTTTATTTGACACCTAGCCACATTTGCCTGAAAATTGTGAGTACTGACAAATCTTTAAAGAATAGAGCTGATTAAGTAATATAAAATTCTGCTTTCTTGATTTGATTCTGAATTCAGAGATTCCCAAGTTCCAGATTTTGACAGTTGGAGTCTCAATGTGCTGCCCTCCTATGACTAGCAGTAGTCAACAATACAGTATGGCAGGATCACAGTTTCCATCCAGGACTTCTATGCTGGTTGCAGTTGAACATTAAGTATCTTTCAGATCTCTCCAGGAAAAAGGCAAAACTGATTTTAAATATTGACTGTTAATTTAATTAAGATGCACCTCAAATTATGTCTATCCAAGCTCAGGAGGGTGTGTCTTTGATTCAGACTTTCTACCACTTTTATCAAGTGAATTTTGAGAAAGATATCAAGAAGGATGAGAGATGTAAGAGTTCATTAGCTGTTACAGAATCTATGAAGATATTAATAAGATATTAATGAAGATAATGCAAGACACATAAAAGTGTAAGTAGATTTGTTATGAATGTTGACCATTTTTAACCAGTCATTGAGCATTTTTAGCCACTGAATCATTCAATTTTCAATGAATCATTCAGATAATAGGGTAAAAGATGTCTTTATTATTTGCTCAGTAGTTCAGATACATTTGCACAGTGAAGTTGCTGGTTTGAACTGCTTTTTACTTTTCATCATTGCATAATTTTCTGCTATTTGTGCAATAAACGTGCTTAAGCTGCAAAACCTTACATAATGCACTCAGGCGCTGCAGTTGCTTTTATGAAGTTCTTAAAAGTCATCCTAAAATTTGAAAATAATTAATAGTATGAAAGTAAAGACTAAAGCAAACCAAAAGCAGGGTTTTCATTCAACTGAAAGAAAAACCCCACAAACCAACCAACCAAGCAGCAGCACTTTATTTATTTTGTTGTTGTTGTTTGAGGACCAGACAGTGCTGCAGATGCAGTTCTCTACATTGAGACTTTTGACCAGTTTTTATCACTTTGGGAGGAGTCTGTGACCCTAAGGATGGCCCTACTCTTGCCCCCCTACTCTCAGGCATGGAGAGAAAAAGCATCTAAGTTTCCAGCTACTAGTTTTAAATGGCAGCAACTCCTCCTACTTGTCCACTCCAAATGCTGCATTGGCTTCTGGGTGAAATGTTATGGACAGTGAGAAGAGTAGTCGGTCATTTACTCACGTGTTTTTGTCTTCTCTCCTAGCTGTGAACTGTAGGGATAAGCAAAAACTTTTATGGACTTCCTCCCTTCCCCAAAATCGGAAACTACTTAAAGCAGTTGGGAAAAGCCTGCACCTTTGCCTATCAGGGACTTTTTGAATAATTGAACATCTTGGACTTGCAAAACCCTGCCTAACTTGTCAGCAGAATTATGATTAAATGAAGCCTTGGTTGCCGCAGCTGAATTTGGGGATTCTCGAAAGCCTGAGCAGCAGTCACGTGACCCGGCAGAAGCCCCTGCCTCTCGCGAGCCCCATTCAGGGTCGCGGCTGCCAGGAGCTCCCTGGGCCACTGTTAGCACAGTCCACGGCGCGATTTTTAATGCAGTGAGAAATAAAGAGAATGGAAAGGTTCTTTTCTGCTGAATGTCCAGAAAGGCTTTATTCATTGAGGCTGCACGGGACTGGACAAAAACAACCCGGGTCGGCTGGCGCAGGGCACTTTTCACAGGGGAGTGAGGGGAGAAGACCCTGGCAGAGACCCAATGGCTGAGGGGGACTGGCGTGACGCAACAGACCGACAGAGGCACCGGCCAATCACGCGAGAGTCCGCACACAGGGGAACGACCAATGGGACTGCCTTCTCGGGCGGAGACCGCCAATGGAGAGCGGCTGCCAAGTCACACGGTCCCGGAAGCGATGGAGGGTGAAGGAGCGGCGGCTGTGCCACTGCCCGGCCCGCGGGTCCCCCTTGAGCTCGCCCCAGGAAGACCACGGACCGCACGCTCCGGCATGCCGGCCCCGGCCCGCGGCAGGTCCCAGGCCATGGCGTCACCGCAACATCTCACCAGTATTACAAAAATTTAAAAAAAAGTGTTACAGAGAAAGGATTTTAACGATGCAGTTTTCCCACCCGTGAGTCCCCAAAATTTGGAAAGTGTATTTCAGTCTTCTTAGAGTTTCGAGTGTGGGTTTCTGGAAAACAGTCTGGAGGTTTACGCAGTCCTGGTGGTCTCCCTTGAGTCTTTTTATTCTCCAAGCGGCATTTTTCTTGTCTTGATTCTGATTTTTCTGGGGAGAACTTAACAAACGCTTTTATAAAATTCCCTGGTACCCACCCGAGCCATGCGGAGGTGGACACGCAGGCGTATTTTTTTCTCCACACAGTTTGTCCTGTGGGGGAGTGTGGGGTGCGCTGGATTCCCCGTTTTTTTTTACATTTTTCTTATGAGCAGGGCTGCTGTGTGTTAATTTGGCCAGCACGCTTGGTGAATTCCCCGTGTGGCACGGGCCATATGTAAAGGGAGAGGGGGCGGGCCCCAGCACGGGAAAAATTGGAGGTGGTGAAGGGGGACGGGGAGAAGCGGCGGGGTGAGCCGTGTGCTCGGCGCCGTCTTTGTCCCACATGGTCCCGCTGGGCCATGTGGTCGGCAGCATTCTTATTCCTATAAACTAGGGCAGAAAAACCCGGGAAAGAGGGGAGCCTGCGCGCGGGTCCTCCCCCCGTAGGCCCACGAGCCGCGCGCCCTTCCCGGGGAGCCCGCAGCCCGCGCGCCCCGGGATGCGGGCCCTCCGGGAGAGCGGCAGGCCCCGGGCCGTGACGTCACTGCAACACTCGGTCATCCCCTAAACCCATGTGAACCGCAGGGTAGCTTTTGTGAAGGTGCATAGGGAAAAGTGTGCATGTATTTAGCCAGACCTCAGGTCCCTTTCAGTGCTGTGTGGGTTCACTGTATGTAAATGCGCCGTGGCCTAAAGAGTAACAAGGAGTTATTTTTTAAATAAACAGTTTCACAGAACCACATGTTGGTCATGTTGGACAGGTGAGTATCTGAGCTGTTGTGTCTTTTTACCTAGGCAATGAAATGTTTCTGCATGAAAGGGCAAACCCGTATTTCATCCATATAAAATCGTTTAAAATCAATGTTTGCAGTTTTTTGAAAGATTTTGCTCTTTCCGTATTGATCATAAACAAAAGGTGGAGGCAGCCTATCTGCAACTGAAGTGTACTTAGAATATTTGCTTTTCTGCACTTGCAAATTTATATCTCTTGGTAGTTTTGTGATTATCTAAGTACTGGGGAAAAAATGGCCATATTCTCATTAAGAATGAATGTTATAAATAAGAAATATTATTACTGGTTAGAAAAAGATTTTTTTATCCATTTAAATAAAGCAAATGAATAAAAAGCTATATTTGAATGTTTATTGCCATTTTAACAGGTGCATTGAATATAAATTATTGCAGAATCAATGAATAAATTAATTATAATTAGCACTCAGTAAAAAGACCTTTTCTCATCAAAGATGTAGGTGTTATAATTAGAGCTCCTAATTTTAGATACGGAAGGATACTTACTAGCAATGTCTGATGCTTTGTAGAGAAAAACACTGGGAAACATGTATTCTATAGCGAATTTGCTAATAATGTTAGAATTACAGTTAAAATGTCGTCAGAAAAGGAAATTGAAAACGTGTCCATTTGCTTTAATTCAGTTGTATATCTTCCATTTAATACAAAAATTTAACAATACAACATGGATAGCGCAGATGTCTTTTCCTTTCTAAGCCACATGAAATGAAAATTGGTTTGCACTTTTATGCCACACTAAGTGATATGAATGCCAAAGTTTATCATTTTAATGACCAAGACACAAATTTTCATCATGTAGCCTTTGAAGAATCTGAAGTTCTGCTCTTCCATGTGTATCCAGATCAGGTTCATGAAGTTCCTTGGAGCCATTCTCATTTCTGTCACCACTACAACTCACAAAGGAAGGGGTCTAGTGCTCATACAGGGAGAGGCATATGCAGGACACCATGTTTGTCACATGTAGCAGCTGTTGAAATGGTCAGGTGGAAACAATATTCCTGCAATATTCGTAACAGGTCTGTCAGTTGAGTTGTCTCCTTATCAGTAAAAACTCAGATGTGACCTCAAGCACAAGAATATAGAAACCCAGCCTTTTACTTCCCAAGAATGCATTTAATTCTCAGGCTTTAAACAACCTGTCTTTTTTATTTTACACAGTGGTACTGTAAGTGATACAAATCCTGCAGGGTCAGTGAAAAAAGCAAGAAGTAACATAACTGGATATCTCAGTTGCCTTGATAATGGTTATTATGCCTATAGGTATTTACCTATTAAAGAATAAATTAGTGAAAAAAACCCCAGGTTTGGAATCTTACAATGAAAGATTTGGTTGCTTAGTTGGGGTAATCTTGTTTTGGGGTTTTTTTTCCCTTTCCTTAAGTAGATCTCCATTTAGTATAGAGACACTTGCACATTCACTGGGACAATCTGAACGAGTTCATTTTTAGGAAAAAGATTATTGTCATATTGGTCTCAGAACATAAAATTGATCAAGACCTCAGTTAAGATACAGGATGTAGAACTACAAATGACAGTGTTCATTTGCAACTATATACATGAGTTAGGTGACTAGATAGCATACCAATTTATGAACGAAAAACTGATCCAGAGGCTACAGCACAATTAATAATGAACAGTAGATCTCAGTTTTACATTTATTAAAAAACCCCAAGAAACTAGTCCTAGAATGTGGATGAGTTAAATCTATTTCTACAGAAAACTCCTTTAAGCAAAATTTTCTCAGTGGGGAACTTCTGTCTGGAATTGCTCTAATAACCAGATTAAACAAAATACAGGCCAAACCATTCTCAGAGAACACTGTAAATCTCAAAGTTTTACAAAAGTTTCTCTCCAATTGAAATAAAAAATCCTTTAATGAGTAACACTGACATTTCCAGTTATTGTGGAGTCAGTGAGAATGAAACTAAAAAGTGTGGATAGGAACAGAAAACAGCAATTAAATAAACATACTGTCTATATAAAATTTATGTGAACATTAGAAAAGTCTAAATGAATTAAACAATAAGGCTAGGTGACTTACTACTTTAAGTTTCACTTACTATTAATAAGACAGAAAAGAAACCAGGAAAAAAAAATTCCTAAACCAGATGTGTTTTTTGCACTCTCTCCAATACCCCCACATATTTCAACATGTATCTGGTATATCAAATTTGTAGGACACCATTTTATTTGCAAACAAGAATGAAATTATTCTTCAGACTAGAATTATTTGTAATATATTTACAGTTCTACCATCCAAACTGCGAAAGGATTTTTTTTATCAAAATCACGTTTCAAGTGAGTGTTTGGAATTTCAGAATATTCATTTCAGATGGTCTGGGTACCAGTTGCTGTCTCAAACTCTGCATTGGTTATCAATTACTATTCTCTTAAATATATAGTAATAGTTGATCCTGAATGTTTTGTGAAAACATAGTCCTTCCTTTCAGACATAGACCTTTCCCAGTGCTTTAGGACTACTTCTTGTTTGTTTCATATGTTATTAAATCAGCTAAATCAGCTGTATTTGAACATATTATAAATAACTCCAGTATTTATTGCAATTAATGATTAGAAGTTGGTTTTCAAAAATGTGACTAAATTTGGATAATTAATAATTAATTTGGATACATTTTTTTCAATCAAGCAGAAAGCGATTTATTTTTGTACTCCTGATTAAAGTTCCCTGAATTTTGTCTCTCCTTTCCAAACACAGACGCTGAAGATTAACCCGCTAATGGAAACTGAACCCTGTCTTTATTCCTTCTGTCTGTTTATCCCTGCAGTCACTATTATTTCGTGTCACTCACGTACTCCAGTCTGTGTTCTCCACAAATTCCCACTAGTTTGCAGCTCTGCAATCAATTATTTTTTCGTCGCATTTACATAATTCACTCTCATGATAAGAAATCAGAAGGGAAGTGAATCCGTTTTCTTTGAAAGTTTTAAGGGTGAACAGATGAGATTCTCAGATAGACTTTGAAATATTTTAATGAAGCAATTAAAATAAAACCTAGTGAAGGCAGGCTGTTAAAAGCAAAGATTATTATAAAGCTGCTTAGTCATTTAAAGAAAAGCAGGCAGGATTTACTCAGTGTTTGCCTCAGTTTTATGTCTGGGAGTAGCAAGCTCATGCTGTCGAATATTACTGGCAAGGTTTGCACTGATTTTTTTTTTTTTTTTATATCTAGGCATAACAGTGAAACCTTATGCTTATGGACTCAAAATAAAATTGTAGACTTAGTTATAAATCTGTATAAATCTGTGTATAAGGGAAGAGTGAAGTTGAATTGTGGGTTAACATTCAATGTCTGGAAAGGATAATATGCTCTGAAGATGCATTGCAATTTAATCACAAGAAGACTGCTTTGAAATGTCTGCTTAAGAAAACATGCAAAAAGTATATTACTACACAAAGGGGAAACACCAGAAGGTGTTGCTTGAAGAAATTTGATCAGTGAAATGACTCTTCATTCCTATATGTAGGTTTTAGATACAAAACATTTACCTCAACTCTGTGTTATAATCAGCTGGTAATACGACCTAACCATGTCCTTCAAAAAAAGCCTTTACTTCAACAAAGAAGAAAAGTAAATGTATACAAATAGTCCATAAGTAAAGAGAATTTACAAATTCTTGTACAGGAGGTGTATTTTCTTTTTATATTATGATGTCACATCTTTTATTGCCTTGAGTAAATGTGGCAAGATAGCCTATTTTAAAATGTAGGGTTCATTTAGGTTTATGTAGTGGGCCTGACTAGGACAGAGTTAATTTCCTTCATAGCAGCTTGTATCATGCTGTATTTTAGACTTTTTATCAAAGTAGTATTTCCACAGCATCAAGGTTTCGTTGGTATCTTATTCTGCCCCTGCAGTGAATAGATTGGGAGGGGTGAGGGTGTGTAGCAAGAGGGCACAACTGGGCAGATTATCCAAAAAACCCAAAGAGATATTTCATAATATATAATATCACGATCAGCATTAAAAAGGAAAAAACGGGGTGCTTGCCCACATTTTGTTTGGGAGCTGCTTGGACATCAGTCTGACCAACTGAGATTGTGAGTGATTGTTTTCATATCACTTGTTTAGTTTTTATTTCTTATTCTTTCATTTACCTTTCACTTGTTAAATTGTTGATTGATAATTTGTTTTATTTTGGCCCCCAATTTTTCTTGGCTTTATTTTCATTTCATCTTCCTCTGTTCTACTGGAGGAGAGAAGTAAGTGAATCACTGCATGGTGCCTATCTACAGCAGGGTTAATCCACAACAGTATATTAAGAAGAAGATGCACACGTTTTAGAACAACAATATTTAAGAACCCACAATCACAAGTAGTTCAATAGCTACCACTGTCACCAAATCCATTTCTGGTCACTGTGGAATATAAGCTTAAGGCGAGTAATGGAGGGTCTAAACAACAGTACCTACACAAAATCTAGAGTCACAAACAATCAACTTGCGTGACCTTAGCAAGATATTGAAAAACTTCCAAGATCAGAATTTAGCCAAATTGAATTATTAATGTGTAAAAGTACAAGAAAATATTATAAGACTGACTAAATATCCTGAAGTTTCTGTAGTCAGTGTTCTTTGTATGGTTTGCTGTAGTGGTCTGTGTTGCCATGACCCTTCTGTGCATTATTAGTCACCTGACTGTACTTCTCAGGAGAGCAACTTTTCCACTAGTTTAACCCTCTGGGAAAAGATTATAGTACCATCTTAGACATGTCATAAAGTTGCACTTTTCCCTTCAGTGTGAGGTGCACTTGGAGAACAGTTTATCAGAGTTATAGTAAAGAATTTTTCCCAAATGAACAAAAATCATTAGAGGAGACATTCATATGTGGACACAATTTTCTTCTTAACCATAAACAAGCTTCTAATATAAATTCCATATTGAAGCATTTAGAATGCTGGTCTTAGTTTTGTGTTCAGTATATTAAATAAAGAAACTGAGAATGATATCAGCTGATGTGATCATGAGGGAGTAGTGAATTCATCATTAAAATGGTATTTTTGAGTAGTATTTGACAAAACATTGATTTTAGTGGAGCAGAGTTTTAACTACTAAAATTATTTCTTACAACACAGGCACAGTTCTGTTGGCTTGAAAAGAACTTTAAAATTCACATAGAAATTGTCCAGCTGGAAAAGATTGAACAAAACTAGCTTAGGTAGCAGAAGCAACACAAGAAACAAATGGACTTTCTTATAGTTTAAATCAGCTTAAATTGTCTACAGTTGTTTCACTTTTGCCTGTAAACTTTTTGAAGAAGTGAATCCTACAGAAAACATTAAACACAATGTTGTCAATTTTACATTGGTTTAGTTAAATCAAGGTAAAATTTACTTTTATCTGGTTAGGCCCAAAGGTAAGGCAATAAAATAAAATAGCTTCATTATGCAGATGCTAGGATTGGCACTGAGTCCTTACAGATTATTGCAAAATTCTGCAAGTATTCCATTGATTAGGAACTATATCTCACAGGACGGACTGAGCATACTTTTCTGTGATTTGCTGTGTCTGGGAAAGTAGAATATACGTTATCTTTGTAATTTTCTTTCAACACATATTTTGGTCAAATTTTGTGTACTTAAACAGAATGTACCATGTGAGGTTGTGGCAATCTGTCATTTCCTCTGTTGTTTGCTTTTTCTTACCCCTATGCCCCAATACACTACTCTTGAATACAGTGGAGATTAACCATTTTCCATGTTTGTGGGTTTTTTTTCATGTCCTCTCTGTCTTTCTGTAGAGACTGTGCTTAATACATATTTGGTTTGGATGAGAAATGTGGTAACTAGTTTCTTTGTCTTGGTCATTTACATTTAGGAAAAAAAAATAAAAAAATCATTTGTCTGTGGTATGTTGTTGAATAAGTGTTTTTGACACTGCTGAAAACACATCTCCATAAACTTATGTGCAATGATCACTGTTAAGCACTGCTCTTAGAGTAGTTGCACTTCAGAATACATTTCTGTGTGGTCTTCTTCAGTTTTTGACATTTTTGACTTCTCCTTTCATTAGTATTATTTCTCTTTCTGTAGTTGTCAGTCCTAGGTTAATAGCATAAGAGACTTCGGATAATGTACTACTTTCGTAGACCAGGCAGCACAGACACTTGTATGTTTCTTCTGCTCTTCTTCCTTGCCCTTCAGGCAATTTTCAGTCCATAGAAGACTGGTTTACATCCAGATAACTTCAACTTATTCTTTGAAGTCAGATTTCCTCAGGCACTGTATCAAATGCTTTCTTTAGCTCTTCTTGTACTACATATTGCATACTCCCCTTTGTCCATGGACTCTTTTGCGTTCTTCCTTCCTATGGTCAGTGTCAATGGAGTTAATAGAAGCTGAAACAAGCTGCCACAAAGAATATGCTTTCTGACTCCTTCTGCTGAAGTTTGTTCTCTTGATCTTTCTTGCCCTTTTTTCCAACTCCTTATACATTTTTGTGATAGCATAACAGACTATACATGCTTAAAGAAATGCTTTTTTGTTTCAGATATTTTTCAATTTATATTCTCTGTGGTTCACTGATACTGATTTTCAGTTTTTCTCATGTCCCCAGTAGTTATTAAGGGCTCAATTCTAGGACCAGTACTGTTCATTATAAATGATCTGTTTTAGTTGAATGCACAATTAATATATTTGCTGATGACACTAAACTGGGAGGTGCTTTTACCCTCTTAAACACTGGCACAGGCTTCACAGAGAGGTGTTGAATGCCTTGTGTCTGTCACTGCCTCAAAAGGAGACATTTGGACAATGCCCTTCATAATATGCTTTAACTTCTGGTCAGAACTGAGTAGGTCAGGCAGTTGGACTAGATTATTATTGTGTTTCTATTCTATTCTATTCTATTCTATTCTATTCTATTCTATTCTATTCTATTCTATTCTATTCTATTCTATTCTATTCTATTCTATTCATTCTATCCTGTTTTATTTTGGCTTTTCTGGAATTCTGCATCCCAGGTCAGGAAACAGCACAATTCAGCTTGGCATGGGATAGATAAATACAAGAACACTTCCTTCATCTGAAAGTGTTTATACTAAGTTATGGAAAACAGACATATTTCAAGCATGTGTCATGGTCAGTTCATTATACCTGTAGTTACATTTTTAAAAATTTTCTTTGCCTTTATTTATCCTACAGTAAAAAGAATCAGATGGCTGTTTTCCTTTGGGACCATAAATGCTAACTTCTCATTCTTTTTTTATTATATCCACAACTAAAAAGAACACTTACCTCTTGTCTCTTCTTGCCTTTTAGTATCTTTTCTCACTAGTATTTGCAATTTGCCACTTTTCAGTCTCAGCATTACTACTACTGGAAAGGGAAGTGTGCATGACCAATATGTTATCATAATGTATTACTATAAGAAACTTCTGATGTTTCTTTTTCCCATTGTCAGAGTTTGCTATCCTTTTTATTTTCTTCATGAATGCTGTAGCCAATCTCCACCCTGTTACTTTCTCCTGTCAATACTTATCTCTGTGATGTATTCACTTCCGTTTATGTGTTTTACCTTGAACTCAACTCACCTGTTTTTTGAGTCTCTCAAGCTTCTGCAAAAATAAATTGATCTATCACTTATTCTTTGTTGCAACTTTCTTGTTCATGAAGATATGGGAATATCAAGCTGTATATTTTCCGTACCGGTTATACTACAGGGAAACTTTGTGGACCATCTAGTAAAAGAATGATTTTAAAATGTGCAGTATAAAAGTAACTTTGTTCTCTCTAGAGTAACCAGATTCAAATGATCAGCTGACATAATATAGCAAGCTAGTATGAAGTTATTCATGTGTTCAGATTGCATTTAATTTTAAGCCCTAAGCACAAATTAATTTTTTTTTTTTTTACAAAAAGGCCATATACATTAATGTTTGTATCCCTAAATGTTTGAACTTGAGTAATTGTGACTGTCTAAAACACTGATATGATCCACTGCCAAGGATCTCAGACACATTGGATGTTGGTGACAAAATGTGGATTCATATTCCACTAATTACACAAGTTAAAGCACGTTTCCTTTGGGACTAAATCTGCTGTTGCTGAAAATAACTGGTATGAGGTCTGCAAATTATTTATATGTGCTTCAAATTTCCGTAAAGATGTTGAATGTTTTACTTCATAATCTGATGCAAATAGCAGTGTTTGCAAGTTCTAGAGTTTACCACATTGTCTGCAGTAGATCTCTGTCACAGACATAGTGTGTAGTCACATTTGTAGAAAGAGGAAATAAATAGTTATTTATGTCCTGTTAAAAGATTCTGGCCTCAAGAATGTGCAAGCTTATATTTCTCATGGGTTTTGCAGTCCACGTTATCCTTTCTCTGAACTTCCTCAGCAGTTCATGTGTTTTTTCTGTTGCTCACTGAGTTCACTAGTATTTCAAGTCACAATGCACATCAAATACTGCAGTTTTTGAGTCCTCACTGGTTTTTAAAATATATGTGACTATCAATCCCCCTATACCAAATCTTTTGTTGACTCTGGTGTATTTATATGAACGGAAAGCTGTTTTCCTGTTTTCTCCATAAGTGTCCTTGGAGTGGAATGTGTTGCAGGGTGATAGCAGGCTATCCAGTCTCACACTGCTCCATGCTTTCAATAGCAATCTCCCAATATTCAGACATATATTATTAGGAGCCTTCCACTCAGGTGTCTTAAAAACAAAGGCTTAATTCAATTAATTGTTTGAGCCTGGCAGAGAACTAAAGCTGTTGAAGTAGCCTGGTCATAAGATTAC
Organism: Climacteris rufus; assembly: GCA_013398175.1. Taxonomy (NCBI): domain Eukaryota; kingdom Metazoa; phylum Chordata; class Aves; order Passeriformes; family Climacteridae; genus Climacteris; species Climacteris rufus. Next base: position 36,997 of record VZRZ01007217.1, on the reverse strand, counting down.
ACTTACGCAGTGTTGAGTCTGACCTGAAAACTGTTATAAAAATAAGCTTTATATCAGAGAGTTTACCAACACTTCTTAAATAATGGTGTAGATTATGATGTCAAATATTGTTGAACACACCCTTGTATACATTTAGAATTGTATGTATTTCTACTGCTAGTTAATCTGAACTTTTCCAAAAATATTTAAAATTTAAATTTAAAATTTAAAATTTAGTATGTACTTCTTTGAGAAAGTCTTTAAAACTATTTAAATTTTATTATGTATATCTATTTCATTTACACAGAAACTCATGTAGTCCCTGCTTCTCTTAGCTAATTGTTCTATCAGAATAGGCATATCTATTGCAGTAGTTTTAGGAAATACCATCCTTTGTATTTCTTGTAAGCCTGGCTTCTCTGAGTCATACGTATTTATTCAATTGCTTTCCACCTGTCATGGTCAAATGAAAGAGAAACCTGGTATTTTCTTCGCATTAAAACCTTGCCTAAGTTTAATGAAGATGAACCCTTGTCCTTTCTCTGCTGAAATAAAAAGCCTCTGTGATGTGTAATCAATACAGACTCTTCCCTACCATCTTGGCTTTTAGCCATGCCAGACCAACACTGAACAGATTTACCTGTGTGTGGAGATAAGATCTGTTGCCCAGTGGATATTGTAACGTGATGCTGTGAGCTCAAAATGAAAGAACCGTTTAAGGTGACAGTAGAAGCAACAGAGGAAAAAGACGAAAATTGGTACAAAGAAAAAAAAATTAACCTTTCTTAGTGAGAAACGTTTCTCAGCACTTTCTAAAACTGTGGAACAGGCTTTGAAATGAAGGTCTCCTTCCAGTTTAAAGCACTTGTTAAATGCACCTCACTTTAAAGCAAATATTAAAAAGGTCTAGGAAGACAATCTGTAGTTTTCTAGAATAAATAATTTTTCTTTCAAGAGAAAGATGGCTTAAGAGTTCTTTTGTGTTTCCCTTTACCTTTCCTAAGGCAGGCATTGAACCTTTGCCTTTAAAAAAGAGAAATTTAAATTGTCATGTAAAAGAATGTATTGGTCTGACTTTTATAGGATGTAATTATTATTTAAAAAGTATTATTCTGAAAGCTTTTTCACATTATTACGTAGAGTGGAAAAAGGCTTTACTCCAAAAAAAAAAAAGAGTCACATTGCGATTCTTATTTTTATCCTGCTCCCAAAGTGCAGAACATCTTTTGAAGGTTTCATACATGTTCACATTTTCAAAGATATGCTAGTCCTTCATTCCTAAAGAAATAAAAATAATGTTAAAATGTTAAAAATAATCTTAACTATCTAAGAACAGAACTAGCTTAAGTAGTAGCAAGCAATCAAAAGAAATTGATTTATTTTCTCATCTACTGTGTCTTCATTATAGGCTCAAAACAATCATAGAATGATAAAATCATGGAATGGTTTGGGTTGGAAAGGACCTTAAAGGTCATCCAGTTCCAACCCACCTGCCATGTGCAGGACACCTTCCACTAGACCAGATTGTTCACATCCCCATCCAGGCTGTTGTTGAACACTTCCAGGGATGGGGCATCCACAACTTCTTGGGACAACCTCTTCCAGTGCCTCACCACCGTCACAGTAAAGAATTCCTTCCTAATATCTATCTAAACCTATTCTCTTTCAGTTTTGGGGTTACTTAACTGCCTGATATTAAAGCTTGAAACAGCTTGAACTACTTAATACAGGAGGAAGCATTTTGGGTTTCCAAATAGAAACAAATAAAGCTAGGATCTCGGAAATCCCTAGTCACATTTCTCATTGACTTCATGTTTGCAGGTTCAAGTATCACGGACACAGCTCAGAGAGGTATTGGTGGTTCTGCAGAACCTGCGTAGGTTTGTGTTTCCAAGAAACATGGACCTGTAGGAGTGAGTCCAGAGGAAGGCTAGTGAAATGTTCCAAGGCTGAAACACCCTTTCTGTGAAAACACGCTGAATGTTTGGTTATTCAGCCTGGAGAAGAGAAAGCTCTGGGGAGACCTTATAGCAGCCTTTCACTACCTAAAGGGGCCTTTAAGAAAGACAAATTTTTTAGAAGGACCTGTAGAAATGCATGTAATGGTTTTAAGCTAAAAGATGGTAGATTCAGACTAGATATAAAGAAATATATTTTCTTGAGAGGATGATAAAACATTAGAAGAGGTTGCACAGAGAGATGGCAGATCTCCCATCACTGGAAACACTCGAGGTCAGCTTGGAAGAGGCTCTGTGCAACCTGATCTAGTCCCTGTCCATGGAGTGTTGGACTAGATGAACTTTAAAGGTCCCTGACAACCCTAACTATTCTACGGTCCTATGATTCTGTGATTCTATTACTCTATGTAGTTGAATATAGGCTGTTGTTACATGAAAACATTTTCCAGGACCTACTCATAACTAGTTTGAGGTATTTTACAGAAAAATCTATATTTATTACAAGAGGAAAATTTTAACAACTTATTTTAGAGTGTGAATAAATATGAAGATTGGAGGTGAGAAGTGGGAGAGCACCTGTCTAGAGGCACAGTCTCTATTGATTCTGCTATCAAACAAATAAATGCGTCAAATTTTCTGTATTTTATAACAGTTTTTGTCCCATATGTCAACAAAACTGTGGTCTGTAATACTGTGGAATGTATTATGATGACCAGATTGAACATAATCACAGAATCGTAGAATATCCTGAGTTGGAAGGGACCCAAAAGGATCATCAAGTCCAGCAAATGTCCCTGCACAGCACCATCCCCAAGAGTCACACTGTGCCTGAGAGCATTGTCCAAACGCTTCTTGAACTGTGTCAAGCTGGTGCTGTGACCACTTCCCTGGGGAGCTTGTTCCACTCCCCAACCACTCTCTGGGGGAAGAACTTTTTCTAATATCCAACCCAAACCTCCCCTGACTCAACTTCAGGGCATTCCATTGGGTCCTGTCACAGGTCACCAGAGAGGAGAGATCAGTGCCTGTCCGTCCTGTTCCCCTCATGAGGAAGTTACAGATTGTGATGAGGTCTGTCCCCAGTCTCCTCTTCTCCGGGATGAACAGACCAAGCTATCTCAGCTGCTCCTCATACCACTTCCCCTTAAGGCCCTTCACCATCTTTGTTGTCCTCCTTTGGATGTTTTCAAATAGCTTAATATCTTCCTTATCTTGTAATAATATCTTCAAATAAGTGCACTTTTTATTTATTAGTTAAAGTTATTATTTTCTCTCTCTTAGAAGCATATAGGCTAGAAGTTTTGCTTTTTATACATTTACTACCTAAAGTTAGATTTCCAAATGAAAATACTTTTAAAATATTATTATTTTTCTGGGTCTCTTGAGTATATGCAATTGATTTAAGTTTTAGCAGGATCTCTTCTTCTGTTTGGAACAACCAACCTGGAGCACAAATCTCTTGTTTAGGGTTCTGTTAAACATAAACACAGGATGCCGAGGAAAATGATTGCTTAATTCAGATTTCTGGACTTTGAAAAAGCTGAATTAAAGTCTTCTTCACAAGAGACAGAAAAGAAATTATTTTAACCTTAAGCAAATATCTTATGGTGACCTACATTTTGATTATTGAGAATAAAATTAAAGAACAGGGAGATAATGTAAAGCACTCTGCACATGACTTGTCAAAAGACTGCTTTGGGGATATGCTTTTCTGTTACTGTCTAATTCTGCTTTTGTTTTTAGAATCCTTTTAAAATTTATTAAGTAAATGTTATTATCAATGTTAGCCTAGAACAGGATGAATCAAATTTGTAATAAGGACATTACACAATAAAAGGTCTTCCAAAAAGTAAATTCACTGTTAAGAAAGCCTTTAAGTAGCATAGATCTCAGAATCTCAAAGGATTCAATTTTAGGGAAACAAACACTGCAAGACATTTACTTCTGTTCAAGTAACTATATATTATAATTGTAATATTGTTGTATTTTAAAGAAATTTAGAGAAATAGCTAGGTGAAAAAAAAAGAAAAAGGAAAAAATACTATTTTACCAGCCATATATAAAGAATTATTAGAGGAAATAAGAATGGTATTTGTTACCTTTTAAAATATGATAACTTGGAATAAGTAGAATTATAATGTCTAAGAATATTCCATATTCATTGTTAATTCTGAAAAACACAGTAATTCCTTAGGATGGGATTAATTTTACCTTGTGTAGTTTTTAGTTCCAATATTCCAATGTTATATATTAGTCCTACTATCAACCTTTATAAATTGACTGAGGCTTCAAGCAGAGGAAAAAACTATTAAGACAATTCTGAATGTAAGACATCTGGATTTCAAGTATGCAATTTAATAAATCATATTTGCTGTATTTTGAAAATTTGTAAAAGTCATATTTCACCATTTAAAAAATAAGGAAAAAAAAACAAGAATTTTTGTAAATTTTTCATAAATATTTTTAGCTATGTCCTCAAAATTTCAATTATGGGCTAATTCCATATTGCCATTGGTAGTTAATTACTGTGATTTCAAGTAATGAAAATTATTTCCCCAACTTCTCAGCATACAATGTACACGGTTTAATAAGTTTTAAAATATTTTCTTACTGGAAAGGATAGAAGGACGTGTGTTCAGTGTTATATTGAGAATTTCTCTAATAAAAAAAAAAGGAAAAGTATTTCAGATGTATTAGTTCAAAGCTGTATAAGGACTTAGATATATTGGGAAATGTAAGACAGTAATGAATATCTGAAACCCCCCCCCCCAAAAAAAAAAAAAAAAAAAA
>VZRZ01007217.1:15311-32241 GCA_013398175.1 Climacteris rufus | reverse complement strand
CTTTCTTTAATTAAAAAAAAAAAAAAACACACAAGAACCCCCCCCCCCAAAAAAAAAAAACAAAACAAACAAACCATATTTCTCAAATTCTCCTTTCTACTGCAGGCCAAAGAGAAACACAGATAAATTTGAATGTTCTGTTTAAGACCAGTAACCAAGTAACTTCAGATCTGATAATAGAACCTTTTTCCTGCACTGCGATATCTTTCTGCTGTCTCTTCTTTATAGACTTAAAGAAAAACATATTCAGATACTACAACCAGTGTTACATAGATTATTGCAGCAATTATATTAAATAGTAAAATATCTTAATGAAAGACTGTCATTAGCAAATCTACTCCCAAGATAAAAAATCAAAACCATCTCAATTAATTTAAAATGATACATTAAAGAAATAAAACAGTATTATTCTGTATTCAGTAAGAAAAACAACCAGTCAAGGCATTTACATTTAATTCTTGAAATCTGAACAAAAACAGAAGACAGGAAATAAGATCTGATGTTCTCTCTGTAGACTGGCAGAAATCTTCATATTTGTATTTTTATGTAATGGTAAACATATTTTTGTCTCTCAAATATTTGTTTTATAATGGATTTTAGCAAAATAACTGAGACAACCTCCAAAATAAGTAATGCAAGCAAGTACATCTTATACATTTATTGTTCAATCTTCCTTTTATGTAAAATATTCAAAACAATTCAATCCTAAAAAGAAAGCAAGACAAACCTTAATGCACCTTAGGACAGGTGCATTTAGAAATGCCTTCTCCAGAGTGTACCTTTTGGCTGTTAGCTGGGTCTATTGTACCTGGTGTAAAACATCATGATGTTCTTGTGCCAGAAGAACTGGGTTTTGTCCTTCTCAAATCACTTGCTAAACTTCTGCAAGCTATAAACAAACTTTCTTTCAGATTCTCTTCTAAGAAGGAACTTTCTAAGAAGGAACTGTCCAGTATTCATAATAATAGCATGTGGTAGAAATACATATTTCATTGGAAAAATGGATTTTTAAGAAGAATTCCAAGCATGTAAACAATAACTACACTACTCCAAGCCCTCTCAAAGGAATATATTCTTAAAGGAAGGTGAAATAAACTTTACAAGACATAATTTTCTCTGAAAAGAATGGAGTAATTGAAGGCAAATCAGATTTTCTTTTTCAGTTCAATCATACTACAAATATATGTATTAGAAACTTTTATTAGAGTAGTTGATATAATGTAAATAATACTTGATAATGAATTAGGGAAAACATTACGAAGTTTAGTTCTTATTTTATATAAAAATTTCTTAAAGAGGCAATTTTAAAATTCTAAATATTTTCATTTAATTATGTACAAAGAAATACCACTTTGACACGCTTTCATTTAATTTCACATGCAAAAACCCCAAATACATTGGATTGTAATTTTCCTTCACTCTTTTGAGTCTTGTCACAGTGAAAATCTTTTATGACTCCATTAATCAGTATGAGTTAAAATTAAATTAATTACACATATACTAATAAATCTTCATAAATTTCTATATGAAAATGTTGTCCCCTAGCAAAATTGTATTGTCTCCATAAAGACATATGTCATCAAATATCTTAAGGTACAAAATCCTTTCTTATCACTGTGAGGATCAGTAGTTTCCATCACTCTGTGTCATTCTTTGTTATAGTCAGAATTCACTTTTAATAAGTCTACTTTTCATATGTGTCTTTGGGAGTGTAAAAGATTAGGTAGATTTTTTATCTGATTTCTGATCTACAGTCACTTATTTTTTTCTTCCCGCTCGGTTTTGCTCTGAAAACAGAACAAGTGTCCAGTGCTGTCAAAATACATGATTTTATAGAGCTATAGATTTACTACACCTTGCATTTCTGTAGTGTATTAGCCCCTGATGTGGTTGTCTGTAAAAAAAAAACAAAAACCAAAATTTAAAATTTCAGAATAATTCTATCATCTGTCCTCTTTAATTTGTTTTTTAGAAAAAGGTTAGCTATTTTGACAAGGTTGTCAAATTCTTCACACTGGTGAAGAGCAGCTTCGGAGAATTTTGAGTCATACTGCAGGTTATGAGTTTTCCATTCTCACTTTCTTTAAAGTGACCCTAACATTTCTGTAGTTTATTTAGCGATGCTCTGATATCTTGATAGCTCTTTTTGCATTTGTAAAGGATTTTGTGTCTTTTAGTCTGTAAATATGTGCTTAAATGCTACCATTCTTATCCATAAATGTACCTCTATGTGTAAAGGGATTTCTCAGCTATAAGCTAGCATAAAACTGATTTGGTTTCCTAGCCTTTGTTTAGAGTGTCCTGTGGGAAGGGATTACCAATCAGGCAAATTAAATGGAATTACATTTAATAGTTTTGTAATAAAGAAAATTTTCATTCCATGAGCTGAAGTAATAGGCCTATATAATTTAATATTAATTCCATCATCATGGGGATAAATCTCATTGTGATCTTGAAACCAGATGATAAGACCCTTTGTCTTCTATTAAAAGACATTATAGTTTCTAGTTAAGTGCCACCTGTTCACACTAAATTTGTGATTGCTTTATCTGTTCCTATTGAGTTCAAATAATGTGAATTTATTTTTTAAAAGGTATTTTAAACAGATTTTTGATTTAGTTTATAACAATAATTATTAAATATTTATTTAAACTTTTAAATGTGAATAATATTTTAGACTTCTGTGCAAAGTCGTACTCTTTATCATTCTCTGAGTGTTTATTTTCCCCAATTTTTCTTATCTCATTACAACACCCTTGCTTGATTTAAGCTCTGAGCCTGTCAAAGCTGGTGCACACCTGCATAGCTTTAACTGGAAGTTTGTAAGAATTCCATATGGAATTGCTCAAATAGAAATTTTCTAATTAAATAGGAAACTCAGTATGATGGTGAGGAATAGAGCCATCTGGCCTCCTGCAGTGAGTTGCTCGGTTCTTTGGCAATTGACATATTAGACCAATTTTTCCCCATTTACCTCTAACTTTCTAAGATGGTGAAAGTGAAGAGACCTGGCTCTGGAGCCTCTGGGGCTATGTGTCGTAGGCAGATGGGCAAGATGGAGTTCCCAGCACAGTTCTCTGGTGTCCACAGAACTTCTCTGGTTCTGTGAGCTGTTCCTCCATTCCAGCCAATGCTCTGGAGGCAGAGGAACAATTTGAAGCAGCAGATATCAGCTGTCCACTTCAGGTATTGGTGCCAGGTCATCCTATAGCACAAAAAAGGGTGCTGAGGCACGGCTGACTTACCTTGAATGGTGTTCAATCAAAAAATTGACAGAATGAGAAACAAGGAACCAATACCTTTGGATAAGAATTTCAACCATCAAAACTCTTGTATATTTGTCCTTGGTGTACTTCTATCTTTCCAGTTCTGATTATCTCCATCAGTCTGCACTTTTCCGTTACAATGACATTTATTTAGTTATATTTAGTTGTATCAAATGTACAAATAATCAAACAATTAAATGAGGACTAATATTTCAAATTAAATACATACTCAGCTCTTTTACTGAAAAGTGTGCATAACTTCCAGCTCCCTAACAATAAGAAAAACATTGTTATTTGTAAAGAGATTATCTCAAAATCAAAAACCAAAACGGACAGATCCACCTTCTCCCTTCCTCTGCTTCTCAAAGAATTAGTTTGTTACATTATAGAAAATAAAAAATATATAATAAGGAAGAAACAGCTGCAGCAGCAATACAGTTTAACTCCATGAAGTATTTGTATGGGTTTTTTTAAACTTTTGTCATTTCTGTCACAAAAGATACTTTGGTTTATAAATGAAAAAACTTAATTTCACCACTGACTTTAAGGTGGCATGTATTTCACCACGGGATTTTTTTTGACAAACATATCAGTCTTTTAATGTACTGTTTTGAAAGGAGACTAAGTATGTTCCCATCAGTCATGGTTCTCTTGCAAGAACTTTGGGTTGCTGTGAAAGAACTTTATCATAGTTATTACAACTTTTGTCCCTGCTTTGCTCCAAGTTTTGTGTGTATTAGAAATCTATTAATGTTTTAAATTACTTACAAATTTTGGAGACATGTAAATAAAAATCTATATTTAGCCTATCTGAGTGTTTCAAGTTTGCAGACCATTAAGTTGCATTGCTAGCATTCTTATACTTGCATACAAATATTTTGTCATTGATTTGAAAAATATATGAAGTAATTTAATTATAACAGCATCTCTCCTTGTATGTCTTCCTGCATGTAATATTCAAGGATATGTAGGAATATGACCATAATATGATGCATGTGTTATGCAGGCTGGTAATGTGCCTCTTAAACAACCATCATCTGAAATCTGTTGCACTTTCTAATGACAACTAGCCTCAATTTAAAGCCTCAGACAAGGGAGGCTAGCAGGTTCACAGATAAACTGGTACAGTGATAAAATGGAAAATTTTCTTGTCCATACTTGATTTTTCATCCCCTACTTTCATCCTCCAGGCAGTGGATGTTATTGTGTCCTCTTCTCCTAGATTAAAAAGCTGTTAGGAATTTGTTCCTCATGTGCTTGCTTGTAGCTTCTGGCCACTCCATGCCTTAAACCTCCCAACAACTTCTTTTCTATTATTAAAGAGAATAAATTAAAATTATTAAGTCTCTTGCTTGTAAAACATCTTTGAGAGGTGAGTCATAGCTGAAGCACTTTTCTAAAATCTGTTTTGCAAAGAAGTGGACAACATACACAGGTAACTGCTATACAGGTACGAAGAGATTGTGAACTTGCCTACTTCTATATCTAGCCATCACCTTGACTTCTAAAAAAACCCATAAAAACGTTGACATTTTGGTTGATTGCTTCTACTTGGTTAATTTTCAAGACATCTGTTGTGTGTCGCAGTAACAACACGAAAGGAAGAGCCAGAGGCACCTGTTATCAGGATCAGAGAGAAGGAAGGAAGGGGGGCAAGACCCGCCTTCTTTATTTTTTATATCCATTTGGAAATCACTATTCATTGGAGGAAATCAGTTCTTCCTCCCTCAATTGCAGGGGTCAAAGGAAATGTCCATCAAAGTTCTGTGTCCATGAGAAAGGAATGCAATTGATAAGATACAGTTACAATAACATAGCCATGTTTACAGAGAAAACTGTGAGAAACCAGCTACAGAAAATGAAAACATCCAGGAATGCAAAAATCAGGGCAACAGTTGTGCTATCAGACTCTTTATCAATAAAATTAAACATGCTTTTAAAATCACTTCCATCTTCATTAAAAATATTATAATATTTTAAAGCATTTTCAAAATTCTATCTAAATTTATATAAAATTTAAAGATAATTACTATGAAGTAACTTCTGTTTGTTCCTTGCAGTCACAGATGTGTTCTTCTCTGCTTCAGTTTTCTAAGAAATTTATTGAAATAGTTAGGCAAATGCCTATGCCTTTAGAAGTGTGTACCACACCTGAACCAATATTCAGTTATTTAACTCTACTAACACTGTCAAATATCAGAGGATAACTGCCACAGTGAGATGAGCTGCACAATTCAGGGATTTAGGAGACAGAGCGCTATCTGAATAGGGCAGGCAGGTGATGAAGATTTAGAGGCAGCCCTATTGATACCCCATATAATACATGGGAACATATACAAACACACGAAGTCCATTGCTCCTAAATCACAATGTCTGGTTTACAGACAGGGCAGGTATTATAAGTATTAGGAAATCGTATATATTATAAAAAATGAGTGAATGAGTGAATGAATGAAAGAATGAATACACATATATACTTGTATAATTATATGTTTTATGAATTCACTTTTAAATATTTATATATATAGTATGTTGCATTTATATTATATAGAATATATTCACACATAAATATAGCTTTCTATATATAACAGATACTACACATATTGCATTATTAACACTGTTACATTTTATAATACTTCTAAAAATCCAGTGAATGAAATATGATAGAAATTAGAAATTTTTCAGAAAAGTGCAGGAATTTCAAAATAATCTAGGGACTATCAATATTTTTATTAAAGGAAAAAATATCTTACAGTAATTATTATTTTAACTTTTAAATCATTCAATCATTTAATTAATTATATAATTGTTTAACCATTCATTTAGCTGTTAATTATTTAAGTATTCAACTGTTTAATAATTTAATAATTCAGTAATTTAATAATTTATTTTATTATTTTATTATTTTATTTCAAACTATCTTAGATACTCTTTTTTTTTTCTGAAAAAGCTACAGTAAAAGTGGTTTATGACCAAAAAAAAACCCAAGCAAGGAAGTAAGCAAACAAAAAAAGTTGCACCTGTAATTTCTTATATGGTACCAAACAGAGATATTTCTGCTTCTGACAAGTGGGTAACATCTAGCCAACACTAAGTTACTCCTTCAGCTTTTCAGTTCAGGGAAATGTTCACACTTAAAAGACATAAAATTGAAAATGTTACCATGTATTAATGCTTCTCCATTTCTCCCCACACCACTCTATGTATATAAATTGATATATACAGCTGTGTATACATGCACACTACCATGTGTATATAAATAAATCCATGTTATGACATCTAATTAAATATCTATTGAGATGTTTAAAAGACTTGTGGTTTAGAAGACAGAGACAATAAATATTCCAGGGAAGGTTAAAAGGACAGTTCTCACACTCTTCCTTTATTACAGTGAAAGATTATTCTAATTTCCATCAGCATTAGAATAAAATGTTTGAGAATAACAGAAAATGACAGTCACTCAAAGAAATCCCAACAACAACAATAGCAGAACGAAATAAAAATCAACCTGTAATAGATTTGGACAAAATATACCAAGAAATATGACGCCCATAAAAGGAAAAGTCAATTGGATAAGGAGAAAAGGGAAAGAAAAAGATAGTTATTATCCTCAGTGAGATAAAAAATAGATGCTAACTGAAAAGACGCAAAATAAGGAGGTAATAATTAGTTCTATGACAAATGATCTAAGAAGAGAATCTTCTACATATTATCCTGAAGGAGGTAACAGAAGTTTCTGAGGAAAAATGAAAAAGTGTCTTTTTCAGCAGAAAAATTCAACATTATGTCTTAAAAAAAAAAAAAAAAGCACCATTGTTACACAAAGGAGCTGCCACACATGGCTGTGAATGATATTTTAAAATACCAGAAGAAAAGAGCACAAATCAGTAAGCTGCAACCACTATTGCAAACCACAGAAATACATCAGCAAAGTGTTTAACTACTATCAGAGAGGGTCAGAAAGTTTCACTGAGCAACCTCTCAGCCACAGATAGGAAAACTGCAAACATTGTTGCACACAAAGAAGGAAATAAAAGAAAGCTATTGCCTCTGAGATTGCTTCAAACTGGAATCAAAGGGTCTCATTTAACAGTTCTGTATAGAATAAATCATTCTCTCTTTTTATCTTTTAAAGTGCACTAGTAGATGTGTTGGGCTCTCCAGAGAGAAGTAATTATCAAAGCTGGGGAAAAAGATCTCCAAACACTTGTAACACTGCTTCAGATGATAATTTTCACACTGATTTTAGGAATAGGGACTTTGACCCTTTAACAGATGTTACATCCACAAGTAATTTTTTTTCTGAAACAGATATTGTTTTTATAGCTAAATAGCTTTCTACTTATCTTTTCCTTTCTTACATTCTTCCCTTCAGAAACACCTATATAGCTGTGGTAGCAGCTGTATAATTAACAACTTTTCCAGTATTCACAAAGAAATTGTGGTAGCAGCTGTATAATTAACAACTTTTCCAGTATTCACAAAGAAATTGTGGGCGCTGTAAACCTCTAGGCTGTCCTTTTGACTGTGGAACTTTAAGACCCATCTAACAGTAATAAAATTGAACAGAGGATCTACAATACGGAAAAGGAATGCCACCTGTTATGTTCCTGTTTATGGAAACCTAGTGGTTTCTTCCTTTAGAAACATGACACCAGGATAGGAGAACTCTGTAGAAAAACATTGAGGTACATGTACAAAATCAAACTACCTTATATAGGGGCAGTAAGTTCCATTTGATCTTATCCCTTGCTCACTTCTTACATGACTTCAGAAGTCTAGTTAATAATGAAAAATCTCTCTAAGACGTGCAAAAGGATTAAAATCAGCAACATGGTGAGAGTTATCATCTCCCTGCTCCTTCCTTCCCAAATTCTGACTGAATTCCAAGCTTTTGACTGGCCTTCTGAATAAACCTAACAGATAAGGTAGCTAATGTGTATGTCTCAAACACAAATAGTTGGATGGCTGTGGAACCAGACAAGAATTGTCGGTAATAAGACAAGGATTATTGATAACACACTGGGAAATGACAGGATGTGGGTGGAGAAGTGGCCACATGGAAGTAGGTGAGCACCTTTCCAGGACAAGATAAACCAACATGGTACAGCGCAAGTACAGGAATGAGGCCAATAAGTGGGCATGGACCATCAAAGACTCCTGAAGCCCTCCAACCCATTTCCAGAAAGGTGTAGAAGAATGGAGTGTATATTATAATCACTCTGTATAGCAATTGAGAAACTTATCTCCAGGACAGAGAAAACTTACCTATAAAAAGTATCCCCACAAAGTCTAGGCACACATGCAATGCCAAGACCATGGTCTTCCCATCAGCTGGATGACACAGGAAGAAGAACACTAGTGATTTTTTTTCTTTTTTCTTTTTGTTTTCTTTTTCCTTTTCTTCTTTTGTTTCCTTTTTTCTTTTTCTTTTTCTTTTTCTTTTTCTTTTTCTTTTTCTTTTTCTTTTTCTTTTTCTTTTTCTTTTTCTTTTTCTTTTTCTTTTTCTTTTTCTTTTTCTTTTTCTTTTTCTTTTTCTTTTTCTTTTTCTTTTTCTTTTTCTTTTTCTTTTTCTTTTTCTTTTTCTTTTTCTTTTTCTTTTTCTTTTTCTTTTTCTTTTTCTTTTTCTTTTTCTTTTTCTTTTTCTTTTTCTTTTTCTTTTTCTTTTTCTTTTTCTTTTTCTTTTTCTTTTTCTTTTTCTTTTTCTTTTTCTTTTTCTTTTTCTTTTTCTTTTTCTTTTTCTTTTTCTTTTTCTTTTTCTTTTTCTTTTTCTTTTTCTTTTTCTTTTTCTTTTTCTTTTTCTTTTTCTTTTTCTTTTTCTNTTCCTCTTCGTAACGAAACCTCTCTGAACCTCTCCTAACCGAACCTCTCTGAACCTCTCCGAACCTCTCCTCTCCAAACCACTCCAAACCTCTCCAAACCTCTCCAAACCTCTCCAAACCGCTCCGATCCTCTCATCTCCAAACCTCTCCTCTCTGAACCTCTCCTCTCTGAACCTCTCTGAAACTCTCTGATCCTCTCTATATTATTTACCCTAATCATCCAGTGCAATCTCTGCCCCACAATGCAGATTCTCTTTTTCTTAGTAATGTTTGGAACCTCAATTTCCTCGCTGCCAACTTCAAGATGGGGATTGGTTGTGCTGGATTTTATGTGAGATTAACTTATGTCTTGATAGTCCAATTGTAGGAATGCCAAAACGTTTTTTGTGGTGCTCTAAACATAAAGAGACTTGGGTCAGGATCAAAATTCTGCATGGTGAAAGAGATGGGAGATGTATTTAATTTACGTATCTCTAACAATATCCTCATATTTGTAAAATGTCTTTGCAGCAGGAAATACTTTACTTCAAAACCAGTGGACCCAGTTCACACCTCATATCTCAGTTTTTATTCATTCCTTCTTACAACCATTGATATTCTCCAGTACTCCCAATGAATTTAGATGTAAGGAAGTAGTATTCTTTGCTTGGAAGGGAACTTTTACAGTGAATGAGGACATAAACTATTAAATAATAATTATACATTATTTAAATATTAAAGCAGGGAAATTCATTAGAAAGATGTCACATTTCTGTTATTTAAGCTCACCTTTTCTAAGAGTCCTAACAATTTGAAACCAGTCCTCTGAAAAGAAAGATACAGAGAAACAGCTGAAATCTCTTCTTTAGTGGGCATTTGTTTATTTCTTTTGTTTTTGAGATATAATGGGCAAACTACTGTAAAAGTAGTTCTTGTTGGCATGGGTGACCTATTTTTGCATAGCTTTGGAAATGAAGGCTATTGTTTCGTCTTTAAGAGTTTCTGAAAGTATAATTTTTCTACATTAATATCTTTTATATTAACAGCTTTAAGATAAATGTATTTTTATGATTATTTAGCACTAAGATGCATAAGATGTCACAAACATCCTTCTTAACTTTTAAGGAATAAAAAATAAACCAGGAAATCTGTTATGAAACTTCAAAGTAACTACAATGTCAGACGTGGAATGTTCTGCAAATCTTTTTACTGAAGAAGCAGAAAGTATACATTTAACTGGATAGCTTGACTGCAATTTTACTCAACTGCTTTCTAGTCAGAATATGGTTCTGATATTTCAAAGTGTCTGCAAAAAAGTATTGCAAAAAATCATGAGTCTTGTTACTCAGTACAGGATAATGAATATTGTGTCTCAAAATCATGGGGAACGCATCTAAAAGACGGGGAAAACTGTGCAATTATGCAGATTTCTGCAGCAAGGAGCAAGTCATGTTGTGGTTCTACTATGCATATATTTTGCTATGCAGATGATTCTTGTAATGCAAATACTGACCTATTTGCTTTTCTGGTCTAATTTAAAAGTTTGAAATATAATTGTTCTAGGTCAAGAGAAATATTATGACTTTAGCTCTTTTTCCCCTCCTTTTTCTTAATAAAATATTTTTTTTGGGTCAAACCCAAATTTGCACCTTTTTAAAATTTCACATATTGGGCGTTACATCAAAATACACCAACAGTATTAGAATGTCAAAGAAAATGTTTTTATTTTACAAAGGCGTTTTGAATATATCAACTTAAAGTTGAAAGGGATTAAGGAATTGTTATACCTGATTCAAATATCAGATTTTTTTTTGCCAGTTGTACTGACTGTAAATATTTATCTGTATATCAGTAGAAGTAATTAAAGATCATTAATACTTTGATGCTCACTAATAGGTATTAAACCACTGTTAGAAATTCAGGTCCTCTTTGAACCAGGACTATGTTAATTAATATAAAGAGAAGAAAAAAGATTTATATTAGGGGAATATGACTTGTCTTCATTAGGATGAGCAAAGCAATACTATGATTTGTTTTCATAGGTACCATAATGAGACTGATTCCTTTCACCACTGACTAAACCATTACAACAAGCAGGACATAAAGTAGTAAGTTCATTGACAATCATCTGCTTTCCTTTGAGTGGACCCTCCATGAATGCAAAGGTGTTAGGTTTGGCCCATGAAAATCTGGAAGGTTTATAGAGATAAAAACAAAAATTAAATTGGCATATGGAAGCATGTGGAAGCATATGGAACCAGTGAGAGAGCAATTAAACAACTGGTCTTTGGTCATAACAAATAAATACTTTAATATGGTGAACATTATGGTAGTCTTTACCTCCTTGTGGGTCTGACGTTTCAGCGGCAGGAGGATCATAGCTTATAATAATCACTGCTCAGGAGTTCTGTTATAACAGAAATCTAATCTGCAAGAAATAAATGTGAAGCACTTCATGCCTGTGCTTTAACCATGTCTGATATAATAGTGAAATTCATTCCTTGACATTCAGCAATAAAATTGGAAAGATTTTAGCATAGTAATTTAAGAAATAGCTCAGTTCTCTCAGCCAAAATGTACAATACGTTCCCTACACATAAGTTTTCAATACAAACCCTACAATACTGAAAGAGGCAGAGCTTGTAGGAGAGCCTTTACTTTTTCAGTCACCTGCTTGAGACCAGACAGCACTGTAAGGCATGTCAGAGAGCATAAAATGCAGTTTAGTGCACTACACTAGATTTAGTGTTTCAGATTCAGTGTCTTCTATACCCTTTCCAATATGCTGACATAACTTTTGATTTTGCAGAATTTTTATTCTTACATGAGTCATACAAAGTGTAATTGTCAGAATGTAAAATGAGCATCATCTAACTTTGGAAGTTAAATTTTCAAAGCAGTGCATGGGGACTTACACTCACCAACACTACTAACAATAATGCTGTCAGACAGGAAACTTCTTATTTACTGCTTTAAATATAGCATTTTTTCTTGTTGTTCACGAAGTTGTAGAGTTTTTACAAAAGAAATAACATTTTAAAGTGATGCATAAATAATTACAGAAACAGGAAAGCATGTTAGATGCTTAATTTAAATTAGGATTGATAAAGTTATTAAAAAACCCAAGTCAAACTATAACAATAGATTAATAGGGGGAAGGATATGTTATCCTTGGAAGTGTTATTAATGGTATTTCCTCTTATTAACTTAGTTATGAGAGTCAATGAATAATTTATGTTGTGAGTGACCTGTGAAGGTCAAATCCCTTGCTGAAATAAGGGCCAACTGTTGTAATAGTTGTGCAGGGTTGTTTTTTGTCAGGTTTGAGTACCATCCAGGATGACAGTCTTCTGGGCACCTGCTACTCTATTAATTATCCTTATGGTGAAAATTTATTTTCTAACATCTGATCAGAATTTCTTCCCCTTTAGCTTGTGTCTGTTACCTCTTCCCCTTTTACTCTACACTTCAGAACTGTTTGTGTCTGTTTCCTCCACCTTTCCTTTTAGAATATGGATACAGCGATAAGATCCTTCCTTAACTTTCTCTTCTTAAGGCTGAATAAACTAATTTTTCTCAGGCTCTGTTAATACACCACATGCTTTAGCCCTGCAATTACTTTTGTGGACTTCTCGCTGTATGTCAATTTCGTTCTGTACTGGGTGCTAAGTCATAGACCATTATGGGTAAACAAAGTCACACTTTTAACATTTGAGATCTTCCTCTGTTATCAGAAATAGGATTGAAGTGGACAGAGAAGAAGAAATGTCTAATTATTAGACCACTAGGACTATGTGAAAGAAAATATCTCAGTGTGTGTATGCATGCATATGTGATTGTGATTAAATGCATACATATGATAGAGGACTTGACAGTGCATTGCTTTTATATAAATTCATATATATTACTGAAAAAATCAATTTCAATTGATAGAATATTTTTAATCAATGGAATTGAAATAGTTTCTCAAAATTCATAGGGAGATCAAATTATAAATGTAAAACATAATATTCTAAAGAAAGGAATGAACAAACACTATTTAATGAAACCCATTTCATCCAAAGCTTTTAACAAATTAGCTATTTGGAGCAGAAGACAGCATTTCTTAATCTTGCATTATTATGCACAAGGATTGCTCAGTGATCACTTTATGATTGAAGACAATGAAAGACTTAATTTTGTACATGACTCTATCTCTACTCATTTCAATGTAGTGACTCATTTTTCTCATGGTTATGGAAAAAGGACAAAAAGGAAAGATGGTGTCTTTATCAGTGATAGACAAATCAGTAGTTCATCCAATTTGACCAAATTAAAATACACACAGAATGTTACTTTAAATCTGATTATTTTTGGAAGAAAGGATAGAAGAGGAGGGTGAATTAATTTATTTTTTAATCTTATAGGATTACAGGAGGGAAATATTGTTGTTGAAACATTAAAAGTTTCAATGTCTTTAATATTTTTCCATGTTCTGGTATTTCACAGGAATTGTTAGCCTATGAGTTCTCATTGAGTTGTTATGTATCTACATTTCTTCATATGGTATTAGAAAACAACAAAGTAGCAATAACAACCTCTATCAACCTCTATCAATCTAATGAGTATTTTTATGAAATTGGAAAATTTTGGAGTGATAATGATACTTGAATATTATTCTCTCAGTTGCAATTTCTATGTTAGCTTAAGGAAGGATAATAACACACAAACTGGTCAAATTCAGATTTCTATTCAGAAGGACCTTATTTGATGTTTGAAAAGTTTCATCAAAAGAAATTGATCTCCCTTTAATAAGGTGTTTGGTTTTTTTGTTTCCTATGTGAAAATAAAATATTCAATTCATCGCCTTCTCAAATAACTTGACTTCTGCAGATGCTTTCCTTGGACCCTTTATAATGATCACTTGCAAAAATATGCTCCGTATTCAGATGTTTCAGTCTGTTCTTACAGGGAAACTGAAAATTGTCTGATATAACAATAAACCTTGAAAAGATTGTTTGCTGCTGTTCTTCAAACCTTCTGATTGGGTCCTTGAGAGGAACTAAAGGACAACTTTGGAAAAGGAGTAATTTGATGTATGGAAATTTGTGACTGACTGAGTACTTGGGTTTTCTAGAGCATGGTCAAATCAACCCAGAGAATTAACAAGTTTTATTTACCTAGGATCATCTGGGAATGAAGTGGGGCTTAGCTTGTATTTTTGCAGATCACATGAAAGAAATTTGCTCTCTAGTTAGCAAGCAGTTGAGAACAATCTATAGTTCACTAAGACCTAGCCAATCAGTGATACTGAGAAAGCAACTTCCCTCAAAGATGATTTCGATTGATACGAGATTATTCTGGGACATAAGCATTAGAACACTACATCTCCACAATTATGTAAGATACAGAACAAGGCCTTTTGGAAAGATGTTATAATCCTGGTCAGTTTTGTCATGAAAGGGGGAATTATTTTTTATTTGCTTTACTTTCAAATGTATACCAAATTTCCTATAGAGTAATTGTCATTCTGCGTTTCTAACCAGACTATTCTTAGTGAATCTCAGCATCTTGATTCATTTACTCTGTGGTAGAAAAATATATTTAGCTTCCGGGTCAAATGTATTTTTGTTAACAAGACTATATTTTATCAGAGAAGAGATAAAAATAGAGCTTAATTGGACACCCAAATGTCTCTTTGGAGATTTATGAGTATTGCATTTTGTATATTATGCTTGTATTTTCAAATAATAATTAAAACTTTTAAATATATGTGCTGAAATTAGAGAAACTAAATTATAGATGAACTAACTAGAAACTACCTCATTCATTTACTAGAAACTGTTGAAATTATTAGCACAGAGATCAACAAGATCTAGTGTCTTTTTCCAGAAGACATTTATTCCTTATTTCAAATACTCTATTAATCTTAATTACAGGAAAGCTGAAGAGAGAAGTAATCATTTCCTTAGCAGAGCTGCACTTGAGTAATGTGTTGTAAATACACCATGGGGTCGTTCACTAAATGTTATGAAGAAAAAGATTCTGAATAGCTGATCGTTAAGTAAACATCAACATTCTGCACACAGAGTGAGACAGTTATTCTCTAGAAAAAGTAGTGCGTGATTGTGTGATTGAAAACTATCTTACAGTGCACACACAAGGTGGGCAATTTAAGGTTGTTTCAACCTTTGAGTTCTACCATACTTGTCTTCTCACCACTTGATGATAAATTCCTAATAATAATTTTATAGTGTGGTTTGTTAATATGTGTGGAATAATTGTATCACAACCTTCTCAATAGTTTCACTTTTTAATTTGAAAATTTCAGACTTATCTTTTACTTCATGCAGTTTCTCTAATATATTTAATGCATATTTTGTCCAGCTGTTGCAACAATGACCTCTAAAAAAAAAAAACAGACAAACAAAATCTCCTATTAAAGATATTACAGTGACTGTGTTTTGATTTTATGGAACACAGAACACAATGCTATTGATTTTGAAGACAAAGCAGACTGGTTTCCTGATTACTATTGCGACATAAAGAAATTAGCCAGCTATTCAGCTTGATAATCTATTTCCTTTACTTGGCAGCCAGAATTGCACTCTGCTTTTTGCATTACCCAAGTGCCTTAGAACTATTTTCTAGCAAATACTTCATTTTATGCAAATTGTATAGTAAAGCTGCCTTCTCTACAAAAGCATGTCACTTAAAAAAGATATAGCTATATGCTATTAGTCTGTCATGTATAAGGTATTGTGTATCTAAACATCATCAGTGACTTGTGGTAGACTCCAAATAATCCCTTTGACCTTTGGTTTTGATACAGGTAATCTAAAAGCAAACACAAGCAAGGATTTAAACAATAGGCTGTGGCTTTAGTAACTTAATATAAATAACAATTTTAGTGGGCCTGGTGTTGGGATACTAAAATTTCTCTTTCTCTCTGATAGTGACTGAAAAAGTGATTACAGGTGAAAATGCAGGTTCATTTTCTTCTTTCGAGTCAAGCCTCTGATTTCAGCCACAAGCTGTAATGAAGTAATATGCAATGAAAACAGTAGATGCTACATTTACATTTCTATTCTTTAACAACACTACACTCCTAGGATTCATAAAGATGGGAAAATAGTCACTGGTCTCTTATAGCTGGTGTAATGGGAAAATTTTCTTATTTATTCCACAAAAGGCAGCAATCAAGCAGATTTTCTGTGTCTTTGTGAACATCCTCTAAACCTTCATTTTCATGTGGAAGAGGAACTTGGCAGTTAGAGCAAGACAATCCAAAAATCTGATAAAAGTGAACAAGTAAAATGAGGGATTGTAGAACCCATTTTAAGCATTGCTTGTATAGGATATACACTTCAATGTTAAGATAGAATGTTAGGTCAATGTATAAAGTGAATCTAGTCTATGCTTTCTTCCTCATCTGACTGGTCTGTGACTTTCTTTCCTATTCTGAAATGCAAACTAAAAAATACCCAGTCAGATCACAAAACACAAGGGTTAGGGTTTTTTTTTTTTCTTTTTTTTTTTTTTTTTGTTGCTACAGCAAGTTTTCTATGAGGTAAATGTCATAAAACTCAGATGTTCTTGTCCATTGACTATCACGTGCATTGATATCCGGTAGTCGTGGTTGAAACAAAAAAGACCTTTACAAAGTTAAAGAGATAAAATTGCCTAGCACATTGTTCTCATAACGTTTACTATCCTAACTGAAGCAAAAAATTCATAACAGGTAATTTAATCTAATCACAGTTTAAAGTTTCTTTTCTTTTTAAGATATTGTGATATTCTGTCAGTTTTGCCTTTAATAATGTGACACTTTCATATAATTTTTATGGGTACTGTTTCTATGTAAACAATAGAGGGGAGGGGAGG
>VZRZ01007217.1:0-11098 GCA_013398175.1 Climacteris rufus | reverse complement strand
GGCTCCTTCATGGACCGTCAGGGTGCAGGGAAACACTGCATTGGTACAGTCCTTACCACAGGCTGCAGAGATGTCTCAGCTCTGATGTTTGAAGCACCTCCTCCCCCGTCCTTCTTCTTCTTGGCTGACTTTGCTGGTGTCCATATCTGTTGTTTCTTCCACATGCTGTACTCCTTCTCCCCTGCCTACCTGCAACTACATAACTACATCTACATGGCGTGCCTGTGTACTACTGTGACCCTTTCTTAAATATGTTGTCACAGAGGCATTATCTTCTCCTCTAATTGGCCCAGCTGTGGCTTGCAGCACGTCCATCTTCAGGAGCCATCAGAGACTGCCTCTGCCAGTACAGCTGTGGAAGCTTCTGGCAGCTTTTTACAGGAGCCATCTTTTTGGCCCCTACCACACCCAAAAAGCCACACCCTGTCAAACCACCACAACTCTGGAACAGACTCCCCAGATAAGTGGTCATGCTTCCAAGCTTATCAGATTTCAAGATGAAAAAGGATGATGCTCTTTGTCATATAGCTTAGTTTTAGGTAGTTCTGTGATGAACCTAAACCAGGATCTTTGTGGGTCTCTTCTAACTTGAGGTATTCTATGATTTTTTGTTTCTATGACTTTTCACAATATGATCAAAAAATCTAATATTCATAAGACTTCTGTGAGGAAACTATGGAAGCTATTAAGCAAAATTCCATGAGAACATTATCTAGTTATACCGTACAACATAATTCTAAGCAATATAAAAATAATACAGTACAATAAAATATTGCTCTAATTATAGGTCTAGTTTCATATTTGAACATATACTGCTCTTTCATAGATCAAATAACCTACCTGGTAGTAGTTATTAACCATTGGTCTTCTCTGTTTGTCTTCTGGTTACTCACTGTAGGCCTTAAGAGACATAAGATCAGGCTCTGTAGATCAATATTGCCATAAGAGTTACTTTCTACTAAATTTTATTTAATTTTGACATATTGCAATTTACTCAGGTGTTTATAGAATTGATACTGCACAGAAACAGCACAATCTTTTCCTTCAATAAGGAGGGCATTTTCTGGGCAGGCAAGTAAAGACAAACTCTCTATTCCTTCTTCTAAGTGCAAATTTGAGAGTTAAATTTATAGGCATGTGGCATAAAAAGTGAATGGGAATTTGACAACAGATTTTCTGTGCAGGAAAGAGTGCTTCAGTTTCTAATTTGTCCTTAATATGTATAAGAGCAAAGCACTTGTAATCTTACTGTTGAAGATTCCTCCACAGAAATGTCTGGAAATACATTCCTACTAGTGATTTTAGAATGCCTTCTACAACTTTTATCTAATTATGCATATTTAGAGAAATAAAAATGTCATGTAAGATCTGAGAGAAGTGTTCACTTAGGCGACAGGTACTTTACCTACACTAATTTATGATTTGTTAGTGAGCTAAAATGTTCATAATATGAATACTGAATGGATGTAATCAGTGTTCACCAAAAGAAAAATATCCATTCCTGGTGGTTGTAGAAGTGAAACACCTGCACTTCTAAAACCAGAGTATAATGTATTCAATTTGTGTTGAATAAGGTTTTATGTCTTAATTAATGGAAGTCCAGTGTTCAAGGCTGTACACAAGCAGCTTTTTCAGCATGATGGCTTTCATGTGCACCTAAAGGTTATACTCACATTTCTTCTTTTAAACACGTTAAAATGCTTTGTTTGTGGGAGTTATTATGCACAACAGAATATCTGTTCTTTTTGTATTTTGTTCACCCTTCAATACTGTAGCCATGTTATAATTACAGTTAATGAATAACTGAAATTTTCCTTTGTGTTTCACCACTCAAGCCTTCTGTCTAACCCCTGCTTTCATCAGTGGGTAACTGTGTAACCTGACATCAGCAAAAACACCTATTGCCCTATTAGCACTTTACAAGAAAATACCTAACATTTCAAGACTCAAAGCAGATGGGCACATGCTTAAATGTCCAGCAAATAAAATTCTTTTCATAAACTCTGAACTGAGCACAGTGGGAGGTACTCTTTTTGTTGCAATTCATAAACCACATTTTAAAAAGCAAAAAGCAATTTGCAAACCAGTTGGCAGTAGGAAAACTGATAAGAAAAATTTGATTTCTACATGCTGTTCTAGTAATAATTAGGAGACCACCAATATTTCTTAATAAAGAGAAAAATATGGTAAACAGTGAGATCTTCTAACCTGACAGCATAAATTAGAAATTGGTAAAAATAAAATCTGCTTAGACAAAGAACATTAAGAAGTAGTGTGGTATTGTGATGAGAAAAAAGTAGTAATTAGAAATGAATGATATAGGAACTCTCAGTCTCACAGGTTGCTTAGAGACCAAATTCTATTCATTTTTATGAAGCAGAAAAATCTAAATGTTGAAGTTGTGAAGGTAGCAGAAAGGCAGTTATTCAGAACACAGGATATTTTATGGAAACAGCAAAACTTACAATGCTTTAAGAAAAAAAAATAAAGAATTACTTGGAATGGTATGGTGACAGTACAGTAGTTGCTGCCAAGCTTATCAGCAATCTGCATATTCGTGTTTGTTGCATCACTTTGTGGTTTTCTGTGTTTAGCTCCTATGACCCTATCTTTCTTTAGGGATAAATTGCTTTTAAACATAATATTTTTGATGATTACCTTAGTCAGCAGATAAGCTGTGATCAGCTGCCCACTCATTCCCCAACACCAGCTGTGTGGAGAAGAGGGTCAGAAAGGCAAAAGTGAGAAAAATCCATGGGTCATGATAGAAGCTGTTTGATAACTGAAGGAAAGACAAAAACAAACAAGTGATGCAAAAGCAATCACTCACCATCTCCCACCAGCAGACTGATGGTCAGTCTCCAAGCAATGACTACTTAGGAACAACTTCTCCCCCAGTTTTACTGATGAGCATGATGCTGTATGGTACAGAACATCCCTTTGGTCAGGTGAGGTCTCTGTACCCATCTCTGTTCCCTCCAGGCGCTTGCTCACTCCAGG
Source organism: Climacteris rufus (assembly GCA_013398175.1). Classification (NCBI taxonomy): domain Eukaryota; kingdom Metazoa; phylum Chordata; class Aves; order Passeriformes; family Climacteridae; genus Climacteris; species Climacteris rufus. The sequence goes on along the minus strand of VZRZ01007217.1, from coordinate 8,098 downwards.
CCTTCCTCTGGAATAGTGGTGGGGGTGGGCTGAGTAAGAAACAGAGAAGGCCTCACTGCTCTGTAGGCACCGCTGTGTTACACACTAGTGTGTCATCAACACTGTTTCCGAGGTTTTAAAACCATATGGGCTGCTGTAAAGAAAGCCTGCTCCCATGCCAGACCCAGACTTGTACATACTTGTGTCCAGAAATAGAAATAAACTCCTATTTTAGCAAATTATGTTTATGCTGAAGTCTCACTGGAGCAAATGAATACTGTGCTGAGGTTTTAGGCAGAGAAATAAGGACTGTCAACTGTATGGCATCCAGATAAAGTGTCCAAATCAGTACAGTTTTTATAAATTTGACTAACACTAAGAATGTAAATAAACTTACTTTAGTTTTCACAACACTTTTACTTACATATAAACAAAATAGTTTGGTACAAAAGCACGGAAATTTAGTAATGTTTGAGATACCTTCTGGTAACCCAAACTCCCTTTCAGTTGCTACTCCAAAAGGAATAGATCTCTCAAACATCCTGTGTTGCATGTGTCATCCCTTTGCTTTTACCTCTGCTCTCTGATATAGAAAGCATTTATATAACTCTTTCAGCAACTAATTCACAGCTAATGTGTCTTTAGTGTATCAGAAAAGGTAATGGGCTTTGTATGAGAAGGAAGAACATGAAAATCTAGGAAATCCTTTCTTAAGAAATTTGGGAATGATATTATTAATCCACCTTGTAAAAAATGTGTGTTTTCCACCACTGAAAACCTTGAAAACCATTTACAAGGTTTTGTCACCTGACTCTGAACATGAACAATCAAAAAGGAATGTTAAGATTCTAATCCCGTTTAGGGTTACAAGGTCGACACAAAACAGCACATATTAAATATGCACAAGTGTACACACGTACATGTATACAAATATATACACACGGATATATATCTACAAATACACATACATATGTATGTAATAAAAAAATAACATTCCTCCAGAATGCATATGAGAAAATCACACTGTTTATTTTATTTTCTAATTTACCTACCTGTGATCTTGGGAAGGTCTACTCACAGAGTAGACTTCTACATAGTAGTGTCTGGGAAGATGCAGTGTGATAAGCAGTGAAAATAACTGATGTCAAATACACTTCCCATATTGTGCAGAAATTCTTCCTCTAGGAATTGATTTGGGATGCTGCCTTCTGAATCTCTACAAATACTCAGAGGAAACATGGTTCATTACAAACATACTTGCATATGGGTGAAGTAGAGATACAGTTCATTGGAGACACAATTGAAAATATTCATGCTTTCTATTTAGCTTAGTTTTTTGTACTGTTGTACTTTTTTTTTTTTGTTTCTGTACTATGAAACTGCTGTCTGTTAATTTTTGGAACGGCGCTGTGTTTATTGATTTACTGTAGATTTTAGAGGCTTCAGAGAGTAACCGTCTTTTGCCCCAGGCTATGTAGTGATAGTATAGCTGTTCTACAGTGTCTGAAAAAGTCTTAGTTTAAAAATAAATGTTAGTCACAGAGAGCTGCAGGTTTAGAAAAACTAAGTTACTAAAACTGTGATCTCTAAATATATATTTGGGAGTGATACTGGGAGTCTTAAAATATATGAAAGATGAAAACCAAACAAACCAACAACACTGAGGAGATAATTTGGTTGTTTTGGGAGTAAAAAACCATGTCGAAAAGCTTTAGAAACCTGAAGTATTTTACAGAAAAACTCCTGAATTATGTGTTTTTTAATAAGTGTGGATCTAGAACTAAAAGAGAAAATAGTTGATCTTTTAAGTTAATTAGGCCCCTTTCAAGTTAATTCACATTTTATCTGTATTTATTTAACCTGAGCTTGTTATATTTTCTTATAAGCCAAATACCAATTTCCACTTTACAGTGGATGCTGACCCTGTCACCACAACTCCTGCTGGAGGAGGGAAGACCACAAGCAGAAAAAGGAGGGCAAGAGCAGTGTGAACTACAGACCCTCCTGGCAATCTAATAACTTTGAAAGCCACAGCATAGTGTTAGGTGAAAACATGGCCTCATAAACCAAAACAAACAAGTAAACAAGTGTGCTGTGCTGAAAGGAAAGATCTTGAAGTGATTTGATAATGCCTTTGAATATAAATATATGTTTACCAGGCACATTTCTTTACACCTATATATGTATTCTCTTGATCGTATGTGCCACATGCATGTTTCAAAGCTGGATAGCTTGACAGACATGTTGTCTTCAAGAGGAAATTAATCTCGGGGTAATGTTTCTGAAAGGATATAATGTATTAAAAATTTATCTTTAATTCAGTCGAGTTTTAAATGAAACATCTATTGAGAGCACATATATTCTCATTCAAGACATGAGTCCATTTCCAAAATTATAAGAATGGATACCAATACATGAATTATTTTTTTATATGCCTGTGAGCTGATGATCTTTGGAATTCCTAGTGTATGTGGAGAAGATTCAGTACTGAATCTGGATACAATAATTTCAATAATTATTGAAGATTACTGTGTAATTGGAATTGGAGCAGGAAGCTGTAATAGAAACATAAAAAATAGCTTGGCTGCCTGCAGATAGTTCAAAATTGCAGAATGCAAAACTAAAAGGTTGCTAAAGGTCTTATTTCTGTCTTAAGAGATAATTTTCATACATTTATTTAGACAAATCTTTTGTTGCAAAATGTGGAGTCTGTGTTTCATTTTTAAAGACCTGCGTCTCTTGTTTAATGTTTTCCCTTGTCTTCTGTCATGCAAACAATTTTTAACCCTTCTCCTGGGACTGAACTGAAAATTAAGACTTGTACCTTTCATTTTCAGTGCCATATGTGGCAAAAATTGCTTAAGGTTTATGATAACCTTTTGAACACTTCAGGGAAATAAACAGCCTATGGATTTAAACTGTTCAGCTCTATGTACTTAATTGCAGTGTTGGAGTCCAAGTAGAGTTTTGCCTTCTATGTAATCAATTGAAAGAAAAAGGTAGGGTGCTTTGGGTTGAGTGTATGAACCAGCTGGCATAACGCAGACATGCCAGGAATGCATGTGTGACACACCTCTTTTAGTTCATCTAAACCTGAGGATTTAGTCTTTGGCCATGCTGTTTCGCACCAGTATCATGCATGTCTGTAAAACTCTTCTCGCTTTTTTTCATGAAATGTGTAAGACTGTTATTCCAAGGTTTGAATTTTGTTTTATTCTTACAGTCTCTCTTTTTTTAGCTATAAAGCTAAAATCAAACTCACATTTATGATAAAATTCAACAACTGCTAGTCTGTTAATTAAAGCTTTAAAATTATTGTCCTGCTGTATACTGCTTTCAATTATGGAAATATTTTGATATATAACTACAAAAAGTATTGTAATATGAATTTAATGATCCAAATGCTGTCATTTTCCAAGATGAACTGTGAAAATCCTAGTCTGTACTCACGCTATTACTCTCATGTCTGGACACGATACCCATGCACACAGAATCACCCATGTGTGCTGTATTACAATGATAACAAGGCTCTCAGGTGCTCAGAGAAAAACGAACTTTGCAAAATCCAAGGTTCAAGCTCCATAAAATGGATAACATGAGGTGGTAGATCCCACTGTTTCTAAGAAAGTTGTGTTTTTTTCCAAACAGAAAAAGGAATGCAAATGCTTTCAATGAAGACTCACAAGCTGATTTCTATATGTTTTTTCTGTAAATAATATTTACGTCTGGAAATCTGTAGCATTTCTACTTTGTATTTTTGTTCTCTTTAACCTCTACACTGCATTCATAGCTATATCTGAACCACAGACAATGCCAGAGCTTCAGTGCCAGCATTATCTCAATGAGATATCAGTTTGTTTTCTTGGAGTAGATATAAAACATAGGTCAATGTCTGCTATTAAACCACACAAGTGAATTCAAACCTTGCAAAAATTTATATTTGCCAGATCATCAAAATGGTGAGAACTAAGCAAAGGTGGAAAATTTTGACTTGTCTTCACAGAGTGCAAGGCATAATGATTCCTAATTTATTTTAAAGTCAGTCACTTAAAATTAAAGCACCTTTGCAGAGTATTTTTACTCTATCTTAAGGTGGCCATAATTCAAATTTCATTCTGATAACTCTCCAAAATAATTAAAGTGTGTGGACCTGAAGGATCTTTATTTACCAAAGCAAGTATTTACACAGATTTAGTGTGTTTTAACAATACCCCATTAAATCACACCTTTCTGTGAAAGTATCCATGGAAATCAAAGTTTAGGTAGGGCACATGTTTCCCAATATAAGCTAGTACTTTCAGGTGTCAGCTGATTTAAAATGATCTTCTGAGTTGTTCAATTAACAACGAGTTCTCATTTGTGATGTAAAATTTTATTGAAGTCATATCACAAAATGATTGAAGCATTTAAAATAGAATAAAAACCACAAAATTGTAAATAATGAAAAACTAACAAGGAGCAATTAATATTCTGTTCTTTCATGAATAATAGTATTAGTGTAAAGTAGAGCTATTGCTAAATATTTGTCTGAATACATAAACCTACAGATTCATTGCATGATTAGGTGATGAATTATTTCTCAAGGTGTAACGATGTCTAGACATCCTTACAGTTACACTAAAAAAATGGACTTTGTTAGAACTATATAACATCCACTTTACTCATTAACTCAAAATGCCTGTATTCTGTTCATGTGGTTCTTCTACATTATCTTAGTTGCAGAAACTGTATAGAGCTAATATAGACATATTATAAAGTTGAAGTGTTTTATAGTAAATGGGGAAAATGAGAAGTATAAAATGAACAGAAAATTATATACAATACTGTGAACAACAGAGAGAAAGAAAAATGCTGAAGCTCTTGGCTTGGTGGGGTATTTTGTTTGCTTGTTTTGGAAGACAAGAGGTAATAACTTTTCTATTTTGAAATGCAGAAGGAAAAATAGATATCTTTTTAACAGTATGTCGTGTATTTTATTTTCTACTTTTCCTTTTTTTTCCCTCTCGTTGGGTGATAATCCAAATTTGTTAATAGATTGAGTTATATTAAATGCAAGCAGATTATGTAAATGTAAGTCTTGAAAAGGGGAGGCTGCTTTAGTCAACAAAACCCCTGGAAAACTTAAAAAACTGCCTTAATTTCACATCTGTGCACCACTCCATTTGGAGGGTGACTGCTGAGCTACGCCACTCATGAATGAACATCAGCTCATGTCAGCCACAGCCAAAGCCACAAACTCCACTTTTGCCTCACCTGAAGACAAACCTCAAAGAGGGAGATTGTCAGTCTCTATTGGCACCTCCATGGGATCCTAAAGGAAATTGTTCGGTGTGGAGTCAAGCCATAGGCCTGCGCAGCTCTAAGGGTTTCTTTGCTAAGACATAGACAGAGGAAAGTTGTTTCCTTGTTTTCAGAACAGACTGCTCCTGTTCAGATTGAGTCATCCCTATCCTCCAGAGAGCTACATAGTGGTGGACTGATCCTCCGTGTGGGTAGGAAACATGGCAGTCAGACCACATGGGACTTGAGGGTAGGATTCTATTGTCTGGAAACAATATGGTGATCTTGCTGTCATGTTACAAAATTTTGAATTGGAAAAACAGAAGTCAGACAATCCAAAATGTGCCAAAAGTCTCACTTTCTGGTTTCCTGTCCATTTAAATAATCCTATAAAATCTAAAGGTTTTCGGTCCTCTTGTCCTCTTGTCCCAGAGTCTCATTAAAAAAGGCTAAATGACAACAATCAGCTTGTTTTTTCAAGGATATATTCATGTCTCCCAACCAGAATAATTATATAACATATTTCAACATCACTGGCAGGTGAAGAGTAAGAGGATTCAATGTCTGGTTTAGCTTCACCTGTACCACAGATGACTACCAAGACGATCAAGCCCTTTTCAGCTCTTTTTATTCTGTTTCTCACCTGCAGAAGATCCCTTGATACTTGATTATTCCTGAACAGGTACCATCAGCCTCACTGTTCTTCCTTCAGCTGTTACCTTTCATCATGAGCTATGATGGTAGGCTGAAGTACTAACCCTGGAAGCCTTGCTGGAGAAAGATGAATGCCCATTAGTCTTTTGCAGTACAAGCAAGTGGGCAACAGCCTTATGTACTTTTCGGTTACAGACTACAGAACTCCTTAACACTGATTCCTTCACCTTGGGTGGTTTCCCATCTCAAATTTCTGTTTGTTCTAAGAGCTTGTAAAGTTTTGTATCTCTTCTTTCGTACTCTATTTTCATTTAGATATTGGAGACAAATTGCAGTCAAGCAAGCATGCTTTTAAAGAGCTATTGAAAAACTTTCCTAGGCAAACACACTTCTTTCTGTGCTTCTCAGATACAAGCGCATCATTACTCTGAAGTCTAGATCTAAACCCACAGCACCTGTGCCTCCCTTGTTAAATCTTAGTGGATATGAGGCTTCATGATATGAGGGTTCACCAGGAGTTAGCTTCTGCAATCATGCTACGCAGTACAGAAAATTAAGGTTCTTCAGCTGAAGCTTTGCCAAATTACTGCTTTTAACAGATTTTATCTTTGTCAAGACTGAGACACTCCTTAGAACACTATAAAAAAGAATTGTATCAAGAGTGAAATTTTGATTCCACCAACAGTGTAATACTTACTACTAAACTGTTTCCTGAAGTTTTCTCTCTGGTTTTCTTTAAAGCAGGTCAAGAAAGTAGATAAATCAAAATAAATATTTTTAATAGGCAGGCACATGTAATTAGCATTTCTATAACTGAATAGATGCTATTTAGCTATTTACCTTTAAATACTTTTTCAACAATGAGCACTACATTATAACCTTTTGTACCTTTAATTTCATTTGTGCAACGTTTGGTCTAAACTAGATTAACATAGAACTATATGGAATACTACAAGTATTATTCTTTCTGTTACCTGAAGTATTAGGTTTGAATCCAAGAATTTCCATGGTAAAACTACAAATGAAGCTGGAAAACTACTTTTATGTGTTAGAAGATATTACACTTACAAAATACCAAATTCTTACTAAGTTTTTCTTTAAACTTACCTCCTTCTTGGCATCAGAGTCAGTATGTTTTATTGTTATTCTACTTTCTCCAGTGAACAAAATGGAATAATTTTGTTAACATTATTTTTGTGTGCTATGAACGCTTGAAAAGCATGGTCAGAAAAAGTGATACAGTCAACAGCTGTATAGCACTTTTGAAAAACCCAGACAAGACCTTTTCTTCCATGTTTCTTGATTAGGAACATCAACCCCACAGCTGTAGAAACTGAAGCTAAATCACAATTTGCTTCATGACAGTATCAATCAGTTGAGAGAGCATATAGCAGGCACAGAAAGGTTGTACTGCCAAACACATTTTTACATTTATGATCTTGGGGCATTAATTCTTTACAATAGATCTTTTGCCTTCTCCTTCTACAGCTGACCCCTTGCAAACTGCAGACATGCCTTTGAGTCACCTTTCTCTGTGACATTAATGAGCCTCCCGAATTTGCAGGTGGCCAATGCCAGTTTGAACACAAACATTTAAACTTGAAAGCAACAGAGATAAATTATTGTATTTTTGGCAGTCAAACAGTTTTGAAAGTCAACAGTTTTGTCTGATAGATGTGACAGTCTGCTCCAGAATCAAAATCTTCACCAAGAAAACTGTTGTTTTCAGGGTTACAGAATGAAATTACCAGTTATAAATAAATGAACTAATGCCATGCGGATCTTACATCAGCTTAAAAAAAAGGAGTAAGAAAAATAGCCTCTTGGGTATGAATTTCTGTTTTATTCACTGAAAAATAAGTTTCAGCTGTGTGTCTGTCTCTGGAACTGGTACTCAGTAAGACTCCATAAATGATACTAAAATTTTTTTTGCTACTGATCAAAGCAGAAGGATCAATGACATACATAGTATCCTGTATGTTTGAGACAGCCTAGAAAGGGATATAATCGCCTAAGCTGAAACTTAGAAAAAAATCTCAAGATCTGTGTTCCTACTGTATTGATTGTTCCATTTTATGCTGTATAAGGGGAAAATCTGGATTATGGCTGAAAACAGATACACTGTCAAGACTGACTTTTCAAGTGTGCATCATAGAAATGCTTGATGTTTGTGATGGTTTGACTC
>VZRZ01007216.1:285001-315284 GCA_013398175.1 Climacteris rufus | reverse complement strand
GCGCCCGGGGGAGGCGCGGGGGAGCCCCTCTGCCCCGCCGGGCACCGCCGCCCCTGACTGTGCCTTGTCTCCCGCCGCCGGCGGACAGAGCCCGGGTCGGAAGAGCGCCCCCCGCCCAGGCCAGGCCCCGGGCCCGCCTCCGCAGAGAGGTCCCAGCCGGCACCCACCCCGCCGCCGCCGCCGCCCGCCGCCGCCTCCGTCCGCACCTCCAGCCCCACCATTCAGCGCGCAAGATACCCGCCAGGTAAGCTGCGCTCCGGGGGAAGAGCGGGAGGAGGAGGGGGGAGGGAGGTGCGGAAGCTCCTGCCGCGGTCCCTGCCCTTCCCAAATCCCTTTGGAATCATCGGCCCCCGACGTCCCGGGGCGTTTAAATCCCAAAAGGATCAGGGCAGCGCCTGCCTTTCGCAGCGCTCTTGGCGGTGCCGTGCCTGGGCACACGGGGCTTGCGAGCCCCCGCCAAAGACGTGCCAGATGCGAGGGAAGCTGTGGGGGTGCTGGTGTCCCTGTGAGGAGCCCGGCTTGCCTGGCGTTAAACTGGGCATCCTTTACATCAAGTTCTCGCAAAGATTGCAGAATAATATGGCAGTAGCTCCCAGTGTCCCTACCCTGATGCTTTTACCCATTCATTTGGGTTTTGATGACAGGTTGCTCTTCAATGCACCTCCTGTGACGCTTTTCATTTTCTTTTTAAAATATTGTTGGATAAAAAAAGAAAAAAATGCCAGGTTATTTACTTTGCAGGGGAATTAATACTGGTGCCCTAAGTGGAAAAGTAGGGGTTAGAATTAGTCAAGTGCACTGGCAAAGGGCGAGGTAGGAGGAGTCCCACAGAGCCAGGAGAGACCAGACCTTTAGGTTAGGGATATTTTTTCAGTCATCCAGTCAGAGTTATTTTAGACTTCTGTTTTTTAATTCCACTTTGCACAGAATTCAGGGACATAACCCTGTTATGCTCAGAAAAAATGCATTAAAAAGGCATAATGATCTGTTCCCCTCAACTCCTGCTCTTTTTCTGAGCTAGCAAAAAAGCCTTTTTCCTTCGTAGGGCTGTGTATCAACACGTCCACTTGTGACATTATCTGTCCACTCACTCAGTTGTGTTCCTCCGTCAGTTCTCAGTGGAGGTGTGTGGAAAGAATTTCTTTCCCTTTTTATTTGATTAAACACTGATCACTGTGTTTTAACAGACAGTCCTTAAACTAACAAATGATAGTGATACAACTTGCCAGGAAATGTGTGTGCATGGAATGGCATGGGCAGAAATTGATAGGAAAAAAAGAGAACAGTAGAATAATACATAAATAACATTGGGAGGCAAGGCTTGGGGAAGGGTTGTCCTGCCTTTCTTCAAGCTTTTGGGTTTATGAGCAGGAAGGTCTTAATTTCTTAATTTCAGGAAACAGCACTATTTTTTTTTCTCAGTTTGCAATGTTGTCTTGAGAAGAAGAAAGATCTGAATGGTTTGTGACAGCGTGATAATTCAAATTTGGTGCTTAGTTTAAATATGTTTATCTGCAAAGAGGGCAGGAAAGAATTAAAAGTTGATTTAACACAAATTATTTGGATTCCTGCATGCCAGGAGTGAATATTTTAAAATTGTAAGTGAAAAGAGTTCTTAAAATAATGAGGAAAACCTCATTATTTTCAAGGCAGGTTTGTTTTTTTTTTTTTAGCATGAATTATTTCTCAAGTGCTTCTAGAGTATAAATTACCATGATTAAGAAGAGATGAACTGCACTTAATTTTGATATACATTTTATCCATATTTACTTTTCTCTTTATGAGAAAATTTATACTAATTTATGCATTTTATCCCTCTGCTGTGGAACCAAAATATACCACACACTTTTAGTTTGAGTTGCAAATATTGGGCTAGAATCTCACAGTGTTTAGTCAGGCAAACTTCAATGAATTGAAGAATTGGGTCCATTATTTCCTGTGACCAGAAAATTAAATGGCAAACCAGTAGGAAATGTAAAAGAAAATAACATTCAGATCTTTTTAGTCAGGCACTGTGTTGCTTCAACCATCCCAGCTATCAGTGAACCGCATTCAGTTTTATGACTAATGGATAAAAACATCTGTATTACTGGCCTCAGCATCACTTTCCCATAAAGACAGAAATACCACATATTTTTAATCTTACATTTTTGCAAATTTAAGGGTGTGTTGTACCACCCACTTTTTTAAGGAGAACATTCTACCAGAGATAAGACTTAAAACTAATAATGAGACAGCAACATTAAATTATTAGCTGACCAGAAATATTCTTCAAAGGTCTAGAGTTGAGTAAGCAAAATTGATGTTTGCAAGTCTTGAGTAGCAAACCTTGTGTTTTGAGTAATTGCTCTGACATGCACAAGGAGCAGATGCTGCTCCTTTTAAAATAAATACAATTTTTAATATTTTGCATTTGATAATCTCGTTTACCCTTCATGAAAATTTTACGGCATGATTGCATGCATGCAGAGATTTTAGAGTCATAAACTGTTCTCATTCTGCTTATCTAATTCTCATTGACACCTATGTATATTAAGCAGCAGATGTAGGGCAGCTTGAGATGGATTCTTCTCTCACTGACACTGGTATAAATTTGAGTTTCTCCCTTGTCTAGATGAGAGCAGGCTCCATAATACCTAATGCTTAGTCAGTCCCCCATGTATATTTCTCGTTGAAAGGCAAAGGCTCAGGGCTAATTTAAATGTCTGAATGGGAGTTGGGTGCCTAAGTGAGCTCTGAAATGTGGGAAAGCTCCTAGGAAAGAAGCTGGTGAGGGCCTGGGCCGTGGCCTGGGTGGCCCGGGCTTGTTGTTAACGTGCCCCTTTGCCCTCGCAGATATGCCCTGTGTGCAAGCGCAGTATAGCCCTTCACCGCCCGGTTCAAATTATGCATCTCAGACCTACGCCTATGGCTCGGAGTACAGCTCAGACATCATGAACCCTGACTATGCCAAGCTGACCATGGACCTGAGCAGTACCGAAATCACTGCCACTGCCACCACCTCCCTTCCCAGCTTCAGCACCTTTATGGAGGGTTACTCTGGCAGCTATGAGCTCAAGCCTTCCTGCCTCTACCAAATGCAAACTGCCTCCTCTGGCCAGAGGCCCCTCATAAAGATGGAAGACACCCGGCTGTCCCCATACCAGCCCTCACTGCCCCCATCCACAGATGAAGGGATGCCCAGCACTTCCATGTACTTCAAGCAATCTCCACCCTCCACGCCCACCACACCCGGCTTCCCCGCTCACCAGAGCCTGTGGGACGAGCCCCCGCTGCAGCCCACGCAGACCTGCCTGCCTCCCGGCCACCTGATGGACGCCGCCCCCATGAAATCCGTGCCTCCGCGCTTCCCTCTTTTCCACTTCAAGCACTCGCCTCCGCACACGCCGGCCGCGGCCGCCCACATGTGCTACGACCCTGCCTCCCTGAGCCTGCCCCTGGCCTCCGACAGACCCGCCGCCAGCCAGGCTCCCATGGAGGGCCATTCCTACGGGCTTCACCTGGCCAAAAGACCAGCCACCTTAGCCTTCTCACCGCTCGGCCTCAACGCAGCCGCCTCCAGCCTGATGGGCGAGAGCAGCGGGAGCGGCAGCAGCGGCCTCCCCTCTCCGCCCAGCAGGAGCTCTTCGTCTGGGGAAGGCACCTGCGCTGTGTGCGGAGATAATGCCGCCTGCCAGCACTACGGGGTGCGGACATGCGAGGGCTGCAAGGGCTTTTTCAAGGTGAGAGCTCGGTGCTTTGCTCCCCTCCCCGCTTCCCCCCACCGCGCTTCCCTCCTCAGCTGCCCCCGCATGCTCCTGGTCCTGGCCCGGGGCTTCAGAGACACCGTGTGTTAAAACTCAGCCCCCAGCAGGGCAGGGTGGGCACCCAAAGAGTTTGAAGCAGGCCGAGGAAAGCTCTCCATAGGATAAAAGGATCAGCCGGTCTTTGCTGAGAAGAGGCCATGGCAGGGAGCTGGGCAAACCACATGTCTGGTCTGCCAGCATCCCTTAAGCACGGGTCACCCCAGTCTAAGCTATAAACTGCATTTATTCAGTAGTGAAACTCACCTGGAATACATTCAGCCTGGGTTTTTCTCAGTTGCCCATTCCAATTAAACTTTGTTTTTCGGTGAGAAAAGAAACCCTGAAATTGTAAAGTCCACTTGATATTTTAGGTGATGGCAGCGGTGCCATTTGCTGTCCTGGGGCAGTTGAGGTGAGGAGGAATGCAGGATGGTCAGCACCAAGGAGAAACTGGTTTCACATGGGCAAACCCAAGGACTTCTCGTTGCATTTGGTTGCTCCCTCATCATCACCTTTCAGCTCAGGAGCCCAGGGAGTCCTCACCAGGGAAAAGCTGCCTGCAGAGCAGAGACCAAGCACTGCACAGGGTCCTGTGCCTGCTCTGCTACAAAAGTGGCTCTGCAGCTGAATAGCAAGACAAATAACTTACACACAGCAGTTTCTCAGTGGAAACTTTGTGCTTATATTTTTAAGAGTTGAATATACTCTTTTGCTCTTAGATTTGGGTGCTTTGTAATTTCCTTGCAGCAGACAGAGTTCAGATCCCAGTATTATTTTCAGAAATAGCTTGTTTAAGTGAAGAGCTTGAGATAGACTTTTGGTAGGAGGGTTCTGGGCAGCAAGTTTAAGATTTGAAACGTTTGGGGTTTATTTGGTATATTTATTCTTGCTAAGACAGCAGTCATGCCCTTATTCTGGTAAAAGGTATGATGGGAACAAAAACAGCCCCAAAATATTTGGAAAGAGGACTTGCAACATTTTTTTAATTGTAGATGGAGCTGTCAGTGTTACTTAATAATAATCCTTTGACAACGTGCTAGCGTACACATCTCCTATAAAACTAATTTGTTATTTAAATATAACTAGAAAAGGGAACACAAATAACCTGGAAACAGGAGCTCTTGTTAGCCCCAACTTGCCCCTGTGGAAATTAATAGCATATCCTTGATTTGTAACAGTATCTTATTCTGCAAAATTCAACTGCTTTCAGCTTCAAATCTCAGTGAACAATATTTGCTGTGTCTCTTATATTTAGTACATGGAGCCTGTTATTTGATAACAAACACAAATTATGAAATAAAATTTATCCATTAATTTAATTGCAGTGAAAGGTTTAATATTGAATGTTCAGTTGATAAATTTGTTCCTGGTGTCTTTTCTAGTAATACCTTTTTGGAGGTTATTTATTGATGTATCTTTGATTTTAAGTATGGAAGCATGATACATTTTTGAATAAATATTTTGTTACAGTCTTCCAAAGCTGACCAGGTTTCTACAAATTTTAATTTTGTCGTATTTTTTTCAACATGACTTTAGAATTAATTAAATGTACATAACTACAGCATCATTCTGCCTGGTTTTTTTTCCCCAGGTCAGGTTAGCTTTCTGAGAATATTCAGCCAAACATATTTTGTAGGGATTTCTGGTATTTTTATTTTTCTCCCTGATGATTTTAATAGCTAACAAAACCAGTTATTGTGGTATTTGACTAACAATAGTGATAGCAAGAGAAGTACATTGCAGATCATTTTGATTTTATTTTAATAAGGTCAGCAATAATCAAGGGAATGAACCAAGTAGAAAATTGTTCCCAAAGGGATATTAAAAGCGGAGATAATCTAATCCCCAAAGGTAGATGTGATGACCTGGTAATTTCAGATATGATTTTATCATTCAAAGTTGCCTGTCTCCAGAGACTTGCTTCAGAACAATCCTAGATGATTTTCATTGTCAGCAGCTAGCACTAATAAAATTGTTTTTCCTGCAGGCTAGTGTGTTAGGAAATTAATTTTATCTAATTATATGAATTGCACTGTCACTTTTCATGTTGTAATTAAAACACATTTTGTCAGGTTCTAAGTTGCTCGACAAACAATCCGTTTACTATTTTTGTGTTGCATTTTCGCAGAGAACAGTTCAGAAAAATGCAAAATATGTTTGTCTGGCAAATAAAAACTGCCCAGTGGACAAGAGACGTCGTAACAGATGCCAATACTGCCGGTTCCAGAAGTGTCTCAGTGTCGGCATGGTTAAAGAAGGTAAGGACTATGGCTGTTATCATCCCAGAAAACTGAAATATTTGGTTTAATGAATATGTGTGTGTGTGTGTGTGTCAACATGGATGTCTTTAGAATAAATTTGACAGTGATGAGATTCATAACTTAGCCCAAAATATGTGCATTTATGTAATAATGTATTGATTTTCTGCTTTTCACCCTTATTATCATATTTAGACTATAGACCCCAGAGTTCAAGAACAGCAAGGTCACAAAAGGGTAATTTGACAGTGGCCAAAATGTCTCCTTTATTAACTTTGAGCATTGCTCAATAATGCTGTTGGCTTCCCCTTGTTATCTCACTGGGGGCTGCACTGGATTGCGTGCATTTTGACATAGGATCTTGTTTCATTCCCATAAGCTGATTGTAAATTTACAATTAATTTAAATGGAAACAGGATCAACTCATTAGTCCCAATTCTGCAAATATTTAAGTATGTGAGTAATATTGTGTGAGCAGTCCCATTGCAAATACCGACATGGATAATATAACCTATGTAATGTGACCGTGTTTTTTCAAATGCTTCAAGAGAGCTAAAATTACTTTGAATGAACGCCTCTGCCATTTAAAAGAGACACTGGTAGTAGAAACATTAAAATTTGTGTTTCACATTCAGGGTTTTTTCAGCAGTGCAGTGTCATGGGCACACATACATGGGCACACAGACGTGCTGCAAACAAAGCATGGACACAAGGCACACAGCTGGGCTCTCAGTAAGCAGCTACATTGCCATGTTCTGGTGCCATTTGTGTTCCTTTGCAATCAAAGTCATCCAGAGTATGTGCTGAAACTGGAGAACACTCTTATTTTTGCTGGGGCTGGCCACCATCAGAAAAGCAGGGTGTTTGTTCTCGTCCATGGTTTGCTGGTACCTTCACAACTGATTCCCTTGGCGTTTCTTTCACCCAGTTGTCCGTACCGACAGCCTGAAGGGGAGAAGAGGTCGGCTGCCTTCCAAACCAAAGAGCCCCTTACAGCAAGAACCCTCTCAGCCCTCGCCACCTTCCCCTCCCATCAGCATGATGAATGCCCTCGTTCGAGCTTTAACCGACTCCACGCCCAGGGAGCTGGACTATTCAAGAGTAGGTCTCACTTTCCTTTCCCTGTTTGCTTTCCGCACAGATTTGCGAGTTGCGTTTCTCCTTACCAGCCAGTTTGCCAAAATGAAATTAAGTGTGAAATTTGGGTGAGGGTAGAAATTGGTCCAGCCAGCTGTTGTCTTTTTGTGAGAGGTGGAGAAGGAGAGGAAAGGAAGTGCGGCAGATATTAGTGTTAGTAACTGTTCATTGTGAGCATCTCAGTCACAAAATTATCTGCAGTATATTCCGTGGGTGAGTGAAAGCAAAAATGCATGGACAAACAGAGCATTCTTGCAAAAAGGCTGTGCCAAAATGCTATCAATTATGATGCAATTGATTAACCTATCAAACTCAGGAGCAGTACTCATATGTCCAATATCTTATCTTCCAGGTTCTGAAAGATAAAATTGAATAGCACTTCCCTAATATTCAGATCTAAGGGTTGCTCAGTGTCACACTGGAGAGATGGGACCATTTCTTTTGAAACCAATAGAAGCTTTGCCATTATTTACATGGGACCAGGATTGGCTTTGGACACCCCAGTATGACTATTTCTTCAGTAAAATTCACATTTTTGAAACGAAACTTTAAAAATAAAAATTCTGAGAAATTATCTCAGCAAAGCTTTACCAAAGATTATATATTTTTGTAATCTCGTTCTTTAATGTATCGTAGTCACAATTTAAATATTCATGGAATATTCTGAAAGCTGAAAAAAAGTGTTCTGTAATTATTAAAATACAGCATTGAAATGGCTTATTAAATACAATTTTTAGGAAGGTTGTTATAGGAAAAGAAAAAACTACAGCTAAGGAAAAACAAGGTTAAATTCTTCCCCTTAAAGAAATATGGTTAAATTTGCAACAGTAAAAAATAGCAACCTACTCACACAATAACTCCACTGGCCATTTACCACTTGCTGCTAAGTAATATTTAATCCTAAAACACATTTATTGTAATTATATAAAAATTACATTATTCTATTTTAGACTACTTATATATATATAATTTAGCAATTTAAAGCATGCTGTAACATATTTTCTTCAAGCTAATCTGTAAGTATTAAATCGTTTAATTTTCCAAGTTATTATTAAGAATCTAGCTGTTCAGTATATGCCAGCCTACTATGGAGAGAATGCATTAGCCATATTTACATGTACCTTAACTTACCCAGAACGTCTCAGGGATCATTCTGCAAATACCAAGGTGTGTGACGAGCTGTGCTCTTTGATAGAAATCTCCTGGGTTCCACAGAATCACCAGAGTATATTAGTCCAGGCCATGGTTTTTATTTATTGATATAAAATTCTTTTGCATTTCCAAAAAAACTGAGTGAAAACTGTCTACTTTTATGTGACTTCTTTCTTTGTCCTCCAGTAATTATTTCTCTTTCAATGAAAACAATCCTTAGATCTAATTGTTGAACAATTCTGTTGGACATTACAGGGAACATATGATTGACAGTAAATTAATTTAGTCTTGGTAGCTAAAAGATTAAGCATGATTATCTGTTAGAACATAATAATATCTCACTTTTTCTTTACACTAAAGTATATAATAGTCTCTTATGCCCGGTGGTACTGAAAAGACAAAAATATTAGTAGATTCTATGGTTTTTCATAAACCCTTATACTTATTTTGAAAAGCTAGGGGAGATCAAGAACAAATGCTGTATAAAAAAACTAAGATTAACTAAATGAAACACACTGCAATGCTAAAACATTCATTTGAAGAAGAATCCTGTACCTGTAAAGAGTAACTTAGGGCACGTTCAGCTGGGCTGTGACCCTGCTGAGCACCACAAATGGGCAGATCTGCAAACCTGCCTTTGGAGTCAGTCCTGACACTTCCACAGATATGACCTTAATGTTTAGCATGGTCTTCGTGTTTCCAAGCTGTAATGTCTTGACCATCTTAAAAATACCAATGAAAGTTTCAGAGAGAAAAATCCCTTTGTGTATCCCTTCCCTCCAAAAAACCTACTCACTCACAGACACGCTCCCACACACAACCCCTGCAAAAAGACTAAACAAAAAACAAAATCAAAAATAAATTACATAAGCTACAAACTTTACACCAAAACACTGGAAACAGTTCCGTTCAGAACATGGCTGCTTTTCATCTCAGCAGTGGTTTTAACTTACCAGTCCACAGCGGTGGTATATTTAGGTACTTGGTTTCAAAAAGCAATTGCCAAGGGCTGTAGTCCGGTCTCACACCTGTTTACTTGTACAATTCCCTGAGTTTACACTTTTAAGGAAGTGAGATGAGAAACACACCCTGTATCTTGCCGTCCTTACTCATGGAGAATAGCCACCGACTTAAATAGAAATGTTGCTTTTTCAGAGGGGGAGTGCAACATTTTGGCAATAATTCTGCCCTTCCCGGGCCACAAAATTAAGCACATATTGTGGCTTTTGGAGAAACGAGTGTAGCTTTTCCTTTGTGCAGAGAAGTTATTGTTCAGCTTTTGCAGCTGTAGCCGTCGATGAAGGACTGATGAAAGCAGGCAAAGGGTACAGCTAAGTTGTGCTATCGGGCTTCCCAACCTCAGGCTTTCCAAATCTCTTCAGATGTAACACACAAGTTAATGTTGCTTGCTACACATGCAACCCCCTCCTTAAGTAACAGTCAGATCTCATTTAATTCCCAAAGGAGCTTTGAGGAAGGGAGTGGGGAGAGCTTTGTCTTCTGACTTTCTCCCGGTTTGCCTCCAGTTTGCATAGGGCAGGTTTAGAAATGCAGATCTGACTGAGCCCTTCCGTACCGTGGCCTCCTGACCAAGGGCAGGTTTGCCAGCTGTCCTGGTCACAAGTTAGGTCAAATATCACTACTTGTCCCTGAAATAATCATAGGAAAAAACCCCACAATTGTGAGGTGTAAAACAGAACCATACATATTGTTTATGGTTACTAATATTCTCATAAGTCTGCTACAAGTAAATAGTATTTTGTTTTAACAACTCTTTGTAAGTGCTAACTCTTTGTAGCAAGCGGTGACATATTGCAGCAGCTAAAAATTATACAATTCCATATAATTTTTTACCTTTCTTCTAAAATTGGTCTCATGGGATAGACTATAATAACAAATGCATGTTATAATTTTTTTTAGGTGCATTTAATTTATTTCAGTGCCCAGTGTGAGGTATGCCATCCGGTAGCATGCACAGTTATGTGACAAAATGCAGCATTCCGAGTCATTAGAAAATATTGAAACTTTGCCTTACTTTTGCCAAAGGAATGTTTTATAAATATTGGGAACAAATTAACACCTGGCATAATTATGCTGGGCTGTGATGAGTTATATTTAGAAAGAACCCGTTTAGAATGGGTAGTATCTTTTTTTTTTTCCTTTTTTCTCTTCCTTCCTCTTTACTGCTCAAAGGATCAAGAATGTGTCTTGCCTTAGCAATACCTATGGTGAGGCAGGAGTTTCCATCAGTCCGTGTAGAAAGAAAGAGTCATAGGTCAGCCCTTGTGCAGCAAAGGACATCTTCCAGAGCCAAAATGCACACTGTTGTGGCTTGCTCTGCAGCTTTGCTTTCAGAGGGTCCAGAATACGCATGGTGTCTGAAAAAACAAATGATCTTTTTTTCTAACCACTAATTACCAAGTGCATCTTGCTGCAGTCCAGTGCCAGGAGTAACTGGTTCATGCTGCTTGAGCATCCTCAACTGCTCCATTCAGGTGGGGGACTGAACCCATAAATGATGCAGCATACAGACTTTTCTGCTGCTGCTCCCCATCTTGTCTGTATTGTGGCCTCTACCTGCCTCACTGTCACAGGATCCTTTGGAGCAGCTGGGGCAGAATTTGTCTCCACATGGACTTTGTAAGAAGGGTCGCACGTGTTTCAGCAGCTGATGAGGGATGTGAGCTGGAGCTTACTCTGGGAGACTCCTGCAGTTAGTATTGGATAGGCAGAACAGAGTCAGTAAGGGTTACTATGGGTACCTCAGATACAGACAGAGGTCTCTAGGATTGCTGTGCTTCTCCCACCAGTCAGCCACTCTGACACTGTGTCCATCATCCCTGACCTGCCAACAGCAATCAGCTCCAACTAGGCAAGGCAGAGAACAGGACAGCTACCCGAGTTCTGCTCACTGCCCCCTGCTCTCTGTCCTGCACAGAGGTGACTTTTGGATTGCAGTTAGCAACTTGGGTGATATCTGCAGCCCACATGGCATGGCTGTAATATGGTCCTCCCAGGCTACCAGCCCACTGTCACTGATCAGGAAAGAGTTGTGGGTTTTTTGCTTCCACTCTGGCTTGGAGAGTAGCTAGAGTGGCCTCCAGGCTGATGGACTCAAGCCCTGACTGCACGTGGGAAGTTGTTTCCTAAGGGTGTGCACACTTCCTTTAGCCATGGAGACTACCTCAGCCTTTCTCTGGCTGAATTCCTGAGAGAGAGTGGGTATGAAGTCTCTCCCAGAAATAACCCAGCAGATGTCTGACGGTGAGGATGTTACAATAAATGCCACATTATTCAGTACCTGCTCAGAAAACCAGCAGCGCTTTCCAAGCACAGAATCAGACTAAGCCACAAAAGCTCCTGTTGTATTTTCTGCCAAGAGACAGAGAGCAGTGTCATGGAAGTGACAGGGATCCACTGGTGACGAAGTAGGAGATAGTGGGGAGGGAGCTGTCAGAGGGTCACAGGGAAGCTGAGCAAGCTGAGACTGTCAAATGGTTGCCTGGAAGAGTTATAGCCACATAAGCAGGATAATAGGTTCTGCTGAACCTCAAATGCTTCAATTTGAAGGATAAGAGGTGATATGGGGCAGCTGGTTTACTTTGAACCAATTCTGTATTCAAATGAAGCAATGCTGCATGTGTCAGATAAAACGTGATTTATCTCATGTGTCTCTATCACTGTCAGATAAAATGCACTTTGTGAGGTTTTGGAAGAAATCTGCATTTCTGATATACTGAGACAAATTCATCAATGGGAAAAGTGTTTAATTGTAATAAGCCAAAGAGTGTTCCTCTTCTAGTGTGATGCAAATTATCCTACCCACCAGGTTTCTATTTCTGTTTACTAATAGTGTATACCTACTTGTAAAAGGCGATATTATATTTTAGTTATAAATTTGAAATTACTTCTATACATATGGAAATACTGTTGCAATATATATCTGAATAGCAAAATGCCTGTGGATAGCCAAAGAAATAGAGATGTAGACCTACTTTTTATGTCTTTGTTAATAATACCAGCTTTGCCACAGAAGGAAATGTTGTCGGGCAAATAATGCTGTATGTTTCACAGAATGCCCTTAAATGCATGTAACGTTGCTTTCTGTGGCTTTCATTTTAGTACTGTTCCACTGATCAGGCTGCTGCAGGCACAGATGCAGAACATGTACAACAGTTCTATAATCTTCTGACTGCCTCCATTGACATAACTAGAGGCTGGGCAGAAAAAATCCCAGGATTTACTGACCTCCCAAAAGAAGATCAGACATTACTCATAGAATCAGCTTTTTTGGAGCTGTTTGTACTAAGACTCTCCATCAGGTAACTATTTATTTCATTTCCTCTTGAGGTGATATGAAAAGTCATCCATCTGAATATTTGTAAGAAATAAATATGGCGCTATCTTTGAACATTGTCAATTGTACCAAAAAAAAGCACAAAAAAATCAGCAAAGTCTGCATACAAAGGATATGGTGTTTAATTTGTTTTACACTGTAGGAAAAACCAAGAAGGTGATTTTAAAACAGATCATAGGTCTCACTAATGTGCTTATTTTTATTTGATCTATCCCATTTTCTTCTTACATAGTAATCAAAATTGATCCTCAAGTACTATTTGAACAAGTCTGCTTCATACTCGTAAGCATGAATGATAGAAAAGCACTTTAAGTACGAAAGTGGTTTTCTTTTCCCCTTTCTTTTGCACCTGCATACCTTTGTCATCTCTTTTTGAAAGGGATGAAGAAGATTTAAAATCTTGTGCAGATTGTTTTTCTTCTTAATACCAAGTCGTTTAAAAGAGTGAGATGCTATTTGTCAGTCTAGCACTAGTTAAAACACTTTACCAAAACCACTTTCAGGAACTGGCAAAATTGCAGACTGGTGATTTGAATTATGCCTTTGTTTATTTAGGTTGAAGATGACCTTTGCTTGTATTTTTTAACATGAATATTGGCAATAGGGAGGGGAAGCAGAGGAGAGCTTGTCTGTAATTTCTCTCTTACAGACAGGTTTTCATATAAAAGAGTTTATGCTGTTATGTGTATTGTGGTGCATTATTGCATGCATTTTCCATTGTTTTTTCCTTACCAATTTTTGCAATCTGAAAAATGCAGATGATGCTAGGTAAATGCTGAGAGTTGCAGAATCTATCTTTTTATTAGTTCTGCATTTCAAAATGCACTCACTTAGTATTCCTTTGGTTCAAACATACAATATTTAATGCAAAATGTCTTCTCTGTTTATGCCTTTGGGCAGGACCAAAATCTTAACTAATTAGACAGTCTACACCACATGCTACAGCTAACCCCAGGCTTATAACTCTACCAAGTAAGCAATCATAGAAGCTTGTTTGTTGTACTTTGGCCCCAAGGGAGAAGCATATTGTCAAACGTGAATGCCCACATATGTCTCAGGATAATATGCCTTGGATTTTAAATGACAGACACTTCAATACCGGTTATGCATTTTGCTGTGAAGTAGAAGATGCGTTTATAATTTTTTCAATTGTTTTTATTTGAGGTCTGATACCGCTGAGGATAAGTTTGTATTCTGCAATGGACTCGTGCTTCATAGACTTCAGTGCCTTCGTGGATTTGGGGAGTGGCTCGACTCTATTAAAGACTTTTCCTTAAACTTAAAGAGCCTTAACCTTGATATCCCAGCCTTAGCAAGTCTATCAGCTCTAACTATGATTACAGGTAAGTGCTCCTTTGTTAATAGAAAGCTTCAGATCCTAGTGCTTGGCTTTCTTGCAATTCAAGCAATTTCAGTTAATGTAACTATATTCAAGGTAAAGTGATTGTGATTTTTAAGCACTGGTATGACTGTGGTGAAAGTGTGGTTTAATATTAGGCTATCAGACACCCCTATTAAAATGTAACCTAACTATTTCTTTGCAGCTTCATTGTTTTCTTGGAATAGTCTCTAAAAAGCAAACTGCTTCCAAGCAAATTGTGTAGCTCCTAAGAAAATGTTCCAAATATTTGCTGAAGTCCCAGAAAAGCTTAATGAAATTACCAGAACTAGGTCTTCTGTGTAGGAATACTAATATCAAGGCTGCTTGAGAGCTAGAAGCCATACAGCTAGTGTGTCTCATCTCTCAGCAAGATAACTAGACCAGAAAGAGTGCTCCATGAGGTCAGGCAGCTGCTTTTGATAGCCAGGCTAGCCTAGGTATTGTGTACTGCTTTTCTGAGAGAGAAAAATCAGAGAACAGTGAGTAAAAAGTCATATTCTGCAGCTGTACAAAAGCTTTTGGGTGTGTATGTGACACCATATCCCCCCTTCTGCCTGCTGGGGTGAACAGCAGGAAACTAATGTCAGAGTCTGCCAAATCTGTCCAGTAAGTACAAAATGTTGGGAGCATAACCTTTTGAAGTGTCATTTTCTCATTCCTGAAACAATAAAGCCACTGCATACCTTGGACTCTTGCAATAGAAGAGTCATGGCCGATGGCAGCAGGCGGAGTTGGGAGAAAGGGTGTCTGACAACCACACAGAGGATTTGGAGCAGCAGTTGACTCCACACAGAGCCTCACACTCATAACAGAAAAGCTGGTAATATAACAGTGCAGCTGTGTCATCAGTGTGAGCCAGGGCTTCAGTGTGCCCTGAGCTGGATCTTCCCAGGGATGCTATAATCTCCACTGGGATAGATATTGATTTCCTTCTGCGTTTCAGGCATCCACCACTTTGCAAGCCGTGGCCTCAACAATACCAGCTGCAGTCTTCATTTTACCCAGGATGTGATGATGTTAGGGAAACACTGAAATAAAATGCTCAGTGACAGATGTAAAAATTAAAATTGGCCAATTCCTGCTGACATTTGTGGGGCCAAGAATTTGGCTTCAGAGTTTGCATGGTATGCTTCCTTCCTGCATTTTAGTGAAGGGTTAGTGTAGCTCTTTGTTTCCTAAGTATTTTCGGTTTTTTGATTAATTTCTGTTCATTTCTTCTGCAGTTGGAAAGATTGCTTTAAGGTCCAAATTCTGGTTTCTTTGGTAAAATATTTAAGACCAGAATAACGCATTGGAGTTGCTTTACTCTGTATAAAAAATTTC
The DNA here is from genome assembly GCA_013398175.1 of Climacteris rufus. Lineage (NCBI taxonomy): Eukaryota > Metazoa > Chordata > Aves > Passeriformes > Climacteridae > Climacteris > Climacteris rufus. Next base: position 299,891 of record VZRZ01007216.1, on the reverse strand, counting down.
TGAAATGAGTGGTATGTTAGAGTGAGAAAGAACGTTCCCAATTTCTTTTTTTCAGTCCTATAGATAAACATCCACTGACATATGTTCATGCCTACATACATATATGTATTATAAATACATACATATATGTGTATGTGAATACACACACATGTATATATAATGCATTTATATATGTATATGCATGTAGATACCTCAAAATTAGGACAGGTTCTGTCCCTCTCTCTAAATTTACATGCAGGCATATATGCTCACATATATATATATATATATATAGTACATATCAATGATTTACATTGTTTGCTATGTATTAGATATGTCTTTTTTAGATAGCCATAGGTAGTGTGTTCTTCTGGAGACCAGGAGTATGCAGATTGGTGAACAGGATTCCCAGCAAGCTACGGGAATGTAGCAAAACTACTGTATAGAAAGAAAATTTATTTTCCTTACAAATCCATGACTTGTTTAACATGGTCATTTGTTCAGTTAAACACGGCTTGCTTGCCCTTACATAAGGAGTCAAAGTTGTCCAGTGGCTGGCTCAGGTCACCCTAAGAGAATTAGAAATAGGTTTTAGTTGGCAACACCCCACATTTCTTCCTTTCCTCTATCGTAACCCTTCCAGGAGTTTGCTATATTGTGCTGGTCTTCCCAGAGTTTCTAAACAAATGGAAGCAGTTTTTGCCTTTAAAATGAGGCTGTTTCTGTACATAGAAACTTTAAGATTGTCTCTATTTGTCAAGTTTCTGTTGATTTTTCTCACCTGTGTGAGATGGTGTTTAAAATTAATGTTGTTTTCTGCTTGTTCTTTTATTTCATGAGGCTGGTATACCTCTGCTGATTTGCTCTTAAGGACAGCATGTATTTTCATGTGATCTAAATTAGACCAAAGCTCTAGTGACTTATATTCACAGGTTTCAGATGTCCAAGGACAGTTAACTAACTCAGGGACTCAGCCAGAAATTTGGTCACCTGAAAACGGATGGCATTGTATAATGATGAACAATATTAAAAATAAAACCTGTAACAGAAAAACAGGTGATTCTAGCTAGTATATTGAAATTTTTTATTCAGGGAAACCCTGAGATTTGCTTATGATGTGGCATCCCACAAGAAATGGCTTCTTGCCGCATCCCTGCAGTTTGAGTGTGACAAGCCTTGTGCTGGTTTTCAGTTAGTCCACCAAAAGAGAAGAAATAAGGAGAAAATTTGGAAATACGAAACCTGAAAACATCTGAAATATTGAACATTCTTAAGCGTTTTTTAGGGGCTTGGCTTAAATTTAGATGGGTGTTTTAGGTGCCATTCTTTATCTCTGGGGAAGGTATCCTGCTTTCCTGTAAAGGACTGTTGGAGGCAATGGGTAGTTAGCAAAACCTGCTTCAAGCCCTTTGTGTGAGTCAGACCACAGGAGAGCGACCTTTCCCAGGAACACAGAATAGCCAGCTATTGAGTGTCACTGTGTTTTGGCTTAAGACAACTTGCTGTATTTCATGGGCTGCAGAATGGCTGTTGTGTCTGATGATTTACAGACAAGCTGGTGATCAGAGGGACACCCAAGGCCCAATCTCTAGTCTGATTTCAATAGGGAGGGAATCTGACCATGGATCTCCCATGTTCCAGATGGATATCCATGTCATTAGGCTTCAACATAAGTAAGAGCAGGAAAGCTTTCTTTTGTGAATCTTGGTGTTTGTCTTTAGTAACAACACTGCAAAACCAAAATGCTGCCTTGAGCAAAATTTTCATTATTATTACACAAATTGCTCATGACTTCATGGTTTAACCAAGAAAAAGGAAAAGAGAACAGCCCCGTGATCTATAATAGCCATAGCCTGTTTTAATACTGCACAGCATCTTAGGTAGCATTGAATTCAAGAATTGTCTTTCCAGGTAAAGAAAAATTGCTTCTGGGAATAATGACCTGTTCATTCTTCTTGATTTCATGAGTGCTGTCCTTAGCCCAAACAAAGATACACTCTTAGGAAACAAATCCTCCTGTATACTACTCTTTGGCAGTTTTGCTGAGGGAGAAGAGTAAGAGGAATCACTACTCTCTTTTGTGTATTCTCTCTGTGTTCTTCAACAGTGACAGGGAGAACTAACATCTGTCTTCCAGTGAAGGAAGAGGGAATAAATGTAAAACTCAGTGTTGAAGACTAAAAGACATTCCACTGGTCTCAGTGTCCCAAGATAAACTGAAGGCTGTTCTCTCATTTTGTGGTGTCAAGTTGTCTCCCCAATAACAGCCCCAGTAGTTCCAGTGACCTTTGACTAACCCTACTGACTTGTTTGGAACTGCAAAGCTCCATGTCCTGTCTCAACCACAGATGCAGATGACAGCATCCTGCAGGGTTACAGGCATGTAGAGTCATTTGTTCTTTTTAGTAATTGTGAAGAGAACAACCAGAGACCTAGTGAGTATCACAGCACTCATCAGTTCGCTACATTGCTTGCTTTCAGTAAAACTAAAGGTATATACAATATTTCCCATCATATATTCAATTAGAAAGTCCATATATTTGCTCTTTTCCTATTTATTTGATGTTTTGTGGAAATTTGCAGCGTGTTTCCTAGAAGGAAAAGCATTATGTCAGATTACTGCTGAATTTTCAAGTCCTTTCAGATAAGATATCAGCTTGTAAGAGCACCCAGAAAGAAAGAAGTGACATCTGGTTTATTGTGGAGGCTTGCAATCAGTTAACTTAAAACTCTGTGGTGCCAAAACACGTCTTTTTACTTTAAGGTGCGCCTTTAGGATCTTCTCCTCTCTGTCTCTCTTCTCTTTTTTCACTTCCTTTAGTTGGTTAAGAAAGGCTGGACACAACTTCCTCCACAGCACATGAGTGTCACTCTAAGCATCACCCAGAAGAAACTAGCTAGGAAACAACACATGACACTCACCTCACATCCCCATGAAAGTAAAACATTGAAATCTGTCATGTTCTTTTTCTTTGGATCACTTATTCTGTTGGTATATAGGATCTATTGAGGTAAAGAAGAGCACCAACATGGAAAGGAAATGCTGGTCATCTTGGGAGAAGTTCTGTCGTTAATACCACGTGGACAATTTCCATCAGTTTAATGTGTTCACGTATCACAAGTGTTCCTGCACAACCACTCCTTGATGGACTGGATAGTGCTGAAGACTAAGCTTTGCAGAGTAGACTAGGTACTAGCTCAGCCTATACTTGAAAATGCTTCTTTAACTTCCCAAATGAATGTTTATAATCCTCTCTTTTACAGTTTTTTTTCTAATAGTGTGAAAATACAAAGACTGAGAGTCCAGTGCAGATCATCTAAAGGGCACGTTCTAATTTAGCCTCAAATTTCTGCCTGCTCTAGAACTGCTAGTGTTTTTTCTCTCCCTTTATTTCTCGTTGATTAGCTTTTCCTCTCTGCCCCTTCCTTTCTCTATCCACATGAAACCATTATTGTTTTGCCCACTTGACACTCTCAGTGGGATGCTGCCGAGTACAGAGCATTCTAGCCCTCATTCAGCCAAGCTCTTTCAGCATATGTTTTATTTTAAGTGTGTTACAGTCCAGCACAGAGCCACTGTATATATTGGGCTTATTCACACTCTTAATGCTTTGTTAGACTGGCACCAGACCATTGAAGAATATTGTGAGGTTTCAATTAATTATGAGTTTGTGTTTGTCTTCCTGCTGTTGGGCTTCCGTTACAGTTTACAAACACAATTTTTAGCACCATCAGTCATACCAAGAAATAGTAATGAGTCCAGTCTGGCTCAAAAGAGTCTGACTGCTGCAGTTCCTTCCAAACGTGAGTTTGTCCAACCTCCCAATGTAAGGGAGGCTTACCTAGTCTTCAGCAGCAGATATCCTTCAGTCCTCTTGCCAGGATATCCTCTGGAGTGGGTGCTTCATGTGCTGGGTCTACATACAAGCAGGTGGCAGACTGGAGGAGTGTAGGAGAGCTAGTTATAAAAAACCCCCCACCAGATTGCATTGTCTGCCTTCCCCCTGCCACTTAGCTGAGGGAAATACTGTCAGCGTCAAAGTAAAGTACTCACTCCTCCTTTTTCACTCCCACCTCTTTGTTGAGGCAAGAACTCTTTGCTTCTACAGCAACCAGCAGTCTCTGTGTTACACTGTGCTTTTCTCAAAGGAGGGAGCAGACTATGGTGTTCTGTGTGGTCACTCAGCTCATCTGACTTTAGGTACCTTGCACAGTTGATGGAAAATACACAGCACCTCCAGAAGATGATTCATGCACCTAAAACTGTAGTAATCATCTAAAAATGCCTATCCTTCCACTGGTGGCAGGAGGAAATTGAGAAGTTTGTGCACCTAGGTTGGGGACCCTTGGGAACCACCTGAGAGTTAGGCAGGATGAATATGGGCTAGGTTGCAACAGGAAAGGAGACTCTTGGATCTGCTGAGTCGCAATGTTTTCATGTGATACTGTGTGCACGAAACAGCCAGAAAACTGTAGGCAACTGAGCCTTGTGCTTATTTGAGTTATAGAAGGGGAAGAGGAATGTGAAGGGGGAAGAGAAAATCCCATAACTACATTGAAACCGAGACAATCAAGAGGCCTATTTTAAGTCTGCAGTGTTCATCTGCTGCATTTCTGGTCAGACTGACACCTCAGAGTGAATTAAGACTAAAAGCAATCCCCCATGACACAAAGTGCAGAGCCCAGGGGTCTTTGAGGTACTTCAGGTCTTTGAGGCACTGGCGCTCTCTGAGAGGCATTTTCTGTAAAGGGAGCACTCAGTCTGCCTAACCCTGGCACGATCTACCTCGTGTCAGAGGTTAGCGAAAGAGGGACTAGCACGGCTGGTGATGGATATTTTTTTTTTTCCTGTCAAGTTTTTTGCTGATCAGTATAATGATAGCACAAAATCGCATTGGGCTTCCCAGGAAAAGGAGAAAGGTGTTAAAAAGCTTGCTGTGTTCAGTTTGCTGAGATGAGCTAAGTTTGCAGAGCTTTAGAGGCAAGACTTTTGATGAGTCATTTTGCCATAAATCACCATTTTTCCTGCAAAAATCAATGATATCCTAAAACACAATCTTGGTTTGTTACAGGCTGAGAAATCCTATATTCACTTCGCTGCCTTTTTAATTGTCATTATAAGAAATTCTGAATACAATAATATTTACACACCTCAGTCAGTTAGAGAAAATCTATCCATTTTGACCAGCTGTACTTCTTAGGATAAATCTTGGCCTTATCCATGTGGATAAGAACATCCTGTGGAAGACTGAAAATGATTAGAACCCGCTGGCTTCAGTGCCACTGCACACACTCAGCACAGGTGCCTTGTGCTGTTCCCTAGGTTGTGCAAGAAAGACTGTGACCCTTTCTTTGTGCAAACAGGACTGGACGTGTGAAAAAGGCAAGAAAAGGTGCTTCTCGCTATCTAAACCCTGTTAAATCTAGATCTTTTACTAAATTAGGCCCAAGACTCCTCAAGTCTACCAAGGCAAGGAGCTGTTTCATAGATGAGTATGTCCTTCAGAAGCACTGTGTTCTAACACCAGAGACTGCAGAGTCAGTGCCAGTGCATGCAGTGTTCTTCCCTAGCAGAAGGGCTTCCACACAGATGGCTTTGACTTTCTATGGATGCCTTAGGAATTGAAGACTGAAAGCCCTAGAGGCAGTTCCAGTCGTGAGGAATTAACCTTTATTGAGATTTGCAAGTAGAGAATGCCATTGTATGGCAATTCACACAGGGGAGGACAGTTTGGTTGGTCAGGGATTGCTTTAATTGCTTTGTAGCACCAGAGAGCAGCTTAAGGACAGAGCATCTCTTAATTCTGAATATCCATGATTTTGTTCTGTAAAGTAAGGCTACAAATATGATACTCTTTGCATACATAGTGTTTGCATGGATATGTTTCATGGCTATTTACCAAAGACACGATATTTTCATGAAACCTTCTGCACTTGTCAGTGGGAGACAAGCTGTTTGGTTCTGAAAATGTTAACAAAGTTGATGCACGCTCCAGAGCCAGAGATAATTTTCCATACTCTGCAGCAAGGTATAGACCTACTGAGGCTGTGATTTGAAAATGTGCTCTGCTAATTTGTAGTCAGGTTTTGGATCCATTCTAGTATTTCAGCTTCCTAGATCTATAAAAATATCTTCACTTACACAGCTAGGAAACAAAACAGATTAAAAGATGGGAACTCTTCAAAGACTGCAAGATTAATTTAATGTCCTGCAGATTCTCTCAGTAGGCTAGTGTTAAAAAAAAAAAAAATCCCTACAGCTTTTCCAACCTGCATAAAATATTTATCTGCCAAGATTTTTAATGGCAGAATCTGCCTAAGTATTTACTCTCAGTGACCTGTATAGTTAAGGCTTACATAATTACACTATACACCATTTACTGGAAAGGTTTTAAATATTCATTGACTTCTCATGTTTTAATGTAAACAAGGCACTTAGAATACCTAAGGTTTTTAATTCCTGCAAGGTGAAGGAGATGTCTGAAGCAGATGTCTCTGGCTGGATAAGTGTTGCTCTGAAACAACAGGGCGGATTGATGGTACTCAGATGATAGAGCACAGTTGCTTCTGGCCAGAGATGCCCACGTCCACACATCTCTGATTCTGGTCCCAAACCAGTATTATTCAGGAGCTAACTCTGCCTAAGTAAATACAGTTGGAAAAAAATGTGTAAAAAGGGTGAATATCAGTGGAAAACCAGACCTTTACATTTCTGACTGCCTTCATTGTATCTTGTCTGTTTTATGGGTTTGTAAAGAGCATCTAAGCCAAAACAGGTGGCAAGGGCAGGCAGCAAGGAGTTTGTATACACAGGCCTGGGCAAGGCACCACTGTGCCTGGTGCAGGCATTACTCCTGCTTCTGGAAGTAAAGAAAACTGTACTCTTTTCACTGGTCGTGAGGGGAGAGGCAGAGAACATACCTATTGCTTGTTCCTCCTGGTGCAGAGGAACAAGATTCGGCGACAATGGGCACAATGTGGCTGCTGGCTGCCAGAGATGGAAGAGGGCCAGGGAAGGTGATGACTTCAAAAGCATCAAACACAAGAACTGCAACAATTACTCCTTATCCACTGCTGTCATTGTTTGATATGTCTAATTGATTCAAATGAATATAACATGCATTTTCTTAGATTACCCTATCCAGCATATTGCTATTTCACATGTAAATTGTTACAACTTTGCTGTGAAGCCAGTTCTTATTTACCTATTTATTTCAAAGTCAGAGGCAAATCAAAACATCATAAAATTGAGATTTTTGTTCTGATTTTTTTTTGTTCTGTTATTTTAATTTATCCACTAAGCCTTGATAGCAAACAACACAGAATTCTTTGCCCAGTAAAGAGACTGCTTTTAATGAATCATAAATCTGATTCATTCTACTTATGCTGAAAGACCTGTGAATACATTTAACATCACTGTAGTATTTCAGTAAGGTATTTGAAGGGGGACAACGCCCGGCTCCCCTTTCCTTTTAGGGGTGCTGAGGTTTTCATGATGGATAAAATAGCAGCTGTTCAGGCATTGCTCGCTCAAAGCAAAATAGTTAACTTCCAGGCTTCTTTTATCTTAGAGCTTTTAAAGATGAATAAACTAAAAAGCACCAGCTGATCAAAATAACAAAGGGTGGTAAGGTGCCTTTAGTTTCTTATAAGAGTGTCTGCAAATTCCTTGCGGAATTCTAGGCCAGACGCTGATGGAGCTAGCTAAGGATATTGATCGCCACTTGAATTCACTGAATAAATAATGGTTGCCATAGTTATTGAGCATTCACAACTGGTGGGGAAGCACGGAAATCGCCAAAACACCTCCTGTGACAGTTTTACTGGAAAATCACCCAATTAATTCTGTCTCATATCATGAAAATTATGTCAGATACACAGGATGCTTGGCTTCCTGGTACTAGAATTTCAGTCATAACTGAGCATCTCCGTTGACTGTTTCAGCAGCTAAAGAGAAAAGGGCACTTGCCCTCTCTTATTTTGTGTGGCAGAAAGGTTAACTGACACCATATAACCCCAGCTGTTCTGAGAAATCTTACACTTTCAAAGCACTGTTTGCTTTGAGTTCCAGAGTATGGTCCTGGGTTACACCTAAGACAATGCGTTCTCTCCATTTGTGATAGGGATGCTGATGTGTTTTTTCATCTGGCTTTGCAGAACGACATGGATTAAAAGAACCAAAGAAAGTGGAAGAGCTATGCAACAAGATCACAAGCAGTTTGAAAGATCACTTAACTTTCAGTTGCCAAAACAAAGGACAACCGCTCGAGTCTGCAGAGCCGAAGGTACTGGGTGTTCTGGCTGACTTGCGTTCTCTCTGCACACTGGGACTGCAGCGCATCTTTTACCTGAAACTGGAAGATTTGGTGCCAGCCCCTTCCATTATCGACAGGCTGTTTCTGGACACCTTACCCTTCTGAGTCAAACCACCCTCCTGAAAGGCAAAGGCCCACCAGAGCAGGCAAATGGATCGTGACTTACAGCTAACGTTTCTGCCCTCACTTAACAGAAAAGCCGCTCCGAGTCTAAAATGAGGTCTTTTCTGGCGCTTTGTCCTTACAACCTGAGGCCTGAAACTTACCGGCTTACTGGTTTGGGGTTGTGTTCCTTGTTTTCTTTTGTGTGATTTGGGTTTTTTAAATGGCTAATATGGCACTTTTGGACAATGCTATCCCAGCAGCAGTAAAAGGTTAACATGACTGTTTTAAATCTGTTGTTTAACACCTCATGATCTATGAGGAAAAGAATTGTAGAAGCTGTGTTTGAAAACAAGAACAGCAAATAGTTGTTTGCCAGGGTAGTATGTGTTTCGTGAGGATACCTTTAGCATACTTCCTGCATAAAGGGCACATACATCAGCACAATCTAAACAAAAATTCACTTTTTTAGCAAAGTACATTCAATTAAACATTTCATACAAATCAAATATAGCAAAATGACAATGGCTGTTAGCTCCCATGTTCAAGTGCAATTTTTTAAAGTGCTGTCTTACTAAGTCTCGTTTATGAACTAATTTATTTTACTAGGAAAACAAACGGAAGAAATCAAGTGAGAAAATTACATGCACTAACTTACCTGACAGAGTTTTCCAAACTTGATTCCATGTAGCGTGACTTACTGACAAATGTATGTGGAAGACACGGGAGCAACTGTGGCTCAGTTGTTCCTTAGCTAAGGAAACCCGAGGAAGTAGTGATTGGAGCACACAGGGTCAGTATCAGGGATAGTTCAGCTCTAGGCTTCTAACACAAGTGACTAGTTAGCAAACAGACAGAAGATGGTTTTCAAGAACAAGCAAGTCTTGTAAAATAGTATGAATGTAAGTGCTAGGAAGGAAATAGTGGGCTGCGTTTAAACATTCCGTGTTCGTACTCCTTTTTGTATGTTTATACTGTTGATGCCATATTAATATGAGATAATTTGTTGCATAGTGTCTTTATTTGTATAAATGTTTGTATGCATGGTATATTGTAATGGCTTTGCCTGTATTTATTGCAATGACTGCCAGCTCATGGGAGCCCTGTTACACATGATAACTAAAATGGGGTGTTCACACTGACTCAGATACACCAGTTGGAAAACTATATACATATATATAATGTGTATATATATATATGTATATACCTATATTTGTGTGCGTGTGTGTGTGCGCGTGTCTTTTTATTAACCATTTGTATATAAAATATCTGTCAAATCACAAGCAGAGTTATTTTACAGTTTATTTGCAGTGACTTCTAAGGCAGTACTGTTTAGCACTTTGATATTAAAATCTTGCTCATGTTTTGCTAAATTCAAATAATATTTAAAAAGTTCAGTTCTAAAAAACTTTTTATGCACTGTATTAAGTCAAAATTTTGTTGGTCATTTTGCTAAAGAAATTTTTGAATGTCAACCTGATGTCACTGTATCTTTTGTTAGCTTTAAACATTCTAGCTTTTGTCTTTTTTTAAACTATGCTGTTTATATGGAAATTAAATTATACAATCAAACAGATGCCAAATGAATTGCCTAATTGCTGCAAAGGATAACCCAGATATTGAGTCACTGTATGGTTTTCAAATAGTAATCTGGTATTTTATCACTTACTATGTTTGGATGTGCTTTTATGAAAAAATTATTCTTATATCAAGATTTATAGTAGTGTCAATAGGGAAACAGACTTCTAATCACTATAGTTAATATTTCTGGTTTACCTGCAGATAATATTTGGAAAAGTATTGCTTTTTGTATTGACTTTTAAGCTTATGTGCAAACATAATAGCATAATTAAATATCAGAGAAGCTAATGTTTCTTGTAGGTTGCTGTAACAAGCCTGACCAGCAAGACAAATATATTTTGACTGAATTTGCTTTTGTATATACTAAATATATATATATACATATATATATATATATACACACTCACACACATGTGCACATACAAAAACATACAGACATAAAATCCAAAAAAAGTATGTTTGCTTTTGTCTCCTTGTGTAAGACACAAGGTCCCTTGAGAAATTACTTTTATCTAGGGACAAATCCTGCCAGGTGCTGAGCACCAGCCAGACAAGGGCTTGCAGGAGCTTTTAGTGAGTGGGCCCTTACCAAGGATTTTCAGGCAAATCAGCATAGTACAGTAAAATTGCTTTTTTGTTGAGCAAGGTTTATTTATTAAGTGGAATGTGAGTGGGAGGTAGCAGGTTCAGAGCCCCGTGTGAGATTTCACGTAGTCTGTGTCCTCCAGTCTTCCATAGATAGTCTTAGCTGTGATACTCTCCCAAATCCCATCATCTGTGGAATTGTCCCTCATGTCGAATTCAATACACTGATTCATCCTAGAGTACAACCGGTGACCTGTCACAGTGGTAAAAGAAAGAGTTAATGCAGAATAAATCTACTACTATTCTTAGAGCTCTCTCAGTGTGAACATGCCTTTGTCTAGGCAGAATTCAGGAATATATCAGGTGTTAAGGGAGAGTGCCTTGCTTTTATTTCAGACAACAGTGTCTCCAGAGTTTCTTCACTCAGCTAACCACAGTACTTTTTTTCTTTTTTATTTCTTCTTTTTTTTTTTTTTTTTTTGTGGTGTTAACCTGTGGGTTGAAATAAATGCTCATGTACATATACAATGTAAATTAAAATTATTAAATTGAATAACATTTTTTTCAGAGGCCCCATGTGTGTTGAATAAGTATGCTTAATTCTGTTAAAATCTGATGTGAATTTTTTATCATTTATAAAACATTAAAAAATTGTCTACTTGAGTCTTAAAAGTGGAAAAATTGGTGAAGCATGCTTAAGAACACTGGCAATTTAATGGCTAGTCTTTTGATTAAAATAGCTTTTATATAAATCCATGCCTGCAGTATCTGGTTATGCAATCTCAATTAGATATTGAGAGCTGGACTATGGTTGTCCCAGAGGTTGAACTACATATAGACCAGAGCAGAGAGACTATTCATTCACCCCTCACTGTATTTCTCCTCCTGAGAAAAAGGGATTATAGTTACCTCAGAGCTGGTGAGGCCACAGGGAAGGGAGTGGATGGCTACAGGGCTCATAGCACCTACGTCTGCCCAGAAAGAGGACAGAGCTCCGATCCCACCTTCTGCCCCTTGGCGTCAGTAAATCCCGGTAAGACGTCGCTCCAGCAGGCACCTGCAGCATTTTCTTTAAATGTGCATCCAGTTCCTCTCCTTACTGTGCTGCTGCTTTGCAGGAGGGATTGCTTCTCCCCTGCCAGACAAAACTGTTTGGCTACAAATGCATTTTGAACAAATGCAGTTTTGAGAGGCATCTGCCACTATTCCGGGCATGGCCATAAGTCCCGATGGCTCTGGCACACCTCTGCCAGGGCTGTTCTGCAGGAGCTGCTCAGCTGGAGGCTACATCAAATGATGCACTGTGGTGGGCTGCAGGATTGGCAGCTTCTTCCTTGGAAATGTGACAAGACAAAAGGTTGTGCTAACTCTCCCAAATTGTTTTCTGGGGTTTTTTTTCTAGGCCGATAATGACAATGAGATTTGTGTACTAGTCCCCTGTTAAACAATATATGCAGATCTTGAGATCAACCCACACCAGGGTCTGAACTTTCACTCTACAAGACAAAGTTTATCCTTATTAAACTCATAGGTATCTCAATTTGTAATTATTTCAGGGCCTTGAGTTGTGTCCTTAGAGATAAGAACAGGTCTATGTCCTGATCTAAGTCACCTGCACTTGTGTCCTTATGTGTGCCTTGTGTGCTTATACTCCTAAACCACATCAGCAGCAGAGCCCTTGCAAAGAGATGTGATGCCCAATGGTTGGCTCTGGCAGTGGAAGTTTGGGCTGAGTCAGGAATACAATAGCAGGTTCCTCTAGTAGAGATCATCCTTGGACAAGAGACTGTCACCAAGGCACACAAAAATGAGGAACTTTGACTAGAGGTGAGTCAAATCTCTTTCTACAGATTTCCTACTTCTACTTTTCACTCTCAGGTTCATTTGTCCAATATACAAAGTTAAATTTCAGTTATGCTGCAGAGAGGAGGGAGACAGAGGGGTTTAACTGTATAAAACCGTATTAAGCATGGTTCTGGGAAAAATTGGCAACTCCCTCTATGGACACTGAAACATGTCTTTTGATTAATTATTTGTATTATAGCAGCACCTAGAGGCCACAACAGAGATCAGGACCCCATATTGCTACCTACCCTAATTAGCATCTCCACTACCCACCCAGGAGAAGCTCCAGTCCAAATGGACAAAATCAAAAGAAATAGGAGGACACCATACCCAAGGATATACAGCATCTCAGTCATACAGTTGGGAATAAAACCTTCTGTTTTCTAAGCTAGTGTCCAGTGAATGCTCTTATTTTGTTTTCCTTTACTTTCCATTATGCTGCTACTGTACTGAATTATAAAAATGTGATAAAAGCATTGAAAAATTCAAAATAACCCAGGTATTCAAACTGACTTTGCTTCCCCTTCGTATAAGTCGTCCATGAGACTGTTCAAAATTGTGGTCAATCACATGTTTTGTGATACAAACTGGATAGTATTTGGAAAATAACTACTTAGCTGTTCTTATTAAATTAATAAAGCCAACCATTAGGAATATTGCAAGATATGGATTAAACGGACAAAAGAGATTAACTTAACAATGCCAAACTATTGATGTAGCAATTGAATAAGTAGGGTGTCCGCTAATCAAATTCATAGCAGCAGATAACATATTTGAGAATTGTATTCCAGACCTGTGTTTGTGAGAATTACCGATGCAGTGATTTGTCAAATAAAAGTAAAAGAAAGTTGTTTACTGTATGGAAACAATCATAGCAAATTTCATTCTGTTTTCTTTTATAACATTACATAGACACCTTTATGTTTATATTCATAATAGGAAATGTTTTGGCTGCATTTGATTACAGGAGGAGTTTGAATAGTTGAAATTGTGACATGGCTGTGAAAGTCAAACAAGATCAAGATTCTGACCTAAACCCACAAAACCAAGGATCTTCTTTATAAAGAAGGGTGGGATTCCACCTTATGCTGGTTTTGGATGGGATAGAATTAATTTTAGTCACAGTAGCTGGTATGGGGCTGTGTTTTGGATTTGTGCTGGAAATGGTGTTGGTAACACAGGGATATTTTCGTCACTGTTGGGCAGAGCTTACACAGAGCTAAAGCTCTTTCTGCTCTTCACCCTGCCAGCGAGGAGGCTGGGGCTGCACAAGGATTTGGGAGAGGACAAGCCAAGACTGTTGTCTCCAACTTACCCCAGGGATTTTCCATACCATACAGCATCATGCTCAGCAACAAAATCTGGGGAAAGAAGAAGGAAAGTGGGGACATTCAAAGTGGTAGCATTTGTCTTCCCAAGTCACTGTTAAGCATGATAAAGGCCTGCTCTCCTGGGGATGGCTGTACACCTGCCTACCTGTGGGAAGGGATGAATGAATTCCTTGTTTTGCTTTGCTTGCATGTACAGCTTTTTGCTTTCTCTATTAACCTTTCTTTATCTCAACCCATGGGTTTTCTCCCATTTTCTCTTCTGATTCTCTCTCCCATCCCACCAGTGGGGAGTGAGCAAGTGGCTGAGTGGGGCTGAGTTGCCAGCTGGGGTTACACCGTGGCACAGATGTAAATGATGTTCTGCATATGGCAAGATACTTATGTGTGTATAGTGAAACTACTCAAGTAGTACGAGGTTCTGAAGTCATGCAAGAGACAAGATCATGGGGGGAAAAAAGGTATTTTTTTCACATTGTTTAATATTTTCATAGAGTCATTGAAACATTTAGGCTGCAAAAGATCTCTTAAGATCATTGTGTTCAACAGTTAACCCAGGACTGCCAAGTCCAGGAAAAAGACCCCAAGTGCCACATCAACACATCTTCTAAGTACCCCCAGAGATGGTGACTCCACCACTTCTCTGGAAGTGTTTCAATCCTTTCAGTGAATAAATTTTTCCTAATATCCAATCTAAACCCTCCCTGGCACAACTCGAGGCCATGGTCTCTTGTCCTGTCACTTGTTACCCGGAAGAAGAGGCTGACCTACACCTGGCTACACCCTCCTTTCAGGTACTTGTAGAGAGTGATAAGGTCACCCCTGAGCCTCCTTTTCTCCAGGCTAAACACCCTCAACTTCTCCCAGCCACTGCTCATAGCACTTCCCTTCTAGAATCTTCACCAGCTCCACTGCCCTTCTCTGGACTCGCTCCAGCACCTCAGTGTCCTTCTTGCAGTGGGGGACCCGAAACTGAACATGGGATTTGAGGTGTGGCCTCACCAATTCCAAGTACAGGGAAGTGATCCCTTCCCTGATTCTGCTGACCATACTATTTCTGATCCAGGCCAGGATGCCACTGACCTTGGCCACCTGGGCATAGGCTGGATCATGTTCAGCCACTGTCAAACAGCACCCCCAGGTCCTTTTCCACTG
>VZRZ01007216.1:260812-284761 GCA_013398175.1 Climacteris rufus | reverse complement strand
ATGCCACTGACCTTCTTGGCCACCTGGGCACACTCTGGCTCATGTTCAGCCGCTGTCAAACAGCACCCCCAGGTCCTTTTCCACTGGCAGCTTTCCAGCCACTCTGCCCCCAGCCTGTGGAGCTGCCTGGGGTTGCTGTGACCCAAGTGCAGGACCCAACACTTGGCCTTGTTGAACCTCATACAGTTGGCCTCAGCCCATGGATCCAGCCTGTCCAGATCCTTCTGCAGAACCTTCCCACACTCCAGCAGATCAATACTCCCACCCAACTTGGTGAGAGTCTGCAAACCTGCTGAGAGTGCAGTTGATCTCATCCAGATCATTGATAAAGATAAAATAGGACTGGCCCAAACACTGAGCTCTGGGGAACAGCACTTGTGACTGGCCACCAGCTGGATGTAATTCCATTCACCACCACACTCCGGACTTGGCCATACAGACAGTTTTTTACCCAGCAAAGAGTACATCCATCCAAGCCATGGGAAGCCAGTTTCTCCAAGAGAATAATGTGGGAAATGGTGTCAAAGGCTTTACTAAAGTTTAGGTAGACAACATCCACAGCCTTTCTGTCATTACTAAGTGGGTCACCTTGTCTCAGAAGATCAGGTTGGTCAAGCAGAACCTGCCTTTCATAAACCCCTGTTGGCTGGGCCTGATCCCCTGGTTGTCCTGTACATGCCATGTGATGTCATTCATGATGACCTGCTCCATTTTAGATTGTTAATCAATTTTTCTTAATGGAACAGAGAACTCTGGGCTTATTTAGGTAGAATTTTATCACAAACAAACAAACAAACAAACAACAAACAAGGTAAGTGACATTTAAAGAAAAAGATGGGTAGCTGAAGTAGCTCTAATAACCCAAAGTCTTTAACCTGCTAAATACTATATTAAAAAAGTCTCTTCACAACAACTTTCACTGTGGTCTGTGTTAAAACATTACTATAGAATCAAAGTGAATTACAGAAATGCTTGATACTGGGAAAACTCAAATGTAGCAGGCAGCAAACAGAAATTAATTTACCTTTCATGGGTTCTTATTATTTATCTTGCTGTGTTTCCTAATTAATTGACGATATTGATGTTTACACAGGGATTTGCTCCTTTCCAACTTTGCTTGATCCTGTGAAGAAGTCAGAATGCTGCATTTGTAGTATCACATTTATTGCCATGGCAACACTCAGGGATTTCACAAACACTAATTAGGGTTGGCAACTTGGAATGTTTTCAGTACAGTCCCATATAATTTTCCCTCTTTTATCCATTTCTCATTATGTCTTACTTTAACGATTGACTTCTTCAGTATATGTACAGGTTTTTTCCCACATGACCTTAGGATTCAGTAAATACCTCCTCTGACTTGCAACTACCTTTCTTACACCTCCTCACACACCCAGTTAAGAAGTAACTGCAGTCCTACCTGCATTAGTGTTAAGCTCCATTTCTTACACTTCAAATTAATCCAAGTTTCAGTTCAACCAGCTGGCTTCCATGCCAGCATGTGCAAAAGTAATAAGGAAAGGTGTGGAGGCTTAGCTGTGTCTTCCAAGCTACTTTTAAAGGTAGATGCTAAATCTTGCACAAGGCGGAGTACAAGCCTTCTGTTCACAGAAGCTTGAGTTCTGTGAATGTCCAAAAACCATATTAAATATTTTAATTCAAGGATATCAAAAGCACTTACAGACACTTAATTTACTAGATAATAATATAGAGACTGGGCCCACATGAGCCACATGAAGTTGAACAAGGCTAAGTGCAAAGTCTTGCACCTAGGCCAATCCCAAATGTTGATATAGGCTGGGTGATGAGTCAACTGGGAGCAGCCCTGTGGAGAAGGACCCAGCAATACCGGAGGATGAAAAACTGAGTATGAGCCTGCAGTCTGCACTCACAGCTTAGAAAGACAACTGTATCCTGGGATGCATCAAAATAAGAATGGCCAGCAGGTTAAGAAAGGTGATATTTACACTCCTCTCTAGTGAGAGCCCATCTGGAGTATTGTGTTCAGCTCAGTTAAAGCCCCCAACATAAGAACGACATGGACCTGCTTGACTGGATCCTGAAGAGGCTCAGGAAGATGACTGGGGGCTGGAACATCTCCCTGTGAGTACTGGCTGAGACAGCTGGGATTGTTCAGGTGGAGGAGAGAAGGCCTCAGAAGACCTTGTTGTGTCCTTCCTGCACTTTAAGGAGGCCTAGAGAAAAGATGGGGAGGGACTCCTTATCAGGGAGCGTAGTGATAAGACAAAGGGCAATGGTTTTAAACTGACAGAGGGTAAATTTATATTAGACATTAGGAAGAAATTCCTTACTCTTAGGGTGGTGAGACACTGGAACAGGTTGCCCAGAGAAGCTGTGGATGCCTCATCCCTGGAACTATTCAAGGCCAGGCTGGATGGGACTTTGAGCAATCTGGTCTACTGGAAGTTGTCCCTGCCCATTGCAGGCGGGTTGGAA
The DNA here is from genome assembly GCA_013398175.1 of Climacteris rufus. Lineage (NCBI taxonomy): Eukaryota > Metazoa > Chordata > Aves > Passeriformes > Climacteridae > Climacteris > Climacteris rufus. The sequence goes on along the minus strand of VZRZ01007216.1, from coordinate 282,304 downwards.
CTGGACGATCTGTAAGGTTCCCTTCAATTCAGGCCATTCTATGGTTCTATGACTAACCATTTATTGCAGTTATCCAACTGAGTTAGTGCCCTAATTTACTCAAAAGTCTTAACAAACCCTGTGTTGGTAGTGAACATTTGAGCCTCACAAAAAGCAAAATGTATTCATTTATTAACAAAGAAAGAAGGTAAATTCATGATGGTATCACCAGCAAGAGGGGAGGCTTTACTTCATTGTGCATGCTCAGGATAAGAAAGAGAAGTGTCTACTGTGCAAAGCAAAAGACTCCCGTTCTGCAGCTTGCTTGAGAACAAGTCCCAGCTGGTTGTCAAACTGGCTTCCCAATAAAAAGAAAGACATGCAAACAAAACCAAAGAGAGAAAATATGCCAGCACTGCCCTAATTTGGAAAGGAAGATGATAAATCAAATTGGTTAGAGTATATTTATACTCCAAGACACTACAAATTACTAGAAAGTAAGAGAAAAATAATGGAACCATCTGAACCATTTTTGTTAGGTTACAGATGAAATAATATAATTTATTTCTAATAGAGAAAAGATTTTGTACATTATTAGTAGAAAATGAGTATTCAAAAATAAATTTTGAGTCTGATCACCATGTTCTTTCCCTATGTGATGGGGAGGTAAAAAACCTTTAAATCATGGGAAAATGTCTCATAAGGTATGACGGAATTGAGAGATGGTCTTGATGGTAAATTACCAAATCTTTTGAAGAGATTATAGTTGAAACCAGAGAAAAATCAATATACTTGATAAGGAGATCTTATTGAAATAAACAGTATCGTGTGTTAAAAAAGCAAACAAAATATTTAGATTGGACATTCAAGTCAAAAGTGAACCATTGGAAGAAGTCCTGTATTCCAACAGACACTGAGACCAGCTACCTTTAACATCTAAAGAAAGCCTTCAACAGAAAAAAAGCCTGTTGCCTCAGAAGTTTATGCTTTTCCTCCCTGTTTTTGAGGAAAGACTGGACTGTGCCAGTTTGCCCAGTTTTTGATGATGCCTCCTGCTGCAGTTCACTGCAAGATCAGTTTTAAAACCTAGTCCTAATGGCTTTGAGAAATTTGAACCAAGAGCCTTCTAGCCTTTGGGACTTCATTTTAATGACTTAACTTTGTTCCCCCTACCCTTAATTTCAAAGGACATGGTCAAACTCATGGCAGGGTTTTTTGTTAGCTTTGTGAGCTGGGCCACAGTCAAGAATTTCCACACTGAGTAATTTTATTACATGAAGTTTCCTTCCTGCTGTACAGAGCTGTGCAATATTCAGCATGAACATCTGCTTTTTGTCTGATTATCCAAGGAAACTCTGGTGGACTGTTGCCCCTTTGCAATTAAGGAGTTGGGGAACAAATTTAAGTCATGAAAATAAAATGTCAAAGCTGGAGGCCTCTGGGTTCAAATTTTACAGAAGCAACGATGCTCTGTTTGAAACTGATCTCTTGAGGGAAGGACAGTGGAAAGTATTTCCACCCACTAGGCAAGCTGACACAGTTTAGTCTTTTGGAAAGACAATCAGGATCCATTGCATGTTCAAATGCAGAATTACACCCACTTTAGACCTAAGTGATAGATTTCAGTGAAAGACTTTTCAAAGTAAGTTATCAAGGATGGCTGAACCTGAGAAACTAAAAATATAGATGAATATAGATAATATATAAATAAAAATATGTGTCACAAACTTAAATGAAATCTTAAAATTATCTTTAAAAACATGAGACATTTTTTAAAAAGCTAGTTTTACTCCAGGCTTCTAAATCAGCCTCTCTTCCCATGAGATGGAGTTGTTAACGCAACATTAAAAGGCTTCAGAATCATGCTGCTGGACTCTCAGGGGCAGAAAAAATCCCAGAAATATAATAAATATGGTGGGAAATGCTATTTGGTGTTGGCATTTCCCCCTTTTCCATACTGTGTTATACTTACAGCTCAAGTAAAGGCCTGGTTCGGTCTGGGCTGCCACGTCATTTAGGCTGCAGCTTCCCAGACGTGAGCAGCTGGCGCACGACAGAACTTCTGTCAGCAGCAGGCACACCACACCCGCCTGCTTCTTCCCTTTGCAGTGCCTCCTCTTCCTTGCATCAGTGGCAGGGATTGTGTTGATGGGAGGAGAAACAGTAAGAAACTCATCTGGCTTAAAACTAATCCGGTTTTCCCAGGGTGGGGTCTAGTCTGCGCTACTGTGAGATCTCACCCGGACTCCTGCATCCAGTTATGGAGTCCCTGGTGTAAGAAGGACAGGGACCTGTAGGAAAGGGTTTAGAGGAGAGCCATGAGAATGATCACAGGGATGGAGCACCTCTCCCACGAGGACAGGCTGAGAGAGCTGAGGTTGTTCAGCCTGGAAAAGTGAAGGCTCCAGGGAGACTTGATTGCAGACTTTCAGTGTAGAAAGAAGGCTTAGATAAAAGAGCACTTCCCCTCCCTGGAAGTGTTCAGGGCCAGACTGGATGTGACTTTGAGCAACCTGGTCTAATGGAAGGCGTCCCTGCCCATACAGGGGTGTTGGACTAGAGGATCTTTAAAGGTCCCATCCAACTCCAACTCCAACCCATTTGCTGTTCTGTGATCCCTGCCCTTTCCTTACAGGTCTGAGAAGCTATTAATAGACACTTATTTACCCATTTGCTGTCAGGATACTTTGGCCTAATTTTTAGATCTGCTGCATACCCATAGCATCAAATAGAAGCAAAAATAGCCATGGGTACTTTTTTGGAATTTTACTGCCATGTATTATTTGCACAGGAGTAGCTTGTGGAACTCCCAGTTGAAACAAGAGGCCCATTGTGCCAAGTTCTCTTCACTTACATAATTGGAGACATTCACAGACACCTCCAGGTCCAAAGACATTTACAACAAATGAAAAGAGACAGAGGAAGAAAATTCTACAGTTGCTGTATGAATAAGACTTTTATGGACAGAGGCATTTAGAGATCTGTTCTGTCGCATGGCAACTTTGGAAAAGTTAAGAAGTTAATCCAGATCCTACCATACTAGCTCATTGCTTTAAAAAATAAATCCTTCCTCTCTCATGCCATGAGTCAGCATACTTTTCCAAAACTGTGCTTTCAGACTAACAATTGTCAAATTGCTTGGGGAAACTTTAACTTGACATATTTAGTACGTTCTTCCCATATCCCTCACAGAAGCCCACAGATGTCAGCTTCAATCAGACTCAGCCAGGACTGCAAAACCCATAAGGTTTGCAGGGCTAGGAGGCATGTTAAGATGGCCTAACCGGTAAATCCTCCAAAAATTACTGTGTTTCCTTCACTCAGAGAGAGAGAGAGAGATGAAGCTGCAAAGGACAGCATTTCTAACAGGCTGCCCTAAAATAACAGCCTAGTTATTTGTTCAATATTAGTTTCTAGACCATAGGAACTCTTTCGGAAGTGGACTACTGATTTGTACAAATTGTACACAAATTGTAGTCCCCCCACATTGTGAAGAACTGTCACCATCAGGTCAGTGGAGTCCAAACCAGTCACAGAAACCTGCAGGTCATAACATATAAAGCAAAGAATATTACTGTAGCTGTCTGTATATTTATCCCAGAGTAGGTAGCACAAAAAGGAAAATATCATATAAGAGGTTTGTTTTCAAAACTGGCTATTAGAAAAGTGATTTATGATTGGACCATTTAAAAGATGGTAATTCATGAGGGATAGGAAAGGGACAGAAAAAGTTTAAATCACAACCTATATATTGTTAGAAAGCTGGAGACCATCCACAATCTCAGAAGGTTTCAATTTTATGGATTAAGATTACATAAGGACTTGTGATAGTTCCAAGTGAAGGCCCACCTCTCCAGCATCCTGACAATGGCCAGGACAAATCAGAAATGAGCTGTGCAGGCAGCTGATCCTGACTTTAGGATCACTGAAGCCTAACACTGCACTCATCAAACAGTGGTCTCTAAACCCTTGTGTTTGTAAAGCCCTATCACTAAAAAATTTTTGAGCACGCACCCTCAATATTCATATATTTCTTTATTTATAAACTACACACCTATACTGGTGAAGTTCTGTATTTTTCCTGCATCTCACTGGACCATTGCCTTCACAGGCATTTTGCAGCCAATACAGACACATTAGTTACTGGAGCTCCATCAGATGGCAAAGACCTGCCTGTTTAGCTACCTGTAATCACAACCCCCTCGCATTTGCTTCATGCACATTGAACGTGATGCCACTTAGAAACTGAAAGGGACAATTTGTCCAAGCTTAAGAAACCCTGTTGCTTAAACATGTGAGGAACATCAATTTAATGTGGGAAATATTAATAGGAACTGGAAATTGTTCAAGAACATTCTACTGTGTATTAAAAAAAAAAAAAAAAGCTGCAAATTTGCAAGTAGAAAAGAAGTCATACTGAGGAAGAACAAATTGGTGAAATACAGAAGATGCAGAAATCCTAGTCAAATGTTAGCAATAAAAATATACAGAATGCAAAAAAAAAAAAGGATAAGAGCGGTAAACTGCAAATCTAAAAAAAAATTATCCTGCTGAAAACAGCTATATCAGAAAAGATCAATGGGCAACAGAGTTAGAAGGAACATGCAAAAAACAGTAAAAAATTTCTGCACCAAATATTGGTCCATTGCTAGAAACAGGTATTATAATTTTGAACAGAGGCTCAGAAAAGACAGATGTGTTCATCACTATTTCTCTTCTGATTTCAGAAGGAAGCAGGAGGATAAATCTGCCCAATAAAACACTGTAGATGGACTAGAAAACCTGGCATCTAGAATGAAGAAAAATGTGATGCAGAGTCAGCTGCAATTACAAATGTACAAATCAAGCAGCCTGGAGGGAAACACACAGCATGGAAAACAGGAAAAATCTCAAAGACCTCTGAATTGACAGAGATATTCCAATATTTAAAAAGAGCAAAGAGATAATACAGGAAAATATAGATGTGTTATTCAGTTGCTGAACTTGGACATATAAGGAGACATTTCATTTACAAGCCCACCACACAGAATTGAACACTTCTGGTGCAATTAATAATAATCAATATGATTCATGGAATGCAGGTCTTGTAAAACAAACCTTCTTTGTTTTATCTTCTATTACTTTATTTTGGTTCACAGCTATTGCTCTGGTTCACAATGACAGCTGTTCTCATAAAGTATATTCACAGGCCTGTGCCTTCAAATCACTTAACCATGGATTTAGTTCCATTATATGGCATTAAAAGGATGTAACTTGGGAATTGGTTCCTATCAGTCTATTAGTGAATTATTTTGTCATTGCTACAGTTTCCACTGATTAAATTTGCACAGTAATTTGTGTGTCCAATCTTGGAACATAACTGCAATGCAGTTGAAGTGACCAATCACAAGAAGCAAAGGGTCAAAGCTAAAAACTCGCAAGCATAGACAATACTTTCCTTATAAATCTTCAGGTGAAGTCTTTGAAAAATGAATCTATCCTGAGCAATCAAGATCAGTTTGCACATGATTTGTGAACAACAACAGAACAGCCAAATGGTTCATCCAGTCCTAGCAACATCCGTGCTAATACTGCATTGCTGATCCAGTTACTCTGTTTTTAGCTACAGCAGAGGTATCTCTTCACACACCACCCTGACAAAGGTTCTGTGCAAACAGACAAGGCCCGATTTCTCCTGCTGGTGCAAACTGCTGTCTCTATTAATTTTGACCGAGCTAGTCAAGTTTCACCAGCTCAAAACCTAGAGTTGAGCAATAACATTGATAGCCACAGTAATACTAAAACATTATGGACTGCTTGTTTTCTGAAGGACATGGGTGTATTAGCTTTTAATAGGCTTTGTGTACAGCTTTTATATACAGCTATGCAGCTTACTGTACATATTTATGTTCCAATTTCTGCGCTGTTTCCCACTTGTTGCTCCAAGTTTTCTCTTCCCTTGTTCCCAAAAGGCTCTCTTCAGCAACTTTTCCCTGTGCTACTTTGTCTTTCCAACAGTTCTGTATCTAGTTGAGCACTCAGTGTTTTGCTTTATTTCATTGCCAGTGGTCTGTATCAGGTAGTAGACATTGGCATTTCTCTTTCCTGGGGGGTGTCACCGTAGCCTGTGCCCAGTGTTGTTGCCTTGCAAGTTTCCCTTCATGTCTGACACCTGCAGCTCATAAATGTGCAACTTTTTAACCTGCTGTTCTAATCTATCCTGTATCCAACTGTGGGCCATCAATCTAGTCTTCCTCCCTATTCTGGGACTGGTGGAGATCCATGGATCACCTATGGATTCTGTGAGGACCAGCGCCACTGTGCTTCAGAAGCATTTGTTAAAACCTGCATTAACTATACTCCATTTTGAGCCCATGAACACCCAGCTGTCCAGTCTCCATGTAAGCCTTGCTATTTTTAGTTTGGTGCCTCCTACATTTTACCTCTTGCAGATTTTCTGACATTTTATTTCATTTCCTTAGTGAAAACATATGGCAAACAGATGCCTAAGCAGGGCCCCATGCACCCATCTCTTTTTCCAGACTTTTCAGAATATTTGGGAAAATTCTGAGGTTTACCCTGATATGCATCACGATTGCAATTTATTTCAAGTGCTACCTTTTCAGTGACAGGCATCCTAAATACCGTCAAGTTTGGAGGTATGTCATTTTCAAATCAAATTTCTGTCTCTATTTTCTTTTTCCATAGGCAACCTTGAAAACATAAATAAACTAACCACCAGGTTTCAAAACGGTAGTAGCTGGTAGAGCTTCTTTCTCCTTCTCACATGCACATCTCATAATTTAGAATAATTCCTCCACAAACATCAGTTTACCAGTCCCTCCCTAAACCTTATGTTTTCCAGACAATGGCTTGATCACAGCTCTGAGATAAAAAGGAAATGATCTGAAGACTTGAAAATGCTAAATCTAGTTCTGCTTAAAAACTGCTAGTACTCTCTGAGAATTGTATTTAGCTGTTTTGCCTAGATTATGAGTGTATTGAGCTTGGGCAGCAGCCCCCCCACTTGCTGTGGCCAAGGCAACTATTCCATGGGAGAGAGTGTCTTCCAAACCAACAGGAAAATGGGCAAGTCTTCAGTAGAGCAATCCATCTCTGTCATACACTTTTTCCCCTGGTACTTCTCTTCCCTTTCCCATGCCTCACCCTTTGTTATACTATGCTAGGGCAATGCATTTAAAACTAATATTTCAATATGTTGAAATTATTTCTGAATTTTAATAGTGTCTGTGTATTCTGGAGAAAGTTTATTTTGGAAAGGGTACTATATGTGGATATCGGCATTCTTTCTTAAGGCTGCTTTGTAATTAATAGCTCACATGGGACCTGGAAGCCAAGAAATAGCAAATCTGTTTTCCCTCTGCTGTGTCTTCTTCCCAGGATTCATTCATTTCAGAAACATGAAATACAGAATTTATGATGCAATCATGTGTTGAGAAGAGAGAACTGAGAGCCAAATGTGTGGAAGGTGGCAGATTTACCCTTATAACTGGGTCTGTTTCCCAAATATGAAGATACTCAAGGTGTGTCAAGATTTGCTCCAGATATCAGGCATCAGGATGTAGATTTATTCACAAAGTGCAAATGTTTCATTTAGAAGCTGTTTAAATGAACAGCCTCTTGAATTTATTATTGTATTTTCTTTTTCCTTTCTCATTAATAATGTTGCTTTTTTTTTTCACAAAGGATGAGAATGTTGCGATGCACTGTTTTCTGTACCAATATGCAGCAATCAAATAATGTCAAATTAGATGATTTTTCCATTTCTAAGACATTCAGTGGAAGCTGATACATATGCTGAATGAAATTTCCCTAAAAGGCACGGGACATGGTCAGGAAGGACTATCAGCTCTGAGGCCACAGAGTCTTTCACAAGTGGTTTACTGGAATCATGTTTCATATTTTATATCAAAATTGCCCATTGAAAAAAAAAAGCAAAGCAGCTAAATCAATGCCGTCCTGATTGTCATATGTCTTTATCTCCCAGACAACCTATATCAATATAAAATGTTACTGACAAAAGAAGGATTCCTTTTTGTTGCTGTAGGAAGGAAGGGCTAGAGAAAATAATGGAACTCCAGTCATCATAGGTAATTCCCATAGGCTTCTTACTCTTTCTATATCAACTCATAATGTCCCTTACAGATAAAGGAGCCATTTTTGCTGTTTTTACCAAGGAAGTGCTAAACAACACAGAAAATTTCATCACAACGGATCACGAATGTGACCGCTGGAAAGATGCAAAGCTCTGTATTCCTCCCAAAAGATGACTTCTTAGTATCTGGGGAGCATCCTCTTGCCCAAACTCCAGCTGGTCAGCTGCTCACTTGTAGTTGCTGGTTAGCTGTGCAACAGGGACAGCAGCTGCCCGTGCCCACAGTGATGGACCTGATGGAGGTGCTACCTCCAGCTGAGACCTCCCAGGCACACTCCTGCTGGCAGGACTGATAGACGCTTTTGGACCATCCATCCTTTTGCATGGGAATGGGGCAGAAGACTCCTCTCTGTAAACTCAGACATCTCTGCAGGTCTCCTTCCATTCTGTGCCTGAGACTCCCTGGCGCAGTCTCTTGGCCCATTTCCACAGCACTCTCTTGATAACGTGCTTCTTAATTTTCCTCAGCATTCCCAGTCATCATTTCACTATTAATTACCAAATGTGTGCAAGGCAAAGCATTTGGTCTCCTGTCCTTCGGAGCCGCATGGGGCAGCTGCAGAGCAAAGGTGCCGGACTGCACCGGGGGCAGGAGAAATGCGGTGCTGGCAGTCCTTCCAGCCTGTGCCAGCTTCTGCTTCATCGCTTCCTACAGCTCCACAGGGGCCACAGGAGAAAGCTGACTGGAAAATAATGTGATTTCTGCCTTAATTAAATGAAACATTTGTATTCGTTTCTAAAAGGTACGGACATTCCCCCCCCCCGGAATCGCAGTTTTCAAAGGTATCTGATTGCCATCACATGCATTAAAAATGGTATTTAACAGTGACTTTATCAAATGTACTGAAATATCTACGTTACGTGCATAAATGTAACATGTTTCACCTTCTCTATCTAATCCAAAAGCTTCTTATTTTCCATCCACCCACCCAGGCACAGGCACACAGTTATTCATTAGGTACAAAAATGAACTGCACACCTTAAATATATTCAGATTATAAAAACTGCCTCCACCTTGCTACCAGAATTGCAAGGTAAAAATATCTATCTCTCTCTCAAAAGATAGATGGTGATAATATAGAAATGTTTCTACTTCCATAGCGCCTATACTAATACAAGGAGTCAATTCTATTTAAAAATAAATTCACACTTGAACAGTTGCTGTACTCTATACATGTATTTCACGCACTCAGAAAAAAATTGTTTAAAAAGTTATGTAGCTATAGTCAGGCATTTAGAAGCTAGGAAATAAGAGTGAAGAAGAATCTTCTGTGCCTGAAGGAACTTTTTTTCTTCTCATTCCCGTATAAGCATTGATATAGTCCATAATTACCTGAAAATGTGCTTTTTTACCACACAAATGCATAATCCTAAGAACACCTTTTCCTCTTCATTTGCTCTACCTCAGCCACCTGTGCCATGGACATCTATGATATTATTTACTATCCCCTCTGGCCTGGTTTTCTAGGGAAACAAATCGTATGCTACGATTTGTCCCTCAGACCCCACTGAAAACTTCTGAGCCCACTAAGAGGGCTCAAACAAATACAATGGAAAAGTGGAGGTTTCAAAGAAGAAAACCTTTTCCAAGTTTCAGGACAAACAGGTAAAAGTGAAAGCCCTATCAATGCCTTCATCAAAGCAAAGGCTGAAGGTGAACCCTGCTCTGCTGCTGGCATTCAGGTGGTTCAGTCCTGAGGTCCTGCACCTCAGGAAACTGCCTTCACCTGTCCTGCTGCACCAGAGCCACCCACAGCCCTGCTGAAGTCCTCAGCTGGCATCTCTTTTCTAAGCATCTGCTTTTTTTGAAAATTGGGGCAAAAATGCTCCAAGTGTGTTACTTTATAACCTGGGATGATGAGGATTACACTACATCCAGACCTACATCCAGAAATCTGGTTTAACTCTTTTCTTCTTTCCCTTGGTACTCCCATTGGCCTCAGCCTCCTGCTTTTGTCTGGCTGATGGTGTTTTGGCTCTATAGTTCTCCCTCCCCTTGCACACTCAGTTTGTCACCAAAACTCCCCCTCTGAGCTGAACGTTTGGGCTGTGCTATTTAGGCTTGCAGCCCGGAAACCTGCGGTAAAAATTCTACACACAAGGCATGTCAGGGCAATTTCAGTATTAGGTGATAAAATTCCCCTTCTTTCTATGCACACGAGTCAACCCTTCAGTCAATGTTTCCAACAACTGCCCAACCTCTGATAACCTTCAGTGTAGCTAAGATGGAGCTGTGTCACAGACCACAGATACAATGCCTATGTCAGGGGAAAAGGAAATTAGATATAAAAAAATGAGCACACTACTTTAGGGTTCATCAGCCATCTCTGCCAAACATGGATCTTGGACAACACATTGTAATTTTGCTAAAGACTGTCACCAGAGGTGTTTGCACATTGGCAGGAAATTGGTGAATTCCCGCCTTTCTTTTTATTCAAACTCTGCTTCCATTTTCTTTCACAAGACAGAAGTGTAACAGTAGATGGTGGATAACCTCTGGTGTATTCATAGATGCTGTGCAATACATATATACACATTATCACATTGATTTTCCTCTATGTGCCTTTACTGTCACTCCTCATTCCTGCAAATGACTAAATGAAGTAGTTGGCAGTGAAAAACTACAAAACCTTTCAGTTTGGCACTATCTGTAACACACTGCAGCTAATCTGCCTGTGTCCGTGAATATCCATCTAATCTACTAAGAATTACCATTTCCCCATTTTGTAGAGGTCCCAGTGTTAATTGTCTCATACAGAGCAATCACCTTTATTTTCTCTCTCCCTCTCTCTCTCTCTTTCTCTCTCTCTCTCTCTCTCTCTCTCTGTCTCGCTTTTCTAAGTCCTCATTTGATGATTCAGTTTGTATCCACATGCACTTAGTGACAAGTAACACTCTGACTTAGCAGATAATGTCTATTGAAGGGCTGCTGAGAGACTGGACATCAATCTAGGGAAGAAACACTACAAAAACTACAATGCCAACATGCAGTGTGGGGCAAAAAACCAAAACAACCCAACTTAAATTCCGAAATAAAAATCTATGCCATACAATCATGATTAGATATTTTGCTTGAGTTCCGATATGTCAACATTGGAATAGAATATTTTTTAACCTTAAATGAGTCAAATACTGGTGACACCGAAATCAATGGCAAAACTTATTTTGATAAAATGTGACCATTGTCTGAGAAATTTAAATGGAAAAGTATGAGTTTTAAAGCATAATATCTTCATTCTTCATGCCTTATGCTAACGAAATGATATGATAGATTGGTAAAGATTCAGAGAGCTTTACATAGTTTGACATTCTATCGCTTCCAATTTATTTTATAAAATAAAATATTAAATAAATACATACTTTTCTATAACTACATAAATTTGAGCAAAATCTAACATTTGACAATAAAATTTTAACTTTTCATACCACTTTCTTCTGAAATGTAACTATTTCTTGCAGCTTGCCTGATCTTTGGAAGTCGCTTCAACAATAACTGTGTGGATAGAATAAAACTGCTGAAGACTGCACCTTGCTAAGAATGGAGGTGAAAGTGTATCTTTGACATCCCTTCCTCTCCTTACTGTACTGGTACCATTGTTACAAATTGTTATGACTGCTTTTAGCACTGCTGCAGTGCTTCTCTAGGTCTGCTGTAGTGCAGTACAGACCCCGGGCATTGGGACAGTGGAAAAGATAAAGAGCTTTTGGGATGACGCATACATAGGGGAACAGAGCTGGAGAAGGAACAAGAAGGACAGAGAGAAGAGACTAGTGGCAGAGTACTCTGAGGGTGGTAATGTAAAGAACAAGGCTATTAATAACAAGAAACACATGTAGGGTGTGGGCTGGAAGATGGCAGATCCCAGCATCCCAGTCAGCAAGCTCATCCTACTGCTCCCTGAAAGCTTCCTTCCTTATCCAAAGGATGCAGAGCCAAACTACCATCCCACTTATGTTCTTTCTTTGCAGAACTACCTGTAAAGACAGACTTCCACAGGAAAGAGAAGTCACTTCACTGCTCCTCCACTTGTATCTGCATGCAGCCTTTTTCCTAGGACTCCCCATTGGTAGAGAGCTTGGTGTTGCATGAAGAGCATCAATTGGTGGGAGCTCTTCGTGCTCAGTGCTTGCAATTCTATCACCTGGAAAGGAAGTCACAGAGGACAGAGAGTTACACTGAGGGCGTTTGTGAAGGACTAACTTTTTCTCCTGAAATATATTTAGAATGTACTCCTGAAATGACAGAAATATATGTGTTAACATAAATATTACAGGGTAATTGGAGTCTACAGGAATTTTGTTTATCACATTTGAACATCAAGTTCTGCTGTGAGTCTTTAACCTGAACAGTAAGACTGAGGTTCAACTAGTCCCCGGAAATTTCTTTAGTCATCAGCTCTGAAACAGTCCTGGGAAACACATGGCACTTCCAAATTCCCATCAAACTTTTATCTGATTCACTAAAGAGCTAAGAATAATTTTTAAGAGGGCCAAACTCTAACGTGACAAACCCCTGAGTCACAACCCCAAACCAGAAGTTCAACCCACACAGCATTAGATTAAAAACACACCTGTGTAAAATTTTAATGCTCACTCTATCTTGGTTCTTGAACTACTTTCCTCCCACATGTCTGCTAGACTTCCCAGACAAACAAATTGAACCTGGACTCACTCCTACCTTCACTGTTGTCCTTTTGCCACACAGTTCAGGTGTCTTCTGCTCTCACCCAGGAACTGCATCCCTTCTGGTCTGCTTCTTGTCAGCCCCCTTATCTAGACATTATCCACATAAAGTTTATCCTGGCTTTACCTCTAAATTTTCCAATATGAGAAGAGAAAGTATTGGCAGATTCCCCATTTGCTTCCAAGGCCTGATGTTGAGGGGTGAAGGGAACTAATGAAGGGAACCTGATTATTTCTCACAAGGGAAATCAAGAATAATAAGTATGATCTCCTCAGGTGCTGGATCTTCTCTCCCTCCAAATTTTTGGTGTATTGCTTGGGAATATGATGCCAACTATTCCTATTGAGTCATAGCTCTATTCCAGATATAGCAAGAAACTGGACAAGTCAGTAATAAGCAGAGAAGTGCAGCAGTAAAACACATAATAAAACCCCAAGATAATCACAATTACATTTAAAAATACAATTGAGAGGAACAACTAATAAACATAAGAAATTACTTGCAAAAGAAAGATAACTAGCACCTGCTCTGTAGAAGTGTTGTCTTGGTTTATTTTGAGGCCTGGGGCTCATCAAAGCTATTTTGTGTTCATCACCTCCACCCTGTTCACTTTGGGACTGCTGTCCAGCTCAGAGTTGACCCTCAGCACAAAGCAGTCAGATAGACTGAAAATAAGATTCAATCAAGTTCCTCAAACTATTCAATCAATGTGCTATGTTGCCAACACAGTTACACAACAATTAGAGTTCTTTCATTTTCCCAGTGTTTTACCTGTCTGCAGCTGATGTAGAAGACAACCCTTCATAAATGATTGATATCCATCCTGAGGACAGTATGTGCCACCAGATATAAAACTGCTAAAATTACTCACTCTCTGTACCACCCAAGCATTAAGTTAATGCCCCTCAAGCTTCTCTGAAAGTTGGAGTTTTCGCACAAAAAGAAAATAATCTACATTCACAGTGCTCACAGAACATTAATCCAATCTACTATTTCTGAGGTATGAAATGAAGCCATTTTAGTCACAATTTAGGGTTTAATTCAAACTGTAATAATACTATGTTTTAAATAGAATTAAACATCTTTAACTAAAAATGGGCTTTATCACATGTTTATATTTTCCTTTTTATTATTACAGAAAATTGCAACAGGGAGAAAGCAATATTATCATGGCTCATCTAAGTACTGAACAAAGATGTAAACATTCAGTATAGTGTGCAGGGAATTAGTAGTAGCTTTAGCACTAGTGGAACTTGCACTGCTAATTCTCCACATAGTCAGCTGAACATGTATCCCAAAGTACTTACCAAGAAAACCAAAATTTCAACTGCATTTTAAAGTAAAATAGGCTTCAGAGACTTTCTTTCTTCGAGACAAAACTTTAAAGTAGGTTTGTCTCTACAAGACTGAACTTCAGGACTTCATAGTGTTACTGCCATACTACAGGAAAATAGAATAAGATTCAAACATTATTCATAAAAAGAATTCTTGCTATGGAATCAAGTCTCTTTGGACTTTGTGCATCTCTTTATGCAGCATCTCCATTCTACTGTTAGAGACTTGAGCACTCCACAGTTTTAGTGCATACAAGACACTGCCTGTCAGGCAGGTCTACCTGACTTGACAACTGAGTTGGTACCCTTCAGCTTTGCATCTTTGGGGCCAGATCACCAATTTTATTTTTCAAGAAGTGCTGATGAGCACCTCTGCACTAGAACTGTCTAGCAGGGAGGAAAGAAACAAATTTGAAATGTGAGCTTAAGCCATTTGTCTTATGCCAGCATCCCCCTCATGGCTTAGATACATCCATGATCTATGAGGAAGCAGGAGACAGTGAAGGAGTTAATTGTGAGTACCTTCTTATTTCATGTCTTTCAGAGAAAAGGGTCTGATGTCTGGCAGAAGTAACTTAAACTTTTCAAGATAATACCAGCAAGCATCACCATAAAGATCCAGGTCACGAGGGGTTCCCTAACTACAAAGAATTTGATGATACAGGAAAATGTATAAGACAGAAAACAATCAAAGCAGCACAGGACCAAGGAAGGTTCTGACATGAGAAAGTGTATTTCATGACTTGCTAACATAATGCTTCAGTTACATTTAAAATTGTATACCACCTGCCAGGTATTAGAAATGACATACTTTCTAGCGACAGATGTTGAACTATATACCTCAGTCATTCCTCCTCTTCACTTCTGACTCATGCTGACTCCCTTATGAGTGAAAGTATTCCTTTGTACAATTGTCTTATTTCCTATGTTGCCTTCAATCATTTTCAGTGCAACTGTATGGCCCATTTCTAAGGTAAGGAGCCAACCATTTTGTTGGCCATTACCACCCAAAGCAAGACTTTGAGGTTAGAGTGAAATTTTGCAGAAAAACTTATTAGACATGTTTAAAAAAAAAAGAGAGATGGACATAACAAATGCTAAGAATTGCTAGCAGAGCAATAGACAACAAAACAGAAAATACAATTATAACCTTCTATAAATCTGTATTTGCCCACAAAACGAATACTGCATGCAGCTCTGGTCTCCTCTTCTCCAAAAACAACAAAAAAACCCCAAACCCACAAAACCCAAAAAACCCCAAACCAAACAAACAAAATAAAACCAAAACCAAAACCAAAACCAAAACAAACAAAATAAAAAAGACAAAAAAGAAAAAAACAAACCCCAAAGCCAAAACAGAAATAGAAAAGGCCGAGAGAAAAACAAGGATGATCAAAGTTATTGAGTAAATTGACCACAAGGAGTGGTTAAGACTAAGAAAAGGCAATGCAGAGCAGAAATGAGGTCAATGGAGCAATGAGTAGCAAGGGGAAGTTGGACAGCAACAAACTGTCGGAAGAATCAGCTCGTTATATAGACAGCAGCAGACCTGGGAAAATCCTTGTCAAAGGACTTTCTAGGGGATATTGAGTGAGCATTTGAAAGAGAGATACACTGAGGCTACTGAGAATCCAAACCAAGTCTGGTTAAGGAAAGCCCCCCCCCCCAACAAAAGGTGCAGAACAGGCAGTTGCTCATGATCTGCATATGTTAGAGAAAAGCAGAATCAGAATCACATTCCTAACTAAGCAAGAAAAAGTAAAAATGGTTTTAAAAAAGATTTTAATATAAACTGATTTTTAATGCAAGCTGATGATATTACACCCATGGTCTGCAACTAAAAGACATCCTGAATCCTTCTTTCATGACTGAATGGTTTTACAAAAGGAATGTTTACTGGTAAGTATGGTGGATGAACTAGATGGATGAATCAGTTCAGTTCAGTTGATTTACCACTTTCTACTTTTTTACCCCCAAATACAGTTAATCTTTTTTTTTTTTTTTTTTCCTCAGGAAGCATTGGAACCTGGACAAAGAACGAAACCCTCATCATGCCAATATTCACAGAAATTTTACCATTGACATGATTGGCACTAAGATTTGATACAGACTTTCTAAGGTTTTGTAAAAAAAACCCAAAAAATGGACCAACTTCCTTGAGTTGATAAAACTCCCTTGTATGAACATTCTTTTGTTTTCAGTTGGAGCACCTTGTTGGGATTTAGCTTATTGTGATGCCACTGCAATTTGGTATTATAACAAAAGACAAATGTGCACAAAAGACAGTCCCACTGAAAGCTTTTCAACTGAGTTAGCTCATCCTTCTTCTGAAGTACAACTACTTGGGTGACCTAAGAAACGAAACTGAGAATATCTGGTAAACCATTGCTACAGCACATGCTGAAAGCTGAGCAGTAGTTCTGAGTGGGAAAAATCCTCGTCAGTGGGAACAAAAAGACATTGGGGAAAAAACAGCCAAACATGGATCTTGATGAAATTCTAGTCATGGGTAAGTTCTCAGATAGGGCCACAACCCCAACACCACCTTTTTTCAATGTTTTACCTCCTTTGGTTTAGCCAGCAGTGGACAGCAGTGGCTCCCCAGGCAAAGTGCCGTCAGTGTGCGTTCCGCAAGTGCCAGCAACACCAGCTCCCACCAGCTAGGGATGCTTGTTCCACCCTGCTTTTGCCAGAAGGGAGATCCTGCTGCAGACCAGGTGTTGCAGGCAGTTTCTGTAGCCACCATTCTCTCTGTACAGGCTTTTCTGCGTGACTCCTGCAGGGGTAGGTCAGTGGCAGGTACTGTAAACCATTCCTGCATCAAGGTCACAGTGTGAGGCTTGTGAATATGCTGGAAAAGAACCAAATAACCAGTGCAAACAGTGAGGAAGTGTTTCTATCAAAATAGAACGTGCTTTGCCCTAATTTCTTTCTCTCCTACTTTTACACCCTATTCAGTATTACTGCTGCTGCAAATATGTTAATGCATAATAAACCTCTTCTGTTTCACTACCATTTGAGAGCCCTACTTTCTGTAACACTATACAAATGATCCTCAACCAAATTTGAGCTGGTTTTGCCACAGATTACACTTAAAGGGCTTTGGATCAGAACTCTAGCAACTGTCAAAAACTATAGCACAACTTTTGCCAAGAATAGCAAACAATTTACCCCAAACTAATCCCCAGTACTTTGCTTACATCAAGAATACAGTTTCATAAAACACTGCCACATATTCCAGAGAACACCTCCCAGTCAAGAATTATGGAAAGAGTTTGATCTTTTTTCAGGGATGTATGTTACAAGGGGATCTCATTTCAAACAACCTTGTGCTCCTGAAAGACTGTGAGAGAGAGCAGTGTTCACTGTAACACAGTAAGGGCTGTTTTCCATGACACAGTGGAAACTTTACGAATGGTTCTTGCCAGCACAAGACGTTTGACAGTGAAATCAGTGTATCTGTAATAATAATGCATTGAAAAAAGCAAGAGAATTTTGAAATGCTCTACTGGAAAAAGAGACATCTTTGGGAACATAATGTAAGCATACTGGAAGTTCTGTGTCTATTGAGCAACACTCACTGAAATATCCCCAGCATGAGTTTTCTGAGAGTCTGTGTGTAAGGAAAGATGGCTGAGAATAGAACTAAGCATGTTAAATTAATTGCACATCTGGGTCCTGGTTCTGAATCCATGTATCTGAAAACTAGGAATGATCTCATGTGGAAAAAGAAACTGCTGCAAGCTCTTCCTTAGTCAGATGTACAGGAGTTCTGTGCCTTTCTAGGACCCTCCATTATTTCCTCCTACATTATTTATTGGTAATACAGAACAGTTTGATAACTGTATAGGGATGCATACAGTCATCAGATCTGTAAAAAACCACTCAAAATTGATCACTGGCTTGCAATGTAAGTCTGAGTCTGTCTGTAATTCAGGAAGTTCAACTCCATCTACACTTTTTTTTTTCCTGAGATATCTTTTGCCATCAGAGGTAGTATTTTCCCAGACCTGAAGGTGGAACTCTTGTTCCTTTGATGATCTTTACATGAGTGACATAGCATTTTGCATTGTCATTTTTAGCTCGAGGACATATGGACTTCTCTGAAGTCACTGCTGGGTGTCTGGAAGACCACATCAGCACTGGTGGCAGAACTGGACAGTCAGGCATGAACGTCATGTTCACAATGAAATGTGCTGGGTGTTCTTCAGATGTTCTCTGTTAGAACTCACACACACAAAAAAATCTTTCCTTTCAGAAACATCGTGATCCTGTTCCTTCTTTTGTGGCTATGTAAGTAGACTTCTTGGTGTTTTTCTGGAGTCATCAAGTTTAAGGAAAGGAAAGACTGAGTACAATTTTGTGGTTGTTGTGCCACCTCATATTGGACCTCTGTATTCTGCTGTGCATGCTTGAGCTACAGTCCATCTTTGAGAAAAATCTCCAGTTTTGTACTGATAATTTTGCATCGTTTCAAAAAAGATTCACAGACAATTCAATCCTATAGCAAATTAAGGCTTGTCACATTTCTAGTCTAATTTTTATTCTAGTTTTGCTTTCAGAATTTTGTAATTTTCTGAAAACCAACATCTCTATGCCTCAAACATCTTTAAGTACTACTTAGACAAGTACTACTATGCTTATGGCAAAAGTACCTCCTCACCTGCATTGGACATATTTTAAACATGAGCGTTTAAAATAGCTCATGTTAATTCACGTCTTCCACACCTTTCATAAGTTTCTTGTGGACTCTTTTCAATGTTTAACATCCCTTTGAAGTGTTAATGCTGAAACTGAATGCATTGTTTTGATAATGGTTTCATCAGTTCTACAAAAAGGGTGAATATGCATTCCAGTTGTATTTGATGTTCCTCTGGTTTTGCTTCAGAGCATTAGTTAGCAAAAGCTTTGTTGTGAGAGCCCATGTTTAGTTGATTATGTCCAGGTCCTCTTTAGCATTGTCTCATGCCAGTCATTCTCTCCCAAATTCCAGGTATGCCTTTAAGGCTTTATCTTGAATGAAAAATCTCCAATTTAACTGGCTTCAGAGGAGTATTTTTGAAAGTGAGAAGAGCTTATAAAGCACTTAAAAGGAGTCTCTCTAAATGAATTTCCCTTATCTGTATTTGCAACAGGAAAGTAGTCATTTGGTATTTTTGTCTAGGTGATTTCTAATAGCACCAGACCAAGAACAACACCAAGCCAAGCTTATGACAAATCTTCATTTAGAATTACTCCTCTTGAGAACTGTCACCTGAATCACTTATTATCACTTATTATGAGGGAAGACTGAGGGAACTAGGCCTGTTCAGCCCTGAGAAGAGACAACTGAGAAGGGACTTCATCAATGTCTACAAATATCTGAAGCAAGGCTGTCAGGAGGAGGTTTCTAGGCTCTTCTCAGTGATGCCAAGAAACAGGACAAGAGGCAATGGGCAGAAACGGATGCACAGGAAATTTCACCTCAACATGAGAAAGAACTTCTTTACTGAGCAGGTGATTGTGCACTGGAACTGATTGCCCAGAGATGTTATGGGGCCTCCCTCACTGGAATTATTCAAGAAGCGTCTGGACACAATCCTGTGCCATGTGCTCTGGGATGACCCTGCTAGAGAAGGGAGGTTGGACCAGATGACCCACTGTGGTCCCTCCCAACCTGACCCATCCTGTGATTGTGTGAACTACAGAGAATTTGCACTACATGTTGTATTTAGGGAAATAGCATATTGCTTTACATCAGAGGGAAGCTATTGCATCAACATTACCACCTTTATCAACCAAACTTAAATTCAAGCACATTTAATCAAATATTTTTCATAAAAATGTGTTGACTGGCATTTAATTATTGGCATTTAATGACTATATCCAAGGTCAGCTCTTCCATCGTTCTGCTTATAATCTGGGTCAAACTGTTAACACCAGGCTAGCCTGTGTCATCCTCTTTTGCCTTTTTTAACTATGTGTTCAGTGTAAGCTTTTTTTTAGTACTCTGGCATTCCCAGTGTTCCATTGCCATTCCGGAAGCTGTACTGTGAGCAACAGAAGTAATGAAGGCCTGGGATTCTGTGGATTTGGATCCTTCAGCCCCTAAATAGCCTTAATTACAATAACCAAAATTTATTCTCCATTAGTCCTGTGAAAATCCCATCTAGCAGTCTGGAACTATGTATATGTAAAGTGGATGGCTAACATATGCATACTGACTGACTGCTGCTAACAAGAATATGTAGGAGCTGAGCTTTTTGCTTACTATTCTTTTGTTAAGGAAACAAATTTAGGTTTATTTCCTCACTGACATATCAATTTCCACAAAACTTATAGGGCTGTAGTGACTTTCTCCAAACTAGATTGGAACTGGCCAAAAAGTCATGGAATGACAGATGAACAGATAAGTCTTGTTTAGAACATTAAAATCAACATACATTCATATTTGATACTCTGGAGATCTTTCTTAAGTTTGTTCTATTAATGCTGTTTAGTTAAAAAATGGTCCAGTAGTGATGTAAAATAGTTGCTCTACAGATATTTTTAGGCAGACAGACAGTTTCACACTTCTATTCAGAGGTGATAAATTGATCAGAAGCCATACGAATCTGCCCTTGGATGTTCTGCTCCACCTCTGCCACAGGTGCAGGAATGCCTGCGGGGAACAGATGCTCTGCCAGCCGGGGGATGTGGTATCGGGGGACGATCCAATGAGCAGTGACAGACACAAACAGGTTACATTTATTTTCAAATTTAATTTCAAAACATGCCGAGGGAATGCTCAGACGTTTTGTCAGGGGAGGCTTAGGTTGGATTTTAGGAGAAGGCTCTTCACCTAGCAGGTGGTTGAGCACTGGAACAGGCTCCCCAGAGAAGTGCTCGTAGCACCAAGCCCGGCGGAGTTCAGGGAGTGTTTGGACAATGCTCTCGGGCACACGGTGGGACTCTTAGGGATGGTGCTGTGCGGGGCCACCAGTCGGACTCCGATGACCCTTATGGGTACCGTCCAGCTGAGAATATTTTACGATTCTACGAAAAGTTCCTAAAATTATGGCGAGAATCTTTGGCTCTCTTTTAAAAGACTAAATTTCACTTTTCCCTTCCGCTAAGCCCTTATGCCAGACTCCCGGTGCTCCCTCCCTGGCCAGGACAGCTTCTCCGCCTCCTTCTCCTCCTCCTCCTCCTCCTGTCCGTCTCCCTTCCCGCCCCCGACCTGTCGTTCCCGAAGAGAAACGAACACGAGGAGGGAAGATGGCCCGCGGGCGGCGGAGGGTGTGTGCGTGTGGCGGGCGGGGGCTGGGCCGCTCCCGGCGGCGGAGGGGGAGCCCAGCGCGCCGGCTCCCGCCCAGTGTCCC
>VZRZ01007216.1:186524-260482 GCA_013398175.1 Climacteris rufus | reverse complement strand
CCCCTGCCCGGCCGAGGGGCTGGGGGTGTCCAGCCGGGGAGCCCCTGCAGCGGCCGGGCCCGAGGTCCGCCCGCGCTCCGGCCGTGGGGAGCTGATCCGGGACAGAACTTGTCACACCAGCTTGGACTGTCTTATTTATTTATTTACTTATTTATTCTTTGCAGTGTGACGAATTGTTTAGCCTGGCATAGCCCTAGCTTTTAAAACCGTAAGTCAGGAAAAAGAGATAGTTTTGTCTGCCCAAAGCCTTACTATAAGACTTAAAGCCCGTCTTTACTTCTTATGCTTCTGCTCTCTGTGTGCACCCCTTGCCTTTCCGGGGCATGGTACAGGCAGGGTAGGCCTCTGGAACCCATTGGTCTTAAGCTGCGCCAGGGGAGGTTTAGGTTGGACATCGGGAAAAATTTCTTCACAGAAAGGGTGATTAGACATTGGAATGGGCTGCCCAGGCAAGTGGTGGAATCACCATCCCCGGAGGTGTTTAAGGAAAGGCTGGATGTGGCACTTAGTGCCATGGTCTAGTTGGCAAGGTGGTGTTTGGTCATAGGTTGGGCTTGATGATCTCCCAGTTCTTTTCCAACCTAATTGCTTCTGTGATTCTGGGGTGTGACCAGAGGCATAGTTCTGTTAATACTGAAAATTGACTATTAGGGCTCTGGCTGCAGTTTGAACTGGGCTGCAGCCTCCTATGGCAGGCGTCAGCCCACTACAGACTCGCTCCACCGGTTCGGCTTTGTCCAAAAAGGTATTCATGTGTTAGTCATTACGTAGTCTCTGCCGTTCCACAGCTGCCTTAAACATGTAATCCAAGACAAAATGCCTGTTGTCTGCTCTGATTTCTCAAAATGCACCCTTGCCTTGCCTGGATCAAGTTTGTTTTGCCAGGTGATCTGCAAATGCACAGGTCTGCTGGGAACCACAGTCTGATACACACAGCTGCTGCTTCTGGATGTTCTGTGGGAGATCCCACGCGTGTGGCTCCTTTTCCCACTAAGCAGTTTCATGTTACTTTGTGAACATGCTGGGGCTGGTGACTGTGCCTTATTTCAGCCTAACAAAGCTATCTTCCTTTGATTCCTTTTACAGGCAAAAGGAGAAAGATGTAATTTAGCCCCATAGTGCAGTGTGGGTGTAACTTGCCACAGGAACATGTCTCTCACTGACTTACAGGCCTCAGCCAAGTGAGCGATGGTGAATATGCTGTCACTGGAATTTTGGGACCAGTACCACTCTAAGAATTGTTTTAGGTCACCTTAGGGAGAAAGGTGTTTTACATCCTTATATTCTAATTAATTTTATTTACAGGGAAAACCTTTTTGGCTTTCAGCCCTTAACAACAAGACATTTACGCTGGAAGTACTTTTTCTAGTGGCAGTGGTTGTCTAAAATGTTGTAAGTGCATTAAAATCAAATCAGTGAGTTGCATTGTGTTTCCCTGGGCAAGCAGAACTCTTGAGATTTGTTGTGCATTGTTGTACTGTATTTGAGTGGAGAACACTAGGCAACTTAACAGAAGTTCATGAGTGTTAACATTTGATGTGTGTTAGCAGCATTTTCTGAAATTTACCATAACAAGTAATAAGTATGTTAACCATACATGGAAAGAATTTTACCTCTGTTTTACCTCTGGTTGACTGCAACTATGTGACTTGTGCTGCTACAGCATGCTTTGGATATGTCTTTTTTATTGACATAGTTGACTGAAAGTTGTTCTGCATGTGGGTCTTGATCACTTCTGGGTAAGTGTCAATTCCACTGAAATATAATTGAATTGAATATAATGGAATATTAAATGGAAAATGTTCTACTTAGAAGATAACCTCTAACAAGGCTGTAATATCAGCATTTGAAAAGACAAAATTCTGTAATTTCTTTGTGTATCAACATATCTTGCACAGAGAGTAGAATAAAGGACAGTTAATTACAAATAGTTTCATCTAGCATTTTAAATTCCTGACTTAGTGATACGATACCCTCTTTTTTTTGCTCAAACTGGAATTTATTTTAGAGAATCAGAGCCATGTATTCCTGTCTCAGAGAGCTCGAGATTTTGTTGTTCTTGGAACTTGGTATGTGCCTACTTGCTAAGTAGGACAGGAGGGACTGTCCAAGCCCCTCTCCTCGTGACAGACCTGTACAAAGCAGTCAGAAAGGGAAGGTGTCTGAACAGCACCCTCTGAGAGGGGGCTCAGAACTTCTGCAGGTTCCATGCTGACCACAGTTCAGCTCCATGGATAGGAGCTGAAGGCAAAATTGCCTTCTTAAGAAGCTGAAGTTGAGAATGGTGGTTTCACTTGCTGGAGGAGAGTGGTTCAGAGGCTGGACAGGGCTGCTGCTCAGAGGGATCTTGACAGGATGCAGAAATGGGCAGAAAGAAATCTCAAAAATTCCAGCAAAGGCAATAAGAAAGCCCTGCAGCTAAAACAGGGTGGGGAGACTTGATGGAGAGCAGCCTTGCAGGAAAGGACTCAGGTGTTGTGGAGGAGCTCACGCTGGTTGGAGGGCTGGAGCACATGGTATTCCAGGAGAAACAGAGGTGGGTTTGTTCAGCCTTAAGAGAAGGTGAAGGAAGGGGAGATCTTGCTGTTGTGGGAGGAAGCTGTAGAGCCAGGCTGCTTTGGGGTGGGGGGCATGGCACTGGGATAAGGAGCAATGGACACAAGCTGGTTTAGCTACAAGGAAGGCCTTTTTGGCCGTGGTTGTTTTATTTGTTTGTTTTTAGCCTGGACAATAGTCAAACACTGAAGGAGGGGTCCGTGGAGGTGTTACTTGGCTGTACAAGAGCCCATGCAATGACATTTAATTCATCTTGTACTGGATGGCAGTGTGAAAATCCCTGCCAACCTAAATTGCCCTGTTATTCTGTGACTACTGGAGGAACAGGCATTATTACTTTAGAAATTAATTGTTAAAGTTGTGTTCAGGAAAACACAAGTCAAATAAAGGATGCAAGGTTTCCTTGAAATTGCATCAGCAACAAGCGGCAACTTGTAATGTTAATTTTATTTACTGTATTGTATGAACTTAAAAAAAGGTAAGACATTGCATATTTTCTTATTGATAATTTATGGCTTAGAATTTTTGTTGCAGAAGCTACTATACTATTTGAGAGAATATTAAGCAGGAGACCTGATGAGGATATATGGAGTTCTTATATTTCTTTCACAGTCTTTTGAAGTTGCTGCACAGTGAATTTTAGGTAGCAGTGTCTTTAAGAGGTTGGTAGACACTGTCATGACAGTTACTTTACTGTCTGGAGAATTTTTAAGGAGAATAAAATGACTATCCAGAGCCCAGGATTCAGCCAAGTCTTTGAATTTAAACCTGTTGCATATTCAGAACATCTACTCAAGGCACGTGGCCATTGTTTACATTAACTCTTCTTTCACAGTGCTCCAGATTGTAAGTCATCTAAACTATCAGTTTTGACTCTTATCAATCTCTAGATATGATTTAAGGGTAAGGACAAAGTTATGATGGATTTAGCTTCATCTCTGCTGAATTTCTCCTAAGACAGAATGGGCTGTGTGTTTCTGGGAGTTCACGTTGTGTTACAAGTTTGAAGAATTTGTGTCATTGCTGCTTCAAGATGATTCCATATTAAAGAAAAGCATGACATGGCTATTAAATATCTTTAAGGAACTTGTTTTTAATTAATTCTGGCTCATAAACTCATGGATTAGTGTGTAAGCTGTCAAGAAATTAAATGTGTGTTCGAAGAGGAAGTACTGCACTTTTGGAGTATGATGCTTTTTATCTTGTGCTCATTACAAAAAAGATCAGTTCTAGGTTCAAAAAAGTTCAATTGTGATATATGAGTGCCTCTTGCAAAAGTCAGGGACTATAGTGACCAAGGTGTAATAGAATGTATTTTTTATCATCTTGCACTGAAACTACTGTTTTTAGAATGGTGAAAAGAGTAAATCAATGCAAAAGGATTAAAATTCTTCTTGCAACCTGAAAAATGTAAGGTCACCCACCCACTGCATGTTTATTTGAAGGTTTGTACAAAGGACTGTTAATATTAAATGCCTTGGGTTAGAAGGGGATTTGTGGGACTGCTTGATAGTGTGTCTCTATAATTGCAGGTGGGGATGATTTAGCAATGACTGCAAAGTCAGTTGATGAAGTCGTTTCCTTCTGAGGTTCTGAAAAAGGAAAAGATGTGTCAGTGAGACCTTAAAGACTGACTTCCCCTAACTTGGTCTACTCTCAGTAAACATTCAGTTTTCCAATTTATTCGTTGGGTGGGAAATAGATAAAGGAGGAGAGTCTTCTGTTAGCATTCTGTTCTTCTGAAAAACAGCATTGTTTTATTTGCAGCTGTTCTCCTCCCTGTACCAGAGGTGCTTTCCCTTTCTTACTGGAGGTTGCTTACTTGGCTCCTTTGAATCTGAAGCAGGTTTGTAGGTGTCCTGCCTGCATCCTGCACTTGAGGGCAGTTCAGTCAAAGATCCAGTGCCATCAGCTGGTGTCTGCCCTCATGTTCTCTCTGCCTGCAGCAATCACAGGTCTCAGAAGAACATCAACACTCTCCCTCTCCATTTTCACACCGTAGGTAGATGTGAGAAAGATAATGTCTGGTTTCACCATTGGTAATATGTTTGGCTGTGTGAAAAGCAGCCAAACAGGCATCTTTTTTAACCTGTTCCATTCTAGCTCTTCATATTTTCAGGAAATGGAATGCCAAAATTAATTTTATTCTGGTGTCTTTTCAGGACATGTTTTACAATTTTTAAGATGATTTAAGGGTGTGAACCGGCAAAACCTGAACTGTGATCCATCAAAGCATCTAATTGGAAGTTTTTTCCAACCCTTTTCATGTATCATTAAGCTGCAAAGCATATTTGCCTCTGCCTTAATTACTTAGCTGTTTTTCTCTTGTTAGTGTTAAGTTTTATTTATGAAAATTGATCCCCAAAGCCTGAAAATAAGTGGAGATAATACATTTAAATGCAAGTACAATATCCAGATGTTAAGTATTAATACTGCTCAATTGTGGTTTGGGAGGTACGTGATTACTGGAAAGACTGATTTACCTTATTTTGCTTTCTTTAAAAAGTGATTCACATTTACTACTTCTTGTATAATTTTTTTGGGTTTTAGGTGTTTCTACCTTGGTGAAGGTATACTGGACAAGTGTTGACTTGAAAGCTGCTTTTAGGATGTCTGAAGATGAGGAAAAAGTTAAACTGCGTCGAATTGAACCTGCAATTCAGAAATTCATTAAAGTGGCAATTCCAACCGATTTGGAAAGGTTAAAAAAACACCAAATAAATATTGAGAAGGTTAGTGCTCACTTTTTACTAATGGAGTTCTTTTTACAGTATAGGAGCAGTCACGCTGAAAGACTATATAGAGATTGTGATGACAAGCTGATGACAAAATGCTTTAATTCAAATTTAGCTAAAGATGAAACTTCTGTATTGTCTTGTAATTGTGTGCACAAAGGCCTTTATGTTTGTAGTAAACATCAGTGTCAGCAATAGTTTGGTTGAAATGCTTTTACAATAATTTACATTTTATATCTTTTACTTGCATTTTAGCCATAATGAATGTGTTACAGTACTTTTGTGAGCTGTCATGATGATTTGCTTTTAAATACTTTTTGTAAAATTAACTTTCAACCATGTAAACTAAACATCCCTAGAGCTAAAAAGATAATTTCATAGAATCTGATCCTGTTTATTTT
Source organism: Climacteris rufus (assembly GCA_013398175.1). Classification (NCBI taxonomy): domain Eukaryota; kingdom Metazoa; phylum Chordata; class Aves; order Passeriformes; family Climacteridae; genus Climacteris; species Climacteris rufus. Next base: position 254,790 of record VZRZ01007216.1, on the reverse strand, counting down.
ACAGGCTACTTTTAAGCAAAAATCACTAATTATGTCAAATTGCTTAGAGCAGCAACATTATTTACTTATGATGAAGCCAATATCTCTAACCTCATTTCATGAATATTGATTTAAACCTTAGGTTCCAGAGATAGTCCAAACAATTAATCTCCTAAATCACTGTTTGAAGAAACTATAAAATCAATATATAATGAAATTTGACCTTGAATACACCTTTTCAGAGGAAGTGGCTACCGTAAATTCATCATCATTGCTTCTCGTCTATTTGAGAGTCCAGCTTTCTGTATGACAGTTTCTGAAGCTATATCCTTAAAACATCAGTTCTCTATACTTTTTCATTTCTCTCCATGTTTTCCCCATAAAAATGCTTGTTTTCTGAAGCAAATTCCATGGATTGGATGGCCTTTCACTCCAAGAGGGAATAAAATGCATGTGTATCCAAGAGAGTTACAATTTTTCTGTAAGTCTCTGTTAGGTGAAAGCCATTGTTATGGTAGTACAGGAAGGTGGAGATTTTATTTGGCATACTGCCCTAAACTTTGTTGGTGATATGCAACAATCCTTTTAACAAAATGAAAGTGCTGTGAGACACTTTTTCTCTGTTGCTTTCAGTTTTAATGAAAAACTTCTCTTCTCTTGTGACTGTGCCAAAGCTAAAGGTTGTTGTGTGAAACATTTTTTACCTTTGGCTGGGGACCATTGTTGTGGTGGGAAGATAGGGAAAGGTAATACAAAATGAGAAATTAAGGTATCTGAGTCTTACTGCAGTCTTGTCTGAGTGTATACATTTGTATAAGACATTTATTGAAAAGCTTTTAGCAGGAGATACTCTGAGAAGCTTTTGAGTTCTCTCCATGTCCAGTGGATACTTTCAAGGAGAGATGGAAGGGATCCAAAGCATAAACATGAAGGTTTCTTTCTAAAGAGAGCTCTCTCAAGAGAATGGGACAAAGAAAAAAAGAGATTGAGTGGCTAAGAGTAGTCTAATGTTTTATATTTCTGTTGTGGAATACAAACTGTTTGGCTATAGCACAATTATGATTAAATATCACAGAATTATGGAACCACAAGTGATTTGGCTTGGAAGGGAACTTTAAAGGTCGTGTAGTCCAACCCCCCTGCCATGGGGCAGGGACACCTTCCATTACATCAGTTTGCTCATGTCCCATGCAACCTAGGCTTGAACACTTCCAGGGATAGGGCATCCACAACTTCTCTGGGCAACCTGGTCTAGTGCCTCACCACCCTCATTATAAGAAAAATTCTTAAGTCCAATCCCAACTTATCCTGTAAATGTTTAAAAGCACCGTCCCTTGTGCTGTCACTACAGGCCTCTGTTTTTCTCCTAAGCCCTCTTTATTTATGGAAAGGCTGCAGTAGGGTCTCTCAGGAGCCTTCTCTTCTCCAAGCTGAACAATCCCCACTTTCTCAGCCTTTCTTCGGAGGAGAGGTGTTCCAGCCCTTGGACCGTTTTTGTGGCCTCCTCTGGACCTGCCGTAACAGGTTAGGACTCTGTAGATGTTTTTACTTCAGGGATCTCCCTTAGTTAGACATGTATTTATTCATGATAGAGTTGTAGAAAGTTAAGGGGTTGGAATGGACCTTAGGTATCATCTAGTCCCAACTCCCCTGCAATGGGCAGGGACACTTCCCACTAGGCTCAAGGACTTATCCAGCCTGGCCTTGAACAATGCCAGGGTTGAGGCATCCACAGCTTCCCTGGGCAATCTGTTCCAGTCTTGCCACCCTCACAGTAAAAATTCCTTCTTGATATCTAACCCAAATTTCTCCTCTTTCAATTTGTACCCATTACTCCTTGTCCTGTCACTTCAGCTCTTGATGAAGATTCCATCTGGCTTCCTGGTAGGCCCCCTTCAGATACTGAAAGGTTGCAATGAGGTCTCCATGCAACTCTGTCTTCTCCAGGCTGAACAGCCCCAGCTTCCACAATAAATAATGTCAATACCATCTCTTCTCAAGCTTTTCTATCCTTGAGGCCCCCAGAGTGAACATTTTCCAGGAGTATGGCCTACTTTGTGTTGGATGACAAAGAGAAGTCAACAAGGAGGAATTCTGTGGCCACATGAATGTCATTGCTCAGAGTGTGTTAAGTCATTGGATTCTTTGGGCTCATCACTAGCACCCTAGGAATTTTGAAGCAGAGAAATAAAACCTCTAAATGTATAAAGCAGATGAACATGCTAAGCATTTCTAGTAGAAATTATGAAAAGCAGTAAAGATTTCCTAAGGAATTAACTGGAAACCAGGATTTATTATTAGTTATTTGGACAATGTATTACAGTCAGTTGAAATTGAATAAGTGATTTTTTCCTAAACCCCTTCTGTTAAAAACTCAGAAATTTGTGCTTCCGTGTTCTTTCAGGGATGACTAAATTGGAGGATCTACTGTTGATAGAGGGCTCTTTGTCCATTTTATTTTGAAGAACACTGGCAGTAATTTTAAAGGCGTAGTAATTTATGCAGAGGTTGCTAGTTTCCTAGAAAAATGACGTTAATCTGACTTTGTTGAACACTAAACCTTTTATCTTCTGTAGCACTACAAAGTCCTAACATGAAAGAACTTCCTTCTCTGAAAATAAGTAGTAACTTTAGATTTCTTTTTGTATTTTAAAAAGCTGAGTTACTTCTGATCCTTGTTGCTGTGGCATCTGAAATTATGAAAATAGTTATGGAAAGATGTAGGCCATAGATAAAGTATTTTATTGGTAACAAAGCATATTAAGAAATTGAGGAATTAAACTTTACATATAAATTCCTCACAAATCATACTAAATATTTTGTCTTGTTATTTAAACAATTCAGTAAATATTCTGACATTGTCTAGTATTGTGAGTGCATTCTTTGATAGTTTCAGCACACATGCCAGGAATCCCAGCTTCTACTTCTATTATTTTACTACTCTTCTATGAGAAAGTCTCTGTATTGTTTATGTCAACTGCCTATAGCAGGGATTGATTTATTTTAATGATGAAAAGGTTTATATGTGATAATATGTAGTTCTTTTGCCAAACTTGCCCTCTGCTAATGTAATAATTCTTCTGGTCTCTGTCCCGTGGGAAGTGCTGTATGGATGGCTTCCCACTGAAGTTAGTGGAGCCTCATGCAGGTGCCAGATCTGGACTGATGGTTCTTGTAGCTGTGTTTGTAACTCTATACAAATGGCAAGTGTGAATGTAGACAGTAGCATTGTGTAATGAATACAATTTTCATTGTGAATAGTATGAGATACCTCATGGTCCTCTATGACCAGCACTGCTTATCCACTGTTCCACTCCTTGCTCCTTCTTCTTCCATTTGTTCTACTGCCCACCAGGTGATTTATGCCACAGCAGGATCAGGATGCAATGTCACTTAGTTGTTAAAAACTGATGCTGAAACCCTGGCTGTCTGCAACTCAGTAAAATACAAAATTGAACAAAATTCTTCACAAAATACATTGCTATTTACCTCTCTAATTTTGCAGTGGAATTGTTTATGACTCAGCTTCTTTCATGCCAATTTTGCAAAATTGAAGTGATCTTTTACTGAAGGTGGCTTTTTTCTGCATAGGCAGTTGGTAAAAATAGCAATTACATGGAGTCTTTTTCCTCTGTTTTAGTATCAGAGGTGCAGGCTCTGGGACAGGCTGCACGAAGAGCACATCAACGCAGGACGGACGGTCCAGGTAAGGGGGTTAAACTGACTGTGCTTCTGATGGGATGAAATTGCATAGATAGTTCTGCTTACCTCAGGGATGGATCTTCAGAGGGGCATATGTTTGACAAGTTGTGTTTTACTTAATTTAAAAACTGTATCGTCTGAGGCAAATACAGTCAGAAATGTTTTGTTATTCCTGAGGAAACAAAAGTTTGGAGACTCTGATCTTTTGCAAACTGTCCTTTTACATTATTAAATTAGAAGACAAGTATTACAATAAGGGATACTGCTAATTTTAAAGCATGATTTCAGACAAACAGAACATCTGGACTAATGTTTTGGTGTGCACATCTATTGTTAGATGCGTGATATCATCACAGGAGGAAATACCAGCACATTTGTCAGCATGGGCATCATCTCAGTGACTTCATGCATGGTCACCCACAACTCAGCACACAGGGAATCTCACACCTGTTTCTAAAAATACCCATGTGTTGATGAAAATGATGCAGAAGCTCGTGCCAGACATCAGCTAAATAGCACACAGGCAAAGGTGATCAGTGCAGAAGAACACAAAGAGCAGATCTGCAGCACAGTTTGCTGAGGCAGTATAGCACCTGGTGGTTATAACCTGCTGGACTGCCAGTGTTCTGGGGACACACGTGTTGGCCAGGAGAGGCATCTTGTGTTGGTTTCACAGATGTTGTTCAAAGGAGGGGCCCCTCTTTGCTACTCTGACAACCCTTCTGTGACCTGCTCTGCATGCAGACAAGCAGCATTTGCCAGCACAGGTGGCACAGTCCTAAACCACTGCATTTCACAATTCTAGTGTTGTAAATTCCCATGTTTGCTTCAGTGTCTCAGCAACTCTTGTGGGAAATTAGACATGACTCAGAATGAAAAAACCCCAAAACCAAAACAACTCACCTCAGAAGGAAGAACTTAATCCTGGTCGAACAACAGAATTAGACTGTAGGCAGATCTGGAGATAAGTGTCATTTTTGAGGAATGGAAGGTGTTAATGAGCTTTTTTATAGTGTAGATAAGAAGTTACAAACAAAATCCAGCTGATTTTTCTGTTAATTGGAGATTTGAATGTTTATTTTGATTTTTCACGAAATACTTTCGAAATTTGAATATAAGTTTATTCTTAATATTCAAAGAGTCTTCCAAAGGTGAAAGGTCTGTTACAGCAATGGCATTTTAACAGGTGTGCTGTAGTAAGCATGTGTTTACTTATGTCTGCTCTCTAATCTGTTTTCACATCTGAGTGTGGAAAAGGCTTCTCTTGGAACTTTTAATTATCAGTATCATTTCTTTAGTAAGACAAAATCTGTCAATAATTAGAGAATAAATAATTGTGTCAAAGATTATATTTTTAGATATTTTAAGTGCTTTAATAAGAAAACAAACTGCTTATTTGTCTCTAGAAACTTTTATATTTGTCTTGAATCTAAAGATTGCTATTTTAACTTTCAGCCAAAATAAATTTTCTTTTATTTTATTTAATGCTTATTGCTTTTAGATCTGGATACAAGTTATGCATGAAAGTGGTTCGCATTCTGGTACCCAGAGAGCAGAATAAGTATCTGGGTCCATGCAAGAAGAGCAGACTGGCTCTTTGTTTTAATTAAATAGTTAGGAGTCTGGAGTACTTGATAATAAATTATATGACATGTAGAATGTGTTTGCTGTAAGCTGTTTAAATGTTTACCAATGGACTTGTGATCTGTTTGTTTGCAAAGAAATCAGATTAATTATTGTGATACCAAATGTTCTCTGCAGCACACACTTTGCTCTCAAAATTAGATGTTGTAAAAATACATTAGGAATCCCTAAGTCAATATTGACCCAAGGCATCCGCCACAGGTTTTAGACAAATATATGCACAGCCATTCAACATTTAATCCATGTGCACATAATTAGCCATTTTTCTGAATTTTCAGTTTACCCAGAATAATTACTTCTGTTGTACTTTTGATGATGGTCAAAATTATAATAGAAGTATAGAGGAGTGTGAATCTATAGCTCTTCTTTCTGGTGACCGGGTGCCACATTAAAAACTTCTGTAAAGGGAAGCAAGGAAAACAGAGAAATCTTTGCATGCAACATGAAGAGACCCTTTCAAAAGTACTGAGAAAATAGCTCTTGTATATCATGTATTAATTTTTCAGAATGTGCTCTTGTATATTTTCATTTTTAGGGACTTCTTAAAATGTTAGGGCCTGAATAAATTTGCAGTTTTCTATGCTTTGCTCACATATGTGCTGACTGAACCCCACAATTAATTAATTATTGCAAGGTTTGGGCTAATTTCAGTGAAATGGCAGTATTTTGTTGTAACATCTAAGGCTGCCTTGATTATTTCTGTAATGGGAGGAAGGGAAATGCTGCACTTACTAGAGAGGAAATAATACATTAAACAAAAAAAAATTAAAAGTGCTGTGGGTGGACAGTCTGGCTTTAGTCTGTATTCAGTCCACAAAAGGAGACTCTGTTCTGCAAAACACACATAGGCAGACATAGTCTCTCCATTGTAACCTGGAAAGCTGCTTGAAAAATGTTCATTTATTTCTCTTTTTCACTTTTATGATTTCTAGTTCAACTGAAAATGGTTTGCAAGTGAAAGGTGGTTTCCAGTCTTCCCTTTTTTGCATAAATCTTCAAAGCTCAGTTTTATGGCTCAGGTTTTCTGTAACAGTGAAACTCTCCTACAATCTCTTTGGTCAGCAGTAGTAGGATCCCAGGTAGAACAGTCAGTCCATGTTGGGCACCACACTTTTTAGGGAAGGTATGAAGTGATGAGGAAAAGAACAATGAATGCAGTCAGAAATTGAGAAAAGACTTACTTGTAAAGATCTACAAATCAGGTATTTTGCCCAAAGAGCTCCTGACAGCATCCTGCTGTTTGCAAACATGGAAAAAATGGTTGCAAAGAGGACAGGGCTTGTCTTTCTCTGTTTGGAATGGAGAGGGTTAGAAATACCTGGTTTAAACTGAGGCCAGAGGGATTTCTGTTAGACATGAGGAAATGCTATGGCATACTGAATTCTTGCAGTATGGTGTGAAGGAGGTTGTAGCTCTTCATAAAGAATTCCATTTGAAATAAAGATTGCTGTTTGGTTTTGGAAGCTAATGGACCAAAACTGCAATTACTATAAAATAATAATAATATAATAAAAGTATAATAGAATAAAACTATAATATAATATAATAATGTGTCTTTTGGGTTGAATTTGGAGAGTTTGAAACTCCAGAGTTCCCATAAATGAGAAGAGAATTTTGTATTACCTTCTATGCTAAGTAAGCTTGGTTTTAAAAGTGGAAGCAGTTGGGATGAGAGTGATACACTTTGATGCTCTACCCAGAAAGTAAACTCTGTGCCATTAAAATGATTACGAAAAGAAGTCAGAGGCATTTGCATATCCATAACATTTATGGTGTTACACCCTGGTGATGTTGCACATCCTAGGATGTGTCTCTTCTCAGCGGAGCCAAGAGTTTTTTCTGGGCTGAATCCGTTCACCTTCTCTTTAATTGACAGTAAGTGGAACAAGAGTCCTCTCTTCAGAACCACAAAGGAAGGACTACTAAAATTAAATTTCACTAAATAGGTGAATATCATCATCTGGTTCTTCCATCTTCTTGCTCAGAGATATTTCTCTTTGATCAGCACGGTAATAATGAAGAGTGGAAGTGAGGATCTGATTTAGCCATTCCTTAGGGTGAGCAGTTTGTATCTCTTGAAGCTTCTGTTCAGACTTTGTGCAAACTCCCATCAGCTGGTTGGTGTTGTGCTGCTCACTGCACAGGACTTGGAGTTTGCCCCAGCTGCAGCTGCAGTTCTACAGACCCCGAGCAGAGTTATTTGCTTTAATTCAATTTCAGCTGCAAAATTCTCCTTTTTCTTTAAAAGAAGCTGCTGTGGAACCATTATTGTCTCATCCCAAACTCACTGTTGTCACTGTTTCACAAGTTTTGTTTGATGTGTCTTTTTTTGGGGGTCTCCATTATGGCCAAAGATAGGATAATAATAATTTTGTTTCCTGAAATAAAACAGCAGGATCAACTTGGTCTCCTGCATATAGTTCTCACCAATTACATAATTAAGTGCTGTGTCTAGATAGTCCTGTTTTGTTTCTTAAATGAAATTCCAAGATTCTATAAACCAAGAATTTTGGCACACAGTGCACTGTGACAGTGATGACTTTCTCCTTTCTTCAGTACTTAGGGGCAGGCCATGGGGGGAAGATAACAGGAAGAGTGAGGTGTATTAAGATGAGAAAAGTATGAGGAAAGTTACTGGCTACCATGTTTCTAATCCAACTCAGTATCTTGCAAAGTTTTTTTTTTTGTATCTCCCTTTTTTTTTAATTATCAATCAGTGTTTTTACCTGAGGTTAGTCTTGAATAAAGCAGCCTAATTTGGCCAGTAATACTCTTAATGTAAGCATGCAATCCAAGCTAATCTAATTTTAGTAATTTGACACATGATTTTAACAAATCAATAGTTCTTCCTTTGGATGCCTAATACTGCTTGTGCAGTGTTACTTCAACACATTGTTGAATTAATTTACTTCTTTTCTAATTATATTTTCTACTATTTTTGTCATAAATGTTAAAAACAATTAATTCTGCTAGAGTAGATAAATAAAATGAGTTCCATCTAGTTCCTACTTTTCCAGGTAGGCAATTTTCCTTTCTAAGGCATTGCCTGTACCTGGTTTGTATTACAGAAGAAAACCTTTCTGTTTCTAACCACTCACTGATGTTAATCCACTCTCTTGTTCTGTTGTGAGAAGAGCATTCAAAACCACTGGTAAATAGTGTGATAAAGAATACAATTTATTGTATCACTGTAATGTAATGCAATGAATATATTTTTATGAGTCTTATTTTTTATTAGATAAAAACTCTGTCCTAAATAAGTGGAATAATTTAAACTATAAATTCCCACTTTTCATTTGTAGGAAGAGAAAATTTGTATGCATCTTTAGATTTTAAAAGCCCAGGCAATAAGAAAACCCTTTCTTTTTGATGTAGACAGAAGTGTATCTCATGGGAAATGCCTGCACACATACTCTTCTTGCTAGCTGTGAATAGTTTATATCTTCTCAAAACTCTTGTAACTAAAGAAATATTTCTGGTTTATTATATTTTATATTCCAATCAAACAAGTATATCCGTCCTTCATCTGAAAAAAAAGAAGGAAAAAGTAATCCTTCTCCTTTGTGCCTGAAGTTGTCTTCACAAAATGGAAGTGTTGGTTTTGGTGTAGCTGGGAGTTATGAATGACTGTATGCTGAGGTCCCATGATCATCACAGGCACTTATTATTACAAAAAAAAAAAGCAGATTTTGAGAAGCAATCACTTACTTTATTTGGATATTATTGCAACTTGCGTAAATATTTTGGCAAAGGCCTAAATTGATCAGAGAAACAGAAAAACTTCAGCAATTACACAGTGAGTTAATTAGCTAAATACTTTAATTGAAACCCAGAATAAAACAAACTGACTTGGAGAAGCAGATAAAGCACAAAATTGACAGCCAGAAAATGAAAATAGTGGTGGGGATGGCTTCAAAAATACTTCTCCCTCGATCATAAAGACAATAGTTGCTTCCCAGGCACTGAAGGTGTCTGCTGTTCCTGCACAGTCCTGCACAAAATAACTCCTCATCCTCCTGTTGCAGCAACTCCGTGCCAACGTGAGGGAGATGGAGCAGCTCTGTTTGCGCGTCCGGCAGGGAGACGTCCCAGTGCTGCAGAGGATGATCAGTCCTGTTAAAGAGGAAGCTTCACTTGCCATTCAGGACTTCCTGCAGCTGCATTCTGAATCTGCAGAAGAACTTCAAAGGCAACTCAAAGGACAGGAGGATGCTTCTTTAACCAGATCTGCAACTGTAGGACACGGTAATAGAATTTAATTCCTGTATTTGTTGTATCTGTATCATTGTATCCAGTAAGCAGTTTCTCTGACCAGATATAAACGAAGTAAACAAATGAAATTTCAGCTGAATAGTGGTTATTAATGAAGAAGTAGATTTCTTTCCCTATACCACACTTTTGTCATGACTTGTGACTGATTTTTGATAAATGGGAAATGCTTAAGTATCTTAAGAAATTAAATATCTGTGGCCTTCCATGAGAAAGATCCTGTAGCCTTGGGTCTTGAAACAGGGGACTGTTCATAGGAAGCAGGATACTTACATTCATGTTTCACAGAAGCTTGAATTCTTTTTGCCCCCCTGCAAATCCCTTGATCATGTGCCACTTCACTTTCATTTAGGCCATTTTCACTGAATTAGGGAAGAAACACCAACAAGATTTTTATGACAGACAGTGTAATATGGTACTGCTGAAATATATGGAAAAGAGGAGCAAGTCTCTAGGTAAAGAAGAACATCTCTTCCTGTAGCATTTTAACTTGGTAACTGACAAGAAAGAAGAAAAGAGTATAAATCCATGTAGATAGAAGATTTTGAAAACACACTATGATATGCCAGAAGTCAGACATTTGCTGTTCTTTCCTCCTTTCTGTAAATAGTGTCTTTCAATCCTTGTTCTATCATTCTGTCTTCAGAAAAACTCTCTATTATGCCCTGGTGCTGGCTACTGTTCTCTCCTAATGATCTGTGAGAAAGTTGCTTACATCAGGATTAAATCCTTCCACATAACAATAATTAGTTTGATTGCTGCAGTAGCAGTATTATTTTAAATAATTTGAACATTTCATGTGTCTTAAAATCGAAAGAGTATTCTTAGTCAGTGGCATTGTAGAAGAACCTGCTGTCAGATTTGATTTCATGACCCTTTTTGTTGCTACACAGAACTGTAAGAACTCTTTCAAGTGTGATCAACAAGCCAGTGAACCTCGAGGTTGGCAGGGAGTAAAGCAGATTTGATGGCTGGGCTTGCTTTCAAGAATGTCATGTGCAGTAGTATCAGAAAACCTTGTGAACATTAAGATATAGCAAACACAAAATCACATTGTTTTAGAAGGGACCTCTGAAGATCATCTAGCCCCTGCCATGGACAGGGACACCTTCCAACAGACCAGGTGGCTCAGAGCCCCATCCAACCTGGCCTTGGACACTTGCAGGGATGGGGCATCCACAACTTCTCTGGACAGCCTGTGCCAGTGCCTCATAACCCTCATTGTAAAAAAATTCTGTCTTCTTACAAGGCCAGCAGAAAAGACTGAATTGGCTTCTGACATATGAATCTGGACCTCTTCAACACCTTCAACATCTTGTAGCTGGTTCAGAGTTTGTCCTAACATCTTTGTGGATTTCAGTGTTTGACTATTTGCAGCATTCTCCTTCCATGAGGAAAAAGGAAAGAGATAGTTCAACCTCTTCTCTTGCAGTCCCCTGGGACCCCCTTGTTTCAGTTCTCAAAAATGTGCTTGAAATTTCAGAGGCTGTTTCTTAAATGCTGTAGAGTGAATTTCATCAAACCCTTAGACCTAGACCTAGATAGGCCTAGCTCATCTAAATATTTTTAACCTGTTCTCTTTATGTTTCAGCCTACCTCTCTTTTTCTTTCTTGTTCAAATTAATTGCATCAAATACCTGCTTAAAGCTACCTTTTAACCTGGCAATGGACTTACATTTCTGTGGTCTTCTCTAACTTCAAAAGCATTCACAGAGACTTCCTTGCTACCATTTATGCCCCTTGGTAGTTGCAATTTATTTGTGTTCTGGTCTTACTGATACTAACTTTTCATGCTTATATTTTTCTTTGCACTCATGTTGTGTGTCAGATTCTTCTTGCATAAACATCTTGCTCTGCATCAGGACAATTTGGTTTTGTCTTCCTTGAGGAACTTCTTCCACATAGTTTCTATTTGACCCAATTTGTTGACACCTCTATTGTGGGTAGCTCATTTCTTCAGTATTCAGTGATTCCCTTCATGCATACTAGCCATTACTTTCAGTCTCTTTGTGAACTCTTCCCTGTTATGATCAGAACTAAATTTAAAATATCTCTTCTCTTGGTAACTTTGTGCAGTTGTTCTCAGTACATTCCAGTATTTCATTGGAAAGGCCTTGTCCTGGCTTGCTGCTTTTCTAACAGTTACATAGGTGGCAAGTGGGAACTAGAGCTTGATTTCAAAGAACAGGGCTGCTTCTGAAATGTGAAATACTTTTGAAATATGGAGGACATTGAGCATAGCAGCACTTCAGAAGGACAATACTTTGATCAGAAAGATGGGGATGAGAAGAACAGAAAAATATTACTGGAACGACAGGCAAGTCCGCTCAGGAATATGGAGATAATTCACCCCATTTAAAGTGAAACAGACAGACAGGCAGACAACTAAATACAATTAAACTGATTTTTTTTTCCAAGTTTGCCTGCCTGTGAAAGCAGCTCTGTTGAATTGCTAACACAGACACAATATATTGCCTATTCTTTTGTGCTTAGAGGCTGCAGTCCTGAAAGCAAATCTTGGCTGTTGATTTTAATCAAAGGAGCTTCAATACGCCCGTTCTTTGGAGCGTGTTGCTTCCCATCTGGTGGAGAAGGAAGGAGTTTACAAATTCAAATCTCCTATTTAGAAGGCATGTCAGTGATATGATATAGTCCCTTCCCCATTCACCACCCTCAGCTGAGGGCCAATAGAAATGGAATTTAATTGCATATTAAACAAATATTAACAAAAGGTGAGACTCCACTCTTAAAATTACTAAAATCTTTTAAGCAACATATTGAATCTTCCAGAGCATTAGATTTTTATCTCAAGTGTAATGAGATGTAAAGCTGCTCTGTGAAATCTGCAGAGGTGTTTTGTATTATTGTATTTCTGTGGAGATGCTGTGAGTGAACTGGTGGAGCCACTTCCATTCTCAATTCTATTAAAATTGGTTAGACTTGATAAAGAGTGAAGTGGTGAATATAAATTTCTTACTCATACTTTCACCCCAAACGTGACCAACTTTTACCCTTCTTGCTCTTTACCTTAGTTTTTTGAAGTAAATCAAGAATTTTCTTGAGGAATTTCTTCTCACTAGTTTTTAGTTTTAGAAAATGATAACATGTAAACCTACTTAGAATTTTAATTGCTTTTGAATGTGTGTCATGCAAAACTTTGGTATTATTTATACACTTCAAGGATGTGCTTTCCTACAGTAAAGCGTAGATTGTTAGGAACAGACCAGAGCACGGGCATGGGAGGAGGCAGTTTTGCTTAGTGAGCTTTTTATTTTGCTTTTGAATTATGAGTATTTTAATTTTAACCAATTTAGCATGCATGTGTCTGATTAGGGAAGAGTATGCCTTTCTTGGCAGAAGAAACTTGATTTTGAAATAGGATTGTGTAGGATTAAATGAAATAAAATCCTGAAAACCGGTGATAAATGTCAGAGTATGCAGCAGAACAGTTTTCTCATAAAATGCACACATTTGGATATATGAATAATTATATTGAAAAGGGGAAAGCAGTATTTTAGAACTGAGTATACAACATTATTTAATCTGAGGTTATAAATCAAAAATAGGTTCTGTAAGAACAGGTGATGATTGTAGAACATGAAGTGCCTTCCATGTCTGGATTCTTAAAGGAAAAGAGGTAGAAATAAAGACAAAAGAGGTAGAAAGAAAGACAAGCCCACATTAACCCCCCAAATTGCTTACTGCATTGTTGTTACTCTGCTTACTTAGTAATTATGTCTGAATATCAACTTCATGGGTGTTAGACTTCTACTGAGCTGAGTAAGAAGATCAGTCCTTAATGCATTTTGAGATAGTGGGATAAAAATTTGAAAAATGGACAAATGTTATGAAAATGTATCATTTTTATTTCATTTTAAATTAATTCCATGAATAAGCATGCACTGTTACTGATTTTGTAATGAATATTATTATTTTTATTTGTTTTCCATTGGCCATATCTGTTGCTGTAACAGTTATATAATATTATTACCGTACCTGGGCACAATCATTGTTTCTAAAGAATTTAATACAATATTTACACTTTAGTATTGTTGGACATATCTAACCAGCCTTCCCCATAATAATCTGTCTCTTGGGACTACTTCCCAAGGAAGGAAACACCAGTGTCCTACTAAAGGAGCAATCTCCCTTCAGAAATTGAAGTTGTCTGAATTGAGATGATCTTTGTACCGTGTTTACATACATCCCTTCCCCAGTCTGCCTTTCAGACTCTCAAGCTCTCTTAATCCTTGCTAGTGACCAGCCAAAATTGTTATTTTTCTTTATTGCCAGTCACTTTGTTGTCCATAATTACACACATGTCCACTGCACCCTCAGTGGCTCGGGGGTGGGCTCTGACGAGGAGGTGTGTGTGTGTCTGCTCATTGTATCTGCTCTCCCCAGGCCTCCCCACTGTCTGTCATTCCTCATTTTTTCCACCATACTTTGGCCTAATGTCTTCTGCATTTGGTCCAGGTGATCTGGAGAGGAACATACTTGGGAATATCCCCTGTACAGCACCAAGCTGCAAATGTCTGTGGCTCTCAGTACTGTTACCCAACCAATCCAGCACGGAATGCTGGGCGCCACGTTACTTGGGTTTCACTACTTTTGCTCTGAAAGCTTTTTCCTCCAGCTTCTTTTAGTTCCAAATGGCTAAAAATTAAACCAGTAGCATGATAATCAATCATAAAATGAATAACTGTTTGTTCAGTTTTGGAAGCACAGTGTTTTTATGTGTCATATGTAAATGAAAAGTTTTTGTCCCAAGTTCAGTTTTCTCAGCCTGGTTTGATACAAAATGAATTAAATGACCTTGAATTCAGGAGTATAATTTAGTATCATTTCAGGACTGGTTGTGAAAATGTGCTGATAGAAATGAATCTATTTCTTTGTCAATTACATCCTTTTAAGAAACTGTCTGGTGCTGTAAGACCTCTCCCTGTATGATCATTTTTGGGCCTTTGCTGGCTTGAATGAGCTTAAGTATCAGGTTACCCTTGAGAAACTTCAAGAGTGAGAAAGTCAGCACACTTCCTGCATCCTGATTGAGTGCATTTCTTTATAAACATCACATTTCTCATTCAGAAACTTTATCTAACACGGAAGTGAAGGATGGCTCCCAGAGTTTAATCCAGATCTACTCCCGCCTGCCGGAAATACCTCAGGAAGAAAACGCCGCCGAGTCCTGGGAGAGTTTAGAAGGGGTATGTTGGAACTCCCTCACTGCCATGTTGGTGCTCTTGGGTTTAGCAACTATTACAAAATAACATTTGTTTTTTATTTGCAGGACTTGATTGAGCTCAGCCAGTTGGTGACTGAGTTTTCTCTCTTAGTCAGTGTAAGTATTAATTCTGCCTTCTGTCCTAGTCTCCTGCAAAAAGAGGGTGAATGGGTAACTCCTAGGTGGGGACAAAAAAAAAAATGAGGATGTGTCTCTCCTGTGATTCAGGCTCTGCCAAAGTAACCCTTTGAGGAGGCAGCAGTCTCCTCTTTCAGCACCAGTGCTGGGAGTTGCTCCCAGGTTCTTGTCACCAGAGCAGCTACGATGTTCCAGGCAGTGCACGTGGCCACAAGCTGGACCTTAGCAGAAGCTCTGCAGTGTTGACTGCAGACTGCCCAGGTCCTGTTCATTTTTACAATTTCTAATTGTAATGGTGGTGACAACCTTCACTGCACAGGGTGGGTGTTTCTCAGGTACCTTTTCTCACTTAATCAGGAGTACTGGAAAAATCCCTCACCTTTCAGGCCCTTTCTCTGCTCTCACAACACTGCCAAAATGTCGGTTCCCAATGTTTAGTTCTTCCTGTGCCACAGGGAATTTAAATGCACAATTCTTTAATCTCCCTGCTGTTGGGTCAGTAGGCATAAATAAGCTAGCTTTTGTCCTTTCTGCTTCATCTATACAAACAACACCCAAGGTAAGAACCATTAGACTGGAGAGGGACTGCAAAAATATTCATTCAGTAGTTTAAAGGTTAAAGGAAGAGGCCCCATTCCCAGGACGTTTTGGATTTTACACTTAACCATCACTAGATACAATTGCAAGCACCTAAGATGGCTGGACCACATAGTAGATGAAGATACCAGAGCTGGTGTACTGAGCAGTTTCTGAATTAGAAAGAGGCAAAAAGTTCAGGATGTCATTTATATTAAGCTGAACATCATCAGTCTCATAATTTTGTGACATAAAACAGCCTGAGTACTGCTGAGATTAAAATAAGAACAAACAAACCCACAGACCCCTTTATCTTCTGCTCCAGTGTTCCCTGGGAGAGACTGCAGGGGAACCTGACTGCATCTGAATAAAGGATGGAATGTTTTTGTAAAATTGAACAGTAAAATACAGAGCAACATCAAGTATATTTTCAGTGCTATCACTGTTTCTAAAGTCATTGTTCTACAGGGTTGTAATTAAACACTTCTGCTTAGATTTTTTGATGCAGCTTTGTATGTTGGAGTTGGTACTGATCTTATAAATGCCCTTTATAGAATTTTTTTTGAACGTGAAATTCAGCAGGGAACAAAAAAGGCTAGTTTGGATTATTTTTCCCTTTGGAATGAGAATTCCTCTACCCATAGAAAAGATTTAGAAATCATATGTTTTGGGTTGTTTTCTTTAACTGCAGCAAGACATTGTCTAATATCCACACCATATTATTACTGAATGGTTTAGATGTTTTTAAAGTAAGTCTGTGTACATTTTCAGCAGAGTTTATCAGATGCTAATCATGGAGCACCACGAAGGCTGCCGAGTGCAGTGTGCAGCAGATGAAAGCTGCTGTGGGGCCCTGATTACAGGCATTAAAATGGTGTGTATTGGCTCACTGCTGCTTCCCAGCAGGTCACCTCACTCATAATTCCTTTGCATCTAGTCCCAGCAGGAGAAGATTGACAGGATTGAAGACCATGTCAACAGTGCTGCTGCGAATGTTGAAGAGGGAACCAAAAACTTGGGGAAGGTAGGGATCTGCTCCTGCTGGTGAATCAATGGTGCTCTGCCTCCCTGCAACCCTCTGTATTAACCCCATTGATCGGCCCCCTTTAATGCTGAGGGAGCCAGCAATTAAGGAAATAAGGAAGAAATGACCCACAGGTAGCAGGGGGAAAAAAAATCAATCTCACTTGTAATTTTCTATCACATCCAGGCTGTAGGAAATACAATTATTTAATTTTGGGAGGGCCTTTTTTAATGCTGCTTTGGTTTACCTGCAAAGACAAGTGCATTCAGTGACTGCCTCACAAGAATCACATAAACATAAACCAAGAGGCTCCTGGTGCTGGGTCATTTCCATCCCATTCCATGTAGATGTCGGGTGCTAAATAAACCCCAAAGCTCAAGTCAGGCACATCACTGAAACGTTTGAGCATTTTCTCAGTTTCTGATTTGATTTAGTGTTGGTGATCAGGGAATATCCAGTGTACACAACCAGCCAGAACCACCTGAAAGGAGCTGGTTCACAACTGCATACATAAGACAGCTGATTTTGCGTTGTTTTTAGCACGTTGTGTCATACTTGTTTTAAATACTAATTTGTAAAGTTTATTTATCACTGAGCATTCAGTGATAAATGCCAAGAGCAGTGAGGGGAAAATGCACATCACCACAGGCAAGTATTCTAACTATTTTTTTTTCCTTTACAGGCTGCAAAATACAAGCTGGCAGCTCTGCCTGTGGCAGGTGCAGTCATTGGTGGAGTGGTGGGGGGTCCTATTGGTCTCCTTGCAGGCTTCAAAGTGGCAGGAATTGCAGCTGCACTTGGTGGTGGGATTTTGGGCTTCACAGGTGGAAAACTGATACAAAGAAAAAAACAAAAAATGATTGAGCAGGTCTCTTCCAGCTGTCCAGAGCTTTCTCACCAAAGTGCCAAAAAATCCAGCTGAAGTAGAGATTCAGTGTGGCCAGGAAGCACAGCGTAGTAGCTGTGCTAATGACAGACTTGCAGCCTTCTGCTGTATGTACAAGGCTGAGTTGTGTGAATTGTGATGACAGTACTGTTCCTTGGGAGGGCTGAATCAGTCGTGTCAGAATTTCTCTTTTCAGACGTGGTGACATCAGTCCTTTGAAAATTATATTGGTAACTTTTAATTATATAATTCTTAGGTGAGCTACATGCACAGCTGTAATGATGGGTGACAGGTGCTTCATGCCAAATTTGCACAAAGTGTCTTGCAGACAGTACAAAGAGATACTTGGAAAATCCTAGTGCTTTCCCACAAATGCCATGAGAAGCTGGAGCTTTTATTGTAGTGCTCCAGAGAAAAGGAAATAAATGCCATCAATTTTTCACGGGCATAGTATTTTAAATTTATTTTCATTTATCTGGATTCCCAAACTCTTCCTGTGATTCCCCAGGATATGACTGACAATGCCCATCTCTTAACGCACAAGGAAGTGTTAATGGTCATTAGAAAAGGTTGTGTGAGCAAAGTGGAAAAAATTATGTATTTATCACATCTGCCTCCATCAGCCATGTCAGATCAGCAGTGGAAGCAGCTTCTCCTCCTTTCAGGCACTTTTTTTAAACTTGTGAACTCCTCTACTTGCTCGAAATGTAGTTAGGAATTAAACAGTCTAAGCAGCAACCCTGCAGGACTGCTACTGCAGGATAGTAAGTTTCCATAGCTGTTGTGCTCCTTGGCATGTCCTGAGAACACCATACAGGATGAAGAGCCAGGCTCTGGCATTTTGAACCTGAAGCCTACCATTGCTTAAGCAGCACCTATTGCAAGATGTTGCTCTTGCTTCTCATCTCCTGGAAGCCAGAGCACCTTGGTGGGAGAGCTGAACCCTCCCTGGAGCGCAGTGCTGCAGCCAGGCCCGCTCCCTCAATAATCTCTTATCCCTCAAAAGTGGCATTATTGGGCACCAGGTCAGGGGAGAAGGAGTGAGGTCCCTTCACGGTGCCAGTGCCAGCTGGCAGCCCCAGATGTTGGGACTGTGTGAGAAATGTCAACCTGATACAGCTTACAACGTAAACCACCCTTGTTTGGGCAGCTGCACGCCTCCTGCAGACGGTTCAGTGCCAAAACTTCTGCTTCCACCAACCTGCAGAGGAGCTACTCAGCCTTTGAAGATTTTGGGACATGCTGTGGAGCCTGTATGGGGTGAGATGGTGGTTGTGCTTTTGCTCACTTTTTATAGTGGACACCTGTTATCTTTCCCTCCTTAAGAAGCCTTTTGCTTCTAAAGCTTCAATTGTTAAATACAGAAGTGTTAATATGTCGTTATTGTCACATAATTGTACTATTGTCACATAATCTACTGTTTGGCACGTGGTCCTACCTCCACCCTTTCAGGACACTTCCCACACTACTGCTGCTGCTGTTTGGGGGATCAGAATCTGAGGTTGGGAAGACGCTTTTTAAAGTTTTTAGATTGGTCAATTCATCCTGAGCTCTGCTTGAGTCCAGTTTTACTAGGTGCACACTGAAGTCAGCGTTTAGATAAGGCTCCATAGCAGGGAACACTGTCCAAGGAAGTGTAACTACAGCAAGAGCTCCCTTTCAATAGCCACTACTTTGAAATCATCACTGGAAATCACTGTCTGCTACTGACAGATGATGGGTTTTTGTGCCTAGAGACACTGTAAGCAACTGTTAGTTACAGCACAAATAACTTCTTCTGAGCAGTTCTTCCTCGTTACTTTTACAATACTGAAATTGCTATCAGCCAGAGCATTATGTCTATTTTAAGTAGTTCTGAGGCTCAGGGAAGCAATGTGTGCAAGAATAGTTCTCACAAGTAATTGCAGACATTGTCAAAGCTGCATGTGTTGAAGCCACGGTGCCTGCACTGGTAAAATCAGCTGGAGTGCAAAATCTGACCTGAGTAATTCAGCTCATTTGCTCCTGACAGGCAAAAAGCCCTTTTCTTTAAATGCATCTGCTTCAGATGTAAACACAGGTAATGAGCTGGTAACAGAGTAAGGCTGTTCATTCCTTTGAAATTTATTTTCTACATTTGAAGGAAGACAATAAGGAAAAAAGTGTTCTTAATCAGAAACTGTGGTTGATTCTTTGTATGATTTTCAAATGCTGTGCCTGCTTTCCTGCTGTACGCTGTGAAACCTCGTGCATTTCAATGACAGCAGCCACATCGGGGATGTTGCAGACTCCAGCCTCTCCCCCCAAGCTGGAATTATGCCAGGACAATCTAAATTCATAAGCCTGAATTCCTGCCCCAGCTTATAAAAATTCAGCTTGGTGTGCACTCATTTTATGAAACGTCTACCACGAAAACTGTTCTTCCCCCTTGCGTCTTTATGGAAGCAAATTCAAAGCATTGTGTACACAGAGAGGTGGGAGACTGTTATTTATGCTATGATGTTTTAAAATAGGTGGGTTATTTACATATGTGAAGAAACATCAGCATCTGAGTAACCAAACTAGCAATTAAATTGCTAGGCATGTTACTTGGAAGAATTGTAAGATACAAATAATTGTTTCAGACCAAATAAAAGTTTTTGCCTATGAGACGGGTTGTACCATTTACTGAGAACATCAGGGTTTAATTCCTTTCAGCATCCTGAAAGATAAATCCCTCCCAACTGTGATAGTATTAAAATCATCACACTACCAAGATTTAAGAATCCTGTATTGAGTTACCAAACACTTACTTAAGCTATCAAAATGTTTACATTGACTGAAATAAATACAAGTTCCTAAAATGTCACATGCATCCGGTAACTTGTAGACACTTGGTAGCTCAGAAATGGACTCTACTTCAATTAAGGAGAGTGTGGAATGGGTTTGTTCCATATGGGGATAATACTGATATCTTTGACAACTGCCCCTGGAAGCTGTGAGAAGTGTTAAAGGGAGTGGTTAGCTGAGCACCAAACGGTTAAAACCACAGATGCAGATATCAGAGCGGAAGGGCTCAATTTGAAACACAACTTGGATTTTGTCCAGCACTTGACTCTCTCCAGGCAAATTCTCTGTAGCAGCAGAAGCACAAAAGCTGCCCCTCAGCAGCAGGTTAGGCAAGCTCAGCTCAGCTTTGGCTGTTCAGCCTTCTGCCTGCAAACAGCAAAGTCACCTGAGCACTGGTACAGCCGGGTCAGTGGCCATGGAGAACCCAGGAGAACCAGATCCAGCTCCAGTGACCAAACACTGAAATTACTTGAGCTTGTAACTGTCCTAAAACTGTTACATCTAATTGCCCACCTAGTGCTGGGATGCCAAAGCTCTGGGAGCAAGTCCTTACTCTCAAAAACAACCTTGGATTAAGGAATGGCAGAGCAGGTTCATTGCTTTTACTTTCTAGCTGAAAGTGCCAGCCACTGGCCTGCCAGGTGGACAATGAGGGGGGGTAGCATCTCTCCCCACAAAGAGAAGTTTAGACATCTTCCACCAAAGAGCAGTTCTAAATCCCAAGCTTCCAAAGAACCCCAAGGAAAAACAGGAACCTCAGAGGAGTAAGGTAAGTACTTGCAGGTACCATGCAGGAATTGATTAAAATTTCAGGTGCCAGAAGAACTCCAGAAGTTGTGTAGCACCACCTGGAGATAACAAGTGGCAGCATTAAAACCACACCCTGCTCCCATCTTTAGATTCCAACTGGAAGTTGGCACGACTCAGCTGCCAAAAATGCTTGATTAGGTGTGAGGTGAAGAATGGGACAGGAGAAGGCCTGACTTTCAAGCATTATATGTGCGTTCTAAAATGCAGACTCACAAAACCAACAAAAAAGTGTAAATAAATCCTGCAATATTCTTTCAGCTCCCAAAAATCTGCTGTGCCTGGTGCTGCAGGGGGCTGGGTCAGGAGCCTGTCCTGGGATGGACTTTTGGCACAGCTGCACTGGACCTTGCAAGTCTTCTGTCAATAACTGAGCCAGTGGCATCGAGCTGAGAGGCAGAAGGGTCCTGAGCAGTGACTGCACAAGTCAGGGCGCTTTCCTAAGTAAACCTGAACCCAGTGTTCACCTGTCCAGAGAACAAACTCCCTTCCAAGGACACTAAACCTTGGGGCCCAAGCCACAGACCTAGAGTCTGTGGTAAGTGTCTTGCACAAATGCAATACTAATTCATCTCCAGCAATGCGCCACAAATTAACAGATACCTTGCTGTCTTAGTTTCTGTATGCTCATCTCACCCAGCAGCTTAAAGGTTCCTTGAGGAGAGCCCACATTCTGGTGTCACATTTAACAGAAAAAAGCCCACAAGGAAAGTGGCAATTCCTTCTTCAGAGCAGAATCAAAGATGATGCAATAAATAAGGCACAAGCCAGGCAAAGAGTAACAGAAAATGTGCAACAGTTGTTTGAACAGTAAGTGTCTGCCAGGAAGGGAGGGACCCAGAAGGAAAAAAAAAATCCTAAATAAAGAAAAACCCAAATAATCAAAAAACCCCCCAAGACTAATGCTAACATACATATAGAGAAAAACTTAGGACTGACAAACTCGGGTGCCAGTTCAACCCCAGTCCTCTCTTTGAAGGGTTTCAACATTCATGTTCTTTTAACACAACCCTGTGGGTAAATGTAACAATCTTAGTTCCAGAAAATTTGAGCAGGTCAATACAGCCCCTTCATTCAAAATACAGCCAATTATTATCATTGAAACTTTTCCTCTCCTCACTTGCTATTTTAATATTGAGGACTGCTTAATTGCTTAGACAGCCAGGAAAGCACCACACAAGATTCTGTAAAACTTTAATTTATTCCCCTCCCAAGTATCCAGAATAGAAGACCCTCTTAAGTTGGAGAAAAATGTGACAAAGAAATAGATTACCAGGATAGCTGTTCACAGAAGAAGAAAAAGCACATACTACCAAGGTTACACAGAAAACAACCCCAAAGTCCTATTTAATGGGATAGTGCAAGTTAACAGCATGTCTCTGGCAAGGATACCTTCATTTGGATTATAAAAGTTTTACAGAGTTAGATCAAGAGTCTGGATGGGTCTCTGATATTTTACTATAGCATTAAGAACGTACTGTTTGAAAGATACTGTACAGAATGACCCACCAAACAAATGTATTTACAAGCCTGGGGAGAAAAAAATTATTTTTCAGTTTATTCAAAATAAAAATACACATAGAATTATGAAAATATAGGTTTACTATTTCCACCACACAGAAGTCAATGCTGCTGTCTGAAAGGCTTGCAAGATTATTTCAAGTTTTTTATAGTTCATCTTTTTCCCTCAATAAGGTGTACCTATGTTCACTGGGTGCCAGTTTCTGGAATGAGCTCTCTGGTGGACTGCTTGCTAAATCCTGAATTGGCTGAAAAACAGAACAAACAGTAAAATTCTTTGTTAGACTAATTTTAATTATCATTCACCTCCATTAAATGAATTTCTAGCATTAATTATGGGAGTGCACAAATGTCCAGCATTCTCACAAATTGAGTTTGGGGTTTTTTTTGGAAGGCATGTTCTAAGCCCCCAAGTAGGTGGAACACACACACATTAATTAAGCACCTTCAGCTAAGGGTAATCCTTTTGTTGTGACATCTCAAGGGTAATGGCCATCAGGAGTTTCTGTACAAGTCACTACCACGTGCTTTGAGGGAATTCTAGTTTGTGTGTGTTTTATGAGATACACCAGGGCAAAAGTGACATCACTGCAGAAGTATTTTAGAATTAGTTTTCCATGGAAACTAAAAGAAAACCCCCAACACACAAATATGTGCAATTCAAGGGGCACAGATGACCCAAGACAGTTTAGTTAAGGCCAGTACTTCCATTGCATCCACATCTTCCACAAGATGGCAGGATGCCATCCAGAGATGGGAACATTAACATCCCAGGCTTTGTGTGTATTTCTCAAGGCAGAATGGAGACCAGAGCAAGCCTGCAGCTCTGGGCTGTGCACCTGTGCCCAGGCAGACAGGCAGCAGGATCCAGGGATTTGGCAAGCTTCTTCCTCTCCCTCCTTCCCTGGCCAAGCCTCCTCCTCATGGCAAGTGCCTGGCCTACAGCTCAGTCTCCAGCCCTTATTACTGCACCTCCTTCTGATGACCTGAATTCTGGTTGCTCAATGAATTCCTGAGAAACACAGGGAACCACTAGTTAAATGAATTACTGCTGAGACAATTCAGCCCATGTGTTTTCACAGCCAGTCATGACCACATTCAAAAGCAGTCATTCTGGCCAAGGCAAACCCTCCAAGGCTTGCACCCTTTTACATCTTTTGAGCAGGGCAGCAGGAGGCTGCACTCAATCGACTCAGTGCAGTGCCATCCCTACCACATCCCACAGATAAGCAGGAAAAGGAGCCTGTAGCTATAGTTTCTGTCCCTCAGCTATGGAAGGGCCCAGGGCTCCCAACACGAGGGCATCAGGGCTCCTCTGGGACCAAAATGTCCCTTTGAGCCCTGGACAACACAAGGTATAACTCGAAAGGTCTTTAAAAATGGTTCTTTCTTTAGAGGGTGCCCAAGGTAAGGAAAACGTTCCCTGACAGGTACACTTGCACTTTTCAGCGTGACACCAAGCATGTGAGCTGAGTGGTGTATCAGGAAGATACAAGGCTGATCAAGACACCATTAGAGGACTGGGATGAGCACAGGGAATTGGGGCTGGTCATGTCCTTTCTTTTCTGACATTGAGGTGTGTCTGAGTTTTGTCTGGAGAAGGATCTAGCAGTTGTGTTCCTGAAGAGATCCCAGAAGTGACTTCCAGGCATGTAATTACACAACATGACAACCTTTGTGCAGAAGCATGAGGAAATCAAACTGACAAGTGCAGCCTGTGAGCACTGCTAATGCTGTTTGTCAACCACATTAACAAAAGCAGTAAGGCTATTACTGCTTACCCATCCTTTCTTGATGCTCTAATAACTTGCCTCCTGCTTGGATTGGTAAATACATAAAACATCAAGCAATTTTTCTTTCTCCTTAGAAGCATGCTGTCAGTAGTGCATTGTGTGGGAAATAAGGCAGCTCTGATGGATTGTCAGCTCTTGCACTGAAGTCACAGGAGAACCTAAGAGCAGCTCTATGAAGTCAGAACAGTCATCCAGCCTAAGACCTTCTGTTTTCAGTGGAGAAAATACCTATCTTTATACTCTTCCCTTATTCAAGGCAAACAGGTACCATCCTAACCCTAATGCTCTCCCTGCTTTACCCAGTGGAAGTTAAAGGAGAAGCCAAGCAGAAGTGGCAATGTTATGCTTCTGTTAACAGATTTTCAGGAGACAGAAGTTAAAAGTACAAACATATTAGAGAGTACAGTTCTGCGAAGGAGCAGTAAAAAGGTCTTTACTAAATGGCCAAATTAAATGTATTTGTTGTAACCTTACCTGACCAGGTGCTACATCCGTTGGATCAGGGCCATGATGAAACTCTCTATGCAATTTTCCAGAATGCAAGTCTAGTACAAATTGCTTCAGTTTACCTGGAACTCTGGAACAAATTCAACAGAAAACCCCACATGTTTATTGCAAGTTAAGGCCAAACACAGGAGATTTAAAGTGCATTGTTCAGAGTAGCCAACTTGTGTTTATCTAGCACACTATGCCTACTTCCAGGTGATTAGTAGAGGACAAGAAGCCAAATGGTTTGCTAAGGTATCCTACCAGCTTCTTTTTCTTTCCACTGTCTCTTGAGAACACAGCAAGTATTTCATCTTTTCAATAACTCCCACAGAGCCGTAGCAGCCAATAAGTTCATGGTACACTCCCTTCAGCTCCCCACTAACTGTAATGTAAGAGGGAACAGCAGGTTCCAAATGCACAGTTCACAGATACAAATGGCAGTTGGGGAGCAGTATTGACAAAGCATCTTTGAAAGGCTCTCCACTGCCTCAGCAACTGCACATACACCAGAGATAAGCACTAAGAGGGTATCAATGTAAATCTAATCTGAGATCATCTACTGTCACCCACAGCAAGTGTGCTAAACTACAGCATCCAGTTTTATTTGTGAAATGTCAAATTGACTAAAAATCTGGAAGTGAAGAGTTGATCTAGTAAGTGTTAAAGAGGAGATATAAACTAAAATGTGAGCATTGTGTATGTGCTCTGTGTATGTGAATCTAAAGGTAATGTATGAATGGAGACAGGTTTTGTAGGGAGTTTTTCATCAAACTAATTATTACATTTAGGAAAGAGGAAGAAAGTGTGGTCAAACAAACTATCAGCAGTATTTCAGATCATCAGAAAACTCCATGGCTAAAATGCAGCACAATATTGAATCAGAGGGCATCATTACAGCCTGTAATCAGTATTACAGTGGTACTTTAAGAGGCCTCTTCCATTCCCAGATAAGATCATGAATTAGTTCATGGGGAGAGAAGGGGGTTCATTCCAGCCTGGTTATCTGCTTTTCCTCGGGCTCCTGCCCTGTGCTGTCAGGCATATTGCTGGAGCCATTCTCCTCTCCTAATGCAGCAAGGGCACTTGGTGCCTGCAGCCTCGTGGAGCTCAGCCTGTTCTCACTGAGAAGCTACAGCACATCTGTTGAACACTCCCTGCCATCATTTCCAGCCTGGGACAGCAGGATGAATAGGGCCAGGTGGCCAAAGTAGAAGGATAAAATATTGAGTGATGGTCTCATTTGCCTGTCAAGTGCCTATTCTCCAAAAAGACAATGAATTCCCTAAAGAGAGACAAAATCTTTTAGTGGGTCAGTTCTTAAAGTGCCATATCCCACCCCTATTGGCTGGTGGCAGCACTGAGATTACACGAGACAGCCTGGGGCCACATTGTAAAAGGTTCCAGAAAATGTACTAAAGTGATAGATGAAAATCTCAGAATTAAGGTTTTACCTATTATTAAAAAACAAAACCACCACAAAAACCCAGCAAAGAAACAACAAACCAAACCACATACAGACACACAAGAATTTCACACCAGGAGCTCCAAGCTCTTCATGTTTCCCAACTGTTTTTGGTATTTCTATGTATCAGCTCAACCTCCTAGAGTAAGGCTGAATAATTGTTTATCATTAGGCAACTGTCTACAACACTGACATCTCTCTTTCAGCTTCATTTGTATGTGACAACTGGTACACATCAAGCAAGTAGCTCTTATTATTCTGACAATGTTTCACAGAAACAGAACGTGTAAGAAACATAAAATTAAAGTCTAAATTAAACATCTCTATTACCTCTATAAGAGATGTTAATTTATTTTAGGGCTGTTTAAAAAGTGACAATAAATAGATGATTTTTAAATTCAGATATCCTGCTATTTTTTTTGCTGGTATGTGCAGTGAATACAATCTTTCAAAGAAACAGAAACACAGGGAGAAAAATAGTCACTATCAGAGTTTCAACATTCATAGCTTCAGATATTTGGAAAGCATCATTCAAGATACATCAAACAAAGACCACATTTTATAAATAAGCCTGTGGAGAATTACAGGAAGAAGCAAAGTTTGAACCCTTCTCCCAAATGTCAACATCTCAGATAGAAAAATGTCTCCTGGAACGGCAGAATTAGACTTGGTATTATGTTCACACTGCATGCCAAGTCTGAGCTGTGAATCCTTGGCTTTGACAAAAACAAAACACCCAGCCTAGGCATCTAAGCAGGACTTAACCGGCAGTGTATGTGCAGGTGCTTCCTTTGAGACAGAAAGTGGAGTTTAACACCCAACCAGAAGACAAAGACAGAGCACCTGTCTCAGGCTGAAAGCCTCTGAAGAAAACATTTACACATCTTCATTTCTCAACTGATCCATGAAAGGCAGAACATCTGCTTCCACGGCAGTGCACAGTAGGACAGGCTGAGGTAATGAGGATTACCAGGGCTGTATTTCACCTAAGCACCCTGGCACTTTGCTGTCGGGTATTTTATCCAGGTAAACATGCCAGTGATCGACCATTTTCCAAGTGAAAATGAAAAATATCAGAAACCCACACAACAAGGACTTATTTCTCTGCCAGCTTTCCAGGTGTAGACTAATGCAGGAAGGCTAGAATTACACAGCAGGAAAAACCAAACAAGGTAGGAGTTCTTACACCCTGCATTTTAAAGTAATACTTGAATAACACAGCACTTAGACATTCCATGTAGTGTTTTAAATCTTTTAAACTTAATTGACATAACTTACCCATCTCAGATTTACTCATCTTCCTACCATAGTACTGATTAAAATATGAATGTTTTCCTTTGCTCCTGTCAAATTAAAGCACACCAAGAAGAATACTTACGACAAGTCACTGAAGTCTGGAAAGACATACATGTGCCTAAAGCTATCAATGGCAATAACAGGGCAGTCTGCTGGAGTCTTCTGAATGTGGAGGAGTGGATGCCTGAATTTGTCACAGTCGGCATGGAGGAAGTTTATTGTACCTTAAAATTGGGAGCAGACCAAAATCCATGTTAGGATTTTTTTATTATCATCATCTTGAAACCCTAACTGCTTTTGTAACTGTTACAAAGGTGGAGACATTAGACCTGAAAATAGATCTAAATAACCAACACCACCAAAATCATAGTGGGTTT
The DNA here is from genome assembly GCA_013398175.1 of Climacteris rufus. Classification (NCBI taxonomy): domain Eukaryota; kingdom Metazoa; phylum Chordata; class Aves; order Passeriformes; family Climacteridae; genus Climacteris; species Climacteris rufus. The sequence goes on along the minus strand of VZRZ01007216.1, from coordinate 226,795 downwards.
TTTTTTCCATATTACAAACTGAAGCTTTGTTTAATGCCCTCTCAAAACACATTAAATCATTTAGACAAGAAGGATTTCTGAAATAGTTACTTACTAATAAATTGTGTCTCTATTTTAATAATTTCCAGAGGAGCTGGTCCTCACTGTCAAAAATGCATAAAGCCCCTCAGTCTCAAGAGCTTTAAAGCTATGATTCTGTTTGGCTTCTGCTTCCACTCTACTGAGTTCCTTGAAAAAAACCATACCAGTAAACCCAAGAAGTAACAGGAATTCCTACAAACCTTTTTCACCTATTAACTGCCGTGCAACCTCCTGTTGGAATTTCTCTAAACTCTCCAAGTCATCTTTCATGTGGAAAAGTATGAGAAAAGGAAGGCCTTCTTCTGTCAGTTCCTGCACAGAAAACAAAGGACAAATCTCATTTCTTCTGCTTTTTAGGGGCACTTAGGTAAGTGATTCCAACAATTTTCGAATTCAGTGAGATCTCTACTTTCAAAACATATAAAAGAACAAAACTAAGGATGTTAACTGCTGACCCTTCCTCTGAGATACCTGAGTGATACAGTTAACCATGTTTCCTTCCTCTTATACACAGGAGATAAAGGATGACAGGATTTCATTATGAGCATTTTGGGAAGGGATACACTTGCACTGAAATATTTGCAGAAAATAAACAACCCAATTCTGAGAAAACACAAATCCACAGAAACCACAATAAGGCCTAAGCAGCATGCTGTTAAATACTATGAAAGGTTGAGAGTGTATTCTAGACCCAGTTCTAGCTCATCCATATAGTAAATTGGTGCTTTCTTAGCATAACACAACGAGTATCTTTGAACAACTCTATCCCCTCCTCCCCCAAAAAGAAAAAAGGCAGCAGCTAATGACATAGCCAGATCAGTTATGATCAAGTACTGCTCTTCTGCCAGTAAGTGTGTCCTGAACTGGTCATCCTTTGTGGGCCAGGCAAGCTTTAGCTCCTCATACAAATGCATCCTTGCAGCCCAAGTGCCTTTTAAAGATCTCTGCCCAGGGACAGATAAATACAGGATTTTCTTGAATAATTTATTCAGGATTTGTCTTTTACTCAAACAAACACAAACAATATACACTTACTTGCTCCAGAAGTGATTTTTGTCAGCTTAACTCACTACAGCCTGATTGAAGAAATAATTATTTATCATCTAAGAAATGCCTACAGTTGTCTTTCATTTGCACAACTGGTGTAACAAGCAAGTGCTGCTACTGCTTTGATCTAGCCTATATCAGCATAAAAACTGTGCATTTTGAGAAAGATAGCAGTTGTTTGTTTCCCATCAAATAGAAAAGTTTCTTCAGATATTTTCAATTTGCAGTAAGTTGGAAGAAACACTTTCCCTATCAGTAGGCAGCCAGTTATACAGGGTACATGAAATGGCTCTCGTTCTCCCTTCAACCAAGCCCATCAGGTAAATTGATGCTTGGTCTTTCAAACAGCAGATTGCAAAGATCCTCATAACTTCAGTGCTCTTGAAATCCAAGCTTCCCAAGCTATCCCTAAAAAAATGACTAATCCAATTTGCCCATTCTCATTTTTACACACATACATTCAGCTGGGTCTTGGTCTCCTCTCCTATTACAGGATGGGGAAAAGTCTGTTTTGTACCACTACAATTATGGCTCCATTTCCCCAGTAGTTTCAGCAGGTACATTTCCAAAGAGAGAACTCCTAAACAGAGCTTGCTATTCTGTCTCTAAGGTCCCCTCTTGCTTGCAAGCAGCTAAATTGCCAACCTCAGCAAGTCACATTCATAAGATCAATTCATCTCCAAACAGGTTGTAAGCTCAGTTGGCATGAACCCTGCTGGCTTTGGCCCTTCTATGAAGCACCTCCCTTTGTTTGCTTTCATAGCATGTCTCACTGACCAGGCAGGACAAGTGGAAGCTCCCTCAAAAGCTACTATTTTGTTTGGCACTAAGAAAATAAAACCTTTCCATTAGATCTGAGCTTCCCACATCACTTCTGTGCACCTTTGAGAAGCTTCTTACCCTTGCATAACCTCACAGTTCAGCACCACCATTAGACCACATGGGTTCACTGTATTTACTGAACATAGAATTTAACAGCCTGATTACAGGTTAAACAGTGATTTCTTCTGAATTATATTACTTATCCAAACAGCCCTGCCTATCAAACACAGGAACAGTCTTGAATGGACAGTCTCCTCAAGCAGAAAGCCTTGCTTCAGAGTTCAATTACTATGTGTTTAAAGTGTATTCTAGTGCCATAAACACAGCTTAACAGGCACAGCACTTCACATTTTGTACCCTGTAATATTGTATGGTATGCACAGTAAGTAAGAGCCCACTTAAATAACTGTATAATCTCAGCAAGCAGAAACATCTCAATTTTGGCATGTTTAAGATTTGTTTGGGTATGAGCAACACTGAAATTTTTATACAAATGTTCCTAGGCAAAATATCACATTGCAATTGTAACTATCTGCCTAAGCAAACAGGAATCAAGGCTCAAGTGAACAATCAGAGAAACCACAACACAATGTGGTACAAGCTGACCGTGATGAACCTTGGCTTCCAAGGCTTGGAATCCTACTTCACCGTGGGAAAAGTACACTGAAAATCTACCACACACTTCTAAAGATGTTAACATGTGGCATCTTTTACATACTGAGCTGTAAGTGAAGAGTTAAGATTTGTTAACCATCAGAACTTTGCAACAAAAGTTGGCAGGATTGACTAGAAGACAGTCAACAAAAATGACTTCAGCAAAACCACCCTGTCCCTCCCTCTGCCCTGAAACCTGAAGCACTGCATGTACCCAGAACTGCAGGGTTGGAGGCACTGCAGATTCAGGACAAAAAGAATTAAGTGTGCAAACTGAGAATGAATCACATGACTGATTCTCTGGGTTCTCATGCAGTGTGGACAACATACTGCAATTTGTTACAAACCCTGGCAGATTTTCTAGCAGATTCTGTGCCTATGTACAAATACTCATTTTGACAAACTACAAACTTGATAATTTTCTGAAGATTTTTTCCTTTTATTTATTTTACAAAAAAATTAATATGGACTTGGAAACAGAAGAAAGAAGACTAAGTTACAAAAGAAAATAAAAAGTATTGAAAGAAAATAATGATAGTGAGAAGAACAGAGATGTTTAAAAGCAAACCCTCAAATTCCACCTGCCAAATTACAGCCAAAAGAAGAAAAGCAAGGGAAACAGCATGTGAAACTAAAAAGGTTAAGAAAGTACCAGTGCTTAAACTCAGATTGAAAAAAAAAAAAACCACATAGTTTTTATTACTATTCCCAGAAGATTGCCACTTCCATGGTTAGCCATCACTTAATGTGCTTATTTTATTAGACAATACTTTGGAAGTGGCTAATACAGTAATATTTTTCTACCACTAACATCAATATTTATGGGAGGCAGCTGGGGCTGTTTAGCCTGGAGAAAAGGAGGCTCAGGGGGACCTTATTGCTCTCTACAGCTGCCTGAAAGGAGGGTGCAGCAGGTGGGGATCAGCCTCTGCTCCCAGGTAACAAGGGACAGGGGAAGAGGAAAGGGCCTCAAGTGGCACCAGGGAAGGTTTAGATTGGGTATGGGGAAAATGTCTTCAGTGAAAGTGTTGTCAAGCATTGGAATAGGCTTGGAACAGGGAAGGGGCAGCATCACCATCCCTGCAAGTGACCAAAAACTGTGTGGAGGTGGCACCTGGGGACAGGTTCAGTAGTGACCTCAGTGGTGCTGGGTTAACTGTTGGACTCAGTGATCTCAGAGCCCTTTTCCAACCATCATGGTTCTGTACTTATAACCTCTTCCTCTGGTAGCCTATGAAACTACTACAAGTGTGCCTCCAGTGAATTTCAAGAGTAACCAAGAGCTCCAACAGAATGAAAAGACATTATCTGACAGCCATTTTCTGCCTAAAACAAAACACACACACAGTTCTTTGATGTGCATTAAGGACCTTGAAAGACACGTTTTGGTTTTGAGAAGGAAACCCCAAAACTGGAATAGTAGAAACAATTCTTACCTCCCCATTTTCAAATGTGATTTCTCGAACTAGTGGCACACATTTATCTTGTGTCCATGCATAAATCAAATCAAAATTGGTTAGTGAGCCTAAGTACACCATATCTGGAGCATTTTCCTGTTGAAATGAAAAGTACACTAGGATAAGAAATAGTAAAAATGACATTGCTACCTACAAAGACAACCTACTCAACATAAAATAACCATATTCACATACATATTGAAAACAAATCTTATACCAATATTCAACCCTGTGCAAGATTTCCATTAACTATGTGATAAAAGTACAAATTAAGAATAAATATTACATATGATAATTCAAGCAGTCAACTCCAGTTTTTAAGACAACTTATAAAGAATGGGAGATACTTTGTTTCCAAACAAGGAAACAGGAGTAATGGCTATTCAGATTTCTGCTAGGTTGAGAAATCATATTTCCAGACCTAAACCCCCCCAATCAGCTATAAACTAAATGCAGATAGTGAGCTGCTTCATGTTGATAGTTACAAAGACTCACCAAAAACCCCTCCTAATGTCCTACAGGACTTGAAACTGGTATTTTACATTTGCTTTGCCAGAGATATGAATAAATAATAATTTTCCTTTATTTGCTAGAAGTTTTAACTTGTAATTCAGTGCTGGCATCCTTTAATTTAATTACAATTTTGGTTAACATGAAGTGAAGCATGACTTTGCAAGCTGTGGCCATGATTAAGCATACCTTAATTCAGAAATACCACATAAGTGAGGTAACCCAATACATTCTGGAGTTGAAAAAAAAGGGTGGGGTTGAACCTCCCTTCCCCCTCAGGTCTGTTTACATCTATTTCCTCTTTTGTAAGCAGCTCTCTTCATACAGTAAATTTGAGAAAGGAGCAGATTTTTAGACAGTGTGTCTCTAAAAAGCAGTTATTGCAGATTTTCTTCTGTACTGAATTTTTTCCTCCAGTGAAACTACATTTATCAGAGTTTGTCAACACACAGATAATTTTTTTTTTTAATTAAGAACGCTTAAACCTCATGGATAAGGCACACAAGACTGGTAAGTAACAGTCAGAAAAACACATAGAAACTGTCACTTGCTTTGAAAAACATGAAGTGTAGCAGCTGCACAGATTTTTAAGAGTTCTACAGAACACACAGTATCTACACACATGATGGGTTGACTGTGTTTTTCAGAAAAAAATATTAATTTTGGACATGGACATTTCGAATGACAGGTTTAGGTTCTGTGCATTAACTGGTAACACACAAGACAGGTCTTTTTCACTGACTCAGGAACAAGAGTTTCTATGATCCTATTTCTCATGCTATGTAGTGATGAAATTAAGATTTGAGATGCAGTAACATACTGAATGATCTCAATACAGTCTCCATTTGTTTGTATTCACATATAATGACAATAATCAGAATAAAATACATAGTTACACTTACCCCTGGTGGCTTGTAGATTACATTGTCTCCGCTAAATCTCTCTGCTTTTGAAATAGCCCTACAACAAACCAACCAGTAAGCATGTCTTGGTACAGACAAATAAAATAACTGAGATACCAAAATTCATATTTTTATTTGCTATCCTTTCTTTACTTCTTTTTTTTTCCCCCTTCACAATTTGAGAATTAAAATCCTTCATTTTTAAAGTAAACTGTAAAGTGACTCCACAGAAACTTGGCCTGGCTGGATTAGAGGGCATTAAGGGAGTCAGCAAGATGCATGCCTGAGCTCAGAAGTGTGGACTAAAGGCATCAAAGTGCCAACTGATAAATGCCAGTATTAAAAATGCCAGAATTAAAAAACAAAAACTCTTAAGGAAGCAAAAGACAAAGGTGCATTCTTATTTGCATGGACTCTTCCTTCCATTGTTTACACTAAGAATTTACATCTTATCTACCCTGATAAAGAAGGGCTTTGAGGTGTTCTACAGGTGCAAGAAATGAGAAAATGGATGGCAAGTAAGCCCACACTGTCCATTTTACCCTGCAAACAGATCTAGAGAGCAGAAGACACAGCATGCAATTTCTGACCACTGATGGAGCACTGTGTGTGTACCTGGAAGACATGCAGTTCCTCCTTGCTATTCAGTTTACTATGTCAGCTTAGTAAGTTCCTCTCTTGCCTCTGGAATAGTTTGTGGTTTCTTAACCCCAAGGGCAGCAAAGTGCCCTGAAAGCTGCTAGTTTGTACCCCAAAATTATCATCTCTTATTCAAGCAAGTTGGAACAGTGCATCCAATGGAGGAGACACAAAAAATAAGGCAAAAAAAGTTCCCAACAAAAATAAACCCTTTCACTACCTTCAGACATGTAAACAGGCCTCCTTTCCTTTTCTCCAATGCCTTGCTGCTCCAAAGAAATTCAGACTAACAAGACCAAATGATCTGCATATGCCACAAAGGAGTAAAGGTACCTATTATTTTCCCTTTAGCATAGGGTAAAAAGAAAGGATGTCAACCTTTGGAAAACATTAGATAAGTGTTCCACCTCCTCCAATTATAATCTCTCTCCTGTGGACTCAATATAAACATTGCTAAAGACTGATTAAGAGATGTAAGGGGGAGGAATAAAAGAGAAGTCAAAATGTCTCAATTTACCTCTCTGCAATATGAGCTAAATCTTCCAGAGTTCTGAACAATTCAGAGTGTCAAGAAAAAGGCAGACATCATAAGGCTTCACTCAAAGTACCAATGTTTTACTGATTTCATTTGATCTGATTTTCCTTTTCTTATCACATACAAAGGGCACCTTGCATAGTCTGTTACACCATCAGTATTCGCATCAGTTCAGAGATGTGCATTTTAAAATGCATTTTTGTATTCCAGACATGACTCCCCCCTTCCTAGTGACCATCCTCACTGAGGTAAGCACTTGCATCCCAAATAAGTCTTCATGGAATAATAAAGTGAAGACATAGAAGCCACCTGCCCAATCACTGCTTGCTAAGTTGATGATAATCTATAATGAAATATATGCTCCAGGGTAACCCTGTGGTAGAACCCAAAACGTCCTCTTCTCTGTTCTTCCACTTCAGTAGCTGCAGCTATGACTGATTTTTTTTCAGATAACTCAAATGAAGTGGGGACATGATGTGAAAATCTCAAATGCCTGGAGATACACCTTTTTAAAACAACTACTAAAATGGAAACACTTCAGTTTGCATTTTATCTCTTTCTGAAGCAGTAATGTAGAAGGTGAACCTCTTGAAACAACACAAACTCCCCCTCATCCTCCCCTGCCATATTTACTTGCTAATGTAAAATTAAAACAGTTCCTAGATTTATCACTCTCTTCCATGAATTAGTTACAGTTCATCATAGCCTTTTAAGAGAAAAGGGTTTTTTGGCTTTTCTTTTTTTACTTGTTCCCTTTACTTTTTTTACTTATTCTCTTCCATGTTTACAAACATTTCAGATTCATCCCTCTCTGGCTCTACTTCTAAAATCTACCTCTAATAAGCTCTTCATGAGGTTCTTCATCCATCTCCTTCTGCTTACAAATGTCCTTGCATTAATCTTGTTCTATGGTCACTTCAGACCTTAAGGACCAGTTGATTTAAGAACAGTTGTAAGCATCAAGATCTGCAACTAAGTACGATTAATAGAGTTTTAAAATAAGCCATTACAACTACCTACAGCCAGAGTAACTTTGGCATGAAAGGGGACAGTTCTGCCTTGACAGAAGTTAGTCAAGAAACTATTTTTCTCCTGTCAAATTGATTGTTTCATTTTAGCTTAATAGAAATTTGAACATGACCACTCATGTTACCTCTCCAAATCATGTAGCTGTTGAATTCTGTCCATAGCAAACCCAAAAATCCCTTCCAGGGGCTGTTAGGATGCTCAGTTAGAAGAGTTCGACTGATCAATGCCAGCTCCCTGTGAAGCATTTTGCTAGATATAATCTGAACACAAAACACTGATCTGCAGCCAGTATCTCCCTTGGAAATATTTTCAGATATCATTTTTTAGAAAGCTGAAGAGCCACAGCCACTCAGAGATAAAAACATGTAGCTCCCAAGGTTGCTGTTGGGAAGGATGCACTTTAAAATACTCCAGGCTAGAAAGGGAATGGGAGTCTGGAGATAAGAATAATGATAAGCCTGCTGTGCAATCCGTATTTACACAGACAGGTTACAAATAATCAAACTCTGATCCATTCCACTATGTCTACTTATTGCTTATCTCTGAACAAAATAAAAATAAAATAAACCTGCCATAGTAACTACTTCAAGAACAGTGTCCAACAACCAGTGCTAACACTGAGTGGTGGGAAGCTACTTCTTATTGTATGCAATTGACAAACAGCAAACCAAAGATGAACTGACTCAAACAACAGGAGAGTGAATGTTGAAAGTAATGCTGTCTTACTAATAATTCTTTTAAGTTATTTCTGAAAAAACTGAAAAGTCACAGGAGGGGGCAAAAAATAACTTAAAATTCTAGTAGCAACTCAGACTGGCTGTCCTGAAAATAAGCATGGATGCACTCATCAGAAATCACTTGAGATAATGGCCACTCTTTGGGGATAGGACTGACAGACCTACAGACCACAGATTTACAAGTCATGGCCATGGCTGCTTACACAGGAATTTAACTGGGAACTGAAGGAAAGGAAAGCCATGTGCACTCCTGCACTTTGCAAATACTCTCCCCCACCCCCAAACTATTTTTAGAGACATATTGGAAGAGGCATCAGTGATTTGACAACAGATTTTGGTCAAACTGATGAAACATTTTCTACCTTGATACCTCCTCTCAGTTTTTCTGCTATTGTCCACCACATTCAACTCAAAAAACTCTTGAGGCAACTCTATGCAGTATAAAATCTGGTACAACCCATGCAAATCCCTGATCTTGCAACTGTGGGTAGAAACCACTACATTCACATTAATGCCCAATCACTTCAAATGGGGCAGTGCTAGCAATTTAAACACTGCAGAAAGAATCTATATTTTCATTTTATTATTCTACTTAAAAAGTCAATCACTCACTCCCAATCTATTCTTCTTCCACTGAATATTTTAAAATATCACTGTAAATCTGTATGAGGAGAAATTTGAATTCCTGTAGGTTTTTCCTCTAGACTTCTACTCCGTAGCTCACCAATGCAATTGTCTTTTTAAACTCTTGCACTGTGCAGTGACATAGCAGTGACTTGCATGAAAAATGGCCAGGCACAGAAATTAGGTATTTTGGAATAAGGTCTGCTCCCCAAACATGAAGAGGAAATGAGCAAGCAATTACATTCCTTACAGGAGAAAAAGAGAGAGAGAGAGAATGAAGGAACAAAAGAAAAAAAACCCCAAACCTTACAATTATGAAGGAAAAAATCCCTTCAATAATGATTCTATTTTAAAGAAAAAAAGAATCTAAGACGTTGCAAAAAAAAAAGAGTTAGTCCTGTCTGCAAAGCTAATGAATTTCTTTCTAAACATTTTCAAACTCTTCCCTACTTGTTCTCCTCTCCCTCTAATAAAGCAGGTTTTAGGGACACAACTGTCTAGCAACTCCTCCCCCCACAAACCTTCCTAATTACATTTAAACTATACTGACAATTACTGGTAAAAAGAGAAAAAGCAAGCAAAAAATAAAAGTTGAATTTCACAGCAAACATTAAGGCTAGGAAGAGTTTTGTCCTTCTATCCCCTTAGTGTATTTATCTATTTAGGGCTAGTCTCTTCAGTTACACCACACTGAAAGTATTAAAGAAGTTCATTCAATCAAATTATATACAACTCATTAAGAGAATTTCAATAATGAAGCCATGCAATCAACAAATTCTAAAACTTACCCAAAGGCAGACAGGAACACACAATCATCATGCAAAATATTTGCTACTCTTTCAAAGGTTCTGTAATTCTCCGAGTCCTTTTGCTCAAAGTATCCAATAATGTTTCTTCTGCTGCGCTGTAAGAACAAACCTTGAATTATAATTTGCACCAAATTATCAAAAACTATGATTACTCCCTACAGATATTAAATACAGAGATGCCATTCATTCAGCAGTCAATAGATGCAGAAATTATTTCTTTTTGGTCTTTTCAATTTTTAGAAGCCTCCTTGTGAGTATTTTACAGTGAGGAAAATTAGAAGTATCTTGTCAAATACAACATATGATTTCTTTCAAATTATTAAAAGCAAAACAAATAATTCAGTGGTGGAGTGAATACAGCTGAAAGTGACTATATTGAAATAAACTGTAATACTGCAAATGATCCAGCTTTCCACTCAAGTTTTAAAAAACCCAAAGTAGTGAACATTTCTGAATGAAGAAAAAGGTTTTGTTCCACAGTTCAACATTGAAAAAAAACAGAAGAGAAGGAACAAAACTGAAATACTTACATCAAGAGAACTAATTTCTTCCAAATCCTGCACCTCGCGGATAGGGTTGCTCTTCTGCTGCCTGATGTAATCTGCTATGGCTGTCACAGACCTCTGGCCCCTGTATTCCCTCTTCATCATCATGCCATTCCTGAAGAGCTTCAGAGTCGGGTACTTGCTTATCCTGTACCTCTGAGCTATATCCGCTGAAAAGGAATGAACAAAATTAAAGCAAAGCCCTACAAATACAGAAATCCACTGAACATGATGTCTTCTACATGTATGTGCAATCTCTGAGCCAGCAGTTCTACATCTTTAAGCAACAAGAAGCTTTAAAAAAAAGGCACTAATGTGGTTCTTCACTACAGACCACCAGAGTTCTTCACATGCACCTTCATCCCTCTTCCACTTTGCTAAATCACCGGGACACAGCACATTGCAATAGGAATTGCAGCTTGTTCCCAGCTACACATTGATGGGGAAACTTACACATCACCAGCAAGTGATTCATGGCACACTGAGCAGGATCCAGCAGCCTTGGGTCATTACAGCAGCCTTCACTATGGTGCAGAAGTTGCATTTGTGCATCTCCAATTCCAGCAACTGCTTTGACCAAAGTTTCTAATAAATACTTAATAACTTCGAATGCTCTTCCCCCTTTCAGATGTGGCTGAAGTTCAGGAAAGAACTTCAAGATTTTATGAGGGGGAACAGAAGAAACAAGGTAAGCAGATATACTCTGGGTCCTTAGGAAAGCAAGGTTAATAACTAACACTAGAGACAAATGTCAGGTAGATTTCCATAAGCACTTTCCTTTGGCTTTTGCTTTGCTTAATTATGCCCCCCTGTTCACTCCTCACCTGGAAATAAATCTAGAAACAAATAAAATCCTGTGAAAACTGTGTATCCTCTCTTACAAAGTGGGATGCAGTTTACCTAAACCTCTGTACCTAAACTCAACCAAATCCCCAAATACGAGCAGTCTGCCCTCTTTTCCTAAACTCCCTAACCATTTGAGGTGACTCTTTCCAGTCAACCACACCCACCACACTTCCTCTTCTTTTCTCTCTCGAGGGAAGAGAGGTGGTGAACTTCAGCAGACTGATTTATCCTTTGGACACAGAGAAGTTTCATTCAGCTGACAGAGTGTGTGGGCTGTACACATGTCCCGACTTTTCATTTTCTCCTCACAAGCCACAGGTACACTTCAGGTGACCTGGATTAGCCCACAGTGGGAAGGCAACCAAACGAGGGTCCATCAGCACACGTGGCACAGTACTGAATGATGTGAAAACTACTCCTTTCTGACAAAAACACCCCTTCTTCTCAGTTACATATTTACCACAAAGCAGATTTGCTTCCTATCTTACACTTACTCCTTTTTAAAGAGAATGGAGAAGTCTCCCTGGAGCACTTTCAGTGAAACCATCAGTAATTTCAATTGCTGCTAGAACAATACTAATCCTACCTGCAGCTTTAGTTATTGAAAACAAGCTTTGTAGCAGTTGCACAGCTTAGACGAGTCTGAGAAGTGAAAGCAAAATGTGCACAGCAAAGGAATAAGAACCACAAAAATGCTCTCTAACATCTCCCAAACCAGGAAACTTCAAAGCTTCACCAGCTTAGCCAAGTTCCTAAAAAGCTTTGCATCACGGTAAAATAACACGGAATTCAGCCTATCAATTTTGATGATGAGAAAGGCCTTGACTTTCCTAAATATCCCACAAGTGCATTTCTTAATGCACTAATTACAGCTTAAATTAAGGTAAAACATTTTATGTCCTCAATGAAGAGTACTTTTATTTCAAATTAATACAAATTTCTCAAGGGAGGATGCCAATATATACAACATTAATGAGTATTAGATTAAGAATATTCTTTTCACTTAAACTCCACCACTTTTTAGTTGAAGTACCTAAGAGCTGCCTGCAAGAAGGTGGCAAGTATAGCAGGAGATGAATCACTTTGTATTTGCTTGGTAGAAGACAAACAACATCTGCAAAGCAGGCATTTGCTGCCCTTCTCTCCTGCTGACAGAAGGACCTTTGGTCTGGCAGTACATGAGTTGATGAAAACTCAGGGTCTGCTCAGGGACAAGGAGCACTACGTGTCAAGGCTCCACAGAAACATTGCTGACATTAAAGACTCTTCCTGTTACAGAACTGCACTGCAAGAGAACACCAAAAACCACTTTTTTTGTCTCACAACATGGACTTTTACTTCAGGTTATTTCCACAGTTACAGGATGCAAGGGTTGCAGAATGGGCATTCAGGGGGTCATGCAGGTTTTCCAAGATGGAGATTGCAGTCCCTAGAGATGTGGATCTTCATCAAGGGTTGAAGTTGTGTAAAAAAATTAATGGTAATAAATGCCCACTGTCAAAACTGAATTCAAACATTATTTCATAAGTCAGAACTTGCATGATCTTTACAAATTACATTGAGATTCCATGAATGCTGGTATTTGAACTAACACAAAGAAATGAAACTCCTACACAAGTAAGTATTTGAAAACCATCTTTTTACAAAATATAAAATGCAAGTACATGAAAAATTGTTTGAATTAATTCAAAAGTCAAATAGAGTAAACCTTAAATGCTTCATTAAGCCCTGGCATTTGATACAGGTAGAGTTAGCATAAGCAGAGCAACTACAAAATTATATTCCTTTTAAAATTGGAAATACATAATGCAAATACATGGAATATTGTTTGAACTCATTCATAGATTGCATTAGTTATAGTAAATCTAAATTAAATTTAAAAATATTTCCAGACATTCCCACTGCCCATTTTCTGATGAAAAGAAGTATTTAGAACAGATAAGGGCAACCTACCTAAAAAAAAAAAAAGGCTCCCAGCTACAACTTTATGACTTCTTATTTTTTTCAGGTATAAAGGTACCTAAAAGGAATAAACCTTGTGTTTGTATTTTGCTGAATTAATCATTAAATCACAAATCTAGCATCTGTGCTACCAGAATGGTTTCACATTAGTTATGATAGGAAGCTATGACATACTTGATCATCTTTTCTTCTACAAATCAGAAATTTTAAGCACAGGAATGACTGTTGGATTCAGATGATTCTCTCCTCCCCATTTTGCATGTTTACCTGTTCACATGCAACCATTCCTACACTGCCCAGACCTTTTTCTACTATTCATTCTGCCAACTCCATCACTCATTTCTCTTCACAAGTGCACTGTATTGATACTTCCCCTGAGCAAAGCTCATTTTCACAAAAGGGAAGAGGCAGAGCTCTTGTTGTTTTCAAAGAAACTTTTATGTGAATCCTGACTTTTACTCTCGTGTTTTCTAAGTCTCCTGTGTCACCTTCTGAGCAAGATCCTCTAAGAAAGCAGGCTTTGTCAGCCATCATTTGTGATCCACACCTTTATCATATTTCTTGTACTGCCAGCCATTTCTCCATTGTCAGAGCATGGTGTGCTCCTCTGTTCAAAGGAATGCCAAAGGCCAGGTTTTGGGGTGTGCCATGCTTTTCACTTGCTGTGTACACACATTACCCAAACTACAGCTTCAAGTGAGTACACAGCCAGTGACTTGTTTCCCAGAACGCTTCAGACTCCATTGTTCTAGGTTAACACCACAACAGGCTATCCAAAGTTCAGCCAGAATATCAGATCATGTCACCAAGAATTCCATTGCCACCAAATCAAATGTACACTGAAGAATGTGTTGAAAAACTACATGAAGGCACACTATACTGAAGAAGGCTCCCACCCACAATGTAGCTAAGAAGTTCCTTCCCACTGAAGGACCAGCAATATTTACAAGGGTCACTATTAACTTGGCACACTGCTTTAATCTTTCAGGGTCACAATTCATATTAAGACCAAGCAAATATTTAGATTTTAAGTGTACAGGACTATCTCTCAAAAAATATGTCCACTAGGATTTGAACAATACTGATAATTATCCTAAATGCCTACCTCATAATATAAGGCACCACCTGAAGAATTCACATGCTGAACAGAGGACTACAACAGCCTGAAAAGTTATCTGGAAGAAAATCAAAGTTTCAAAACTCAAACCCAGTAAAAATAATTTCTGAAAATAGTCAGCTTCCCCTTTCCTAGGGGAGAGTGGGTGGTGTTTTCATGTCTGAGGAAGAGCTAGCACAAGCCTAAGCTACTGCATTTCCTAGCTTTGGTTTACATGATGGTTATAGGGATTGCACAGCTACATATATAGAGAGCTTGAATTTACTGGATCTAACATGAATATTTGTTTGTGTGTTAAACATCTTAAGTGTTCCTTACCCTTCTGCAATACCTTCCATCTCAAAAGTAACAAACTCCTTCAGATGTATGTTTGAAGCTGGAACTACCAAATGAGTGTTCTGCTTGCTCACTTGAGATCAACCAATGTCTTTTGAACTCCCTCAGGCTACCTGCCAGGGCACACTCCAGATGACAAATGAAATCTATTTGATAGGTATTTTTTACTTTCATACTACACCATTAATTTTCCCCAGCAAAACTATTCCTCTTGTGACACTTGCACAGAAATCATAAGCCCTGGGAATATTCATAGGAAGCAGAATTAGAAAGAAAACTTGGGAAACCACCTGAACTAGGCATCTTATTCCAAAGATTGTGATGCTGGTGACTTGTATGCTAGACCAAAACAGGTAGAAGAAAAGCAATCAATGTTCTGTCTCAAACTCAGGTAACAGCAAATTTAAACCATCTGCTGCTGCAAAGGAGCATTCACAACAGCCCTGCCTGCTCCTAGCAGGGCCTCATCAGCAGGCATCCCATAACCTTTTCTGACAGACTAATAAAATGGCTCTCCTCTGGAGTGCCATCAACAACCTCTCCAAATCACTTACACTTTTTATTTAATCCAAAGATAACTCTTTCAGAATGATTTTTTTCCAAGCAAAGTGACAAGAATGCAATGGAATACTTATGCTTGTTTAGAGTTTCTTTTATAGTTCCTTTATGAACTTCCAAATTTGTTATCATTGAGTTCTTTTGCTTACCAAAGGCACGGTAGCAATACAATCTAATCTCTGAAGACTAACATTAGCAATATCAGCACACACTGCAGGAACAGCCAGACCCAGAGAGAGCAGCAGCTCACAACAGTGAGGGAAAATACCACTCAAAATGGACACCTTTTGAGCAGAAGAACAACAGTTCCCTAAATAGTCTGTCCAGCAAAGCACCTCTTTATGTCCCATCAGTGAGAAGCTGTTTTATGTTTGAGTAAATCTTTGTACCTCCAAACTAGCTATTTTTTTTATTTAACTCAGAAACCAAAGGAAATCACAGTGCAGTAGAATCAAACCCCCAATATATACACTTTGATTTATAAGAATTCTGTACCACAGCTCCTAACATTGGATTCAGAGAAACTGTCCAAAACAAACTCTCCTCTAGAAACGTGAGTTCTAGATTGCAATATTCACTCACAGAGAACAGAAAAATAGGAAATCCATTGTACCAAGTGAGTTTCCAACATTGGTGCTTAACACAAATTATTAAAAAACAAAAAACCCTCAAGCAAGCAAAAAAGAATCCTCTGAAAAACCAACCAACCAAGAAAAATCACCAAACAAAAGCTTCTTAATAATGTCTATGCAGTAAGATCTTCTGTAATTTTATATGGAAGACCACTTTTACTAGGTATTATACTTAAGAAGAGAGGTGCTTAATTTTTAAGATATGTGAATTACTAAACCAAACATACCAAAACTATAAAAGATTTTAACAACACACCATTCAGCAGAACTCAGACATTTCTAAGTTACAAAAATACGTGGTTTTGGAAACAGAGAGTACCTGCTTCAACTTCCTGCTTCATCAGATTTACCTTCAATGTATGTTCCACACCAGCTTAAACACGGCCTGATGACTTAACTTACACACTTCAGTTATAATTACCTTTCACAATATTGTAAAGTGGTGTAAAATATAACACATACAGAAGCTTAATATAGCTTTAATATGTATATTTTGTATTTAATCACATAGGGGACTATCACTTTCCAGGAAAATGTCTTTATATTGGCTATAAGAGCAGAATGATGGTTTTGTCATTAAGCATCAAACATTTGGCAGTGCATCAATAATTCTCTTTAATTTGCTTTACCCTCAGAAGCTGGTGTGAGCTATTGGGGCCTGCAGTGTGCTTCAATAATAGTGCATTAAATGGAAAGTACCTATGCCTGAGTGACCATCCTGAAAGCTGTTTTTGAGAGGCCTGAAATCAGCTATTTGGATTCCCTACAGAGTCTTGGCCTCAAAAAGAAACAGATCATTTGTAATGCAAATAATCCACCATCTCTAGAACATCATTGTAATAGTGAATTACTAGTGGTATGAAATCCACAGGCATAACAAAACCCCAAAATATTGACATAAACCTTCTAGTGTTGTTAAAATACATAAACACACACAAAAATATAAAGCTTGAGGAAAAAAAAAACATAAAAAAACCTAAAAATCTAACAATCTTGACCCCGGCATTAAGCAAAACACTGCAGCAGGACCAACCTTGATAATACAGCAACATCTGGTCTCTCACTAAAAAGCTGCTATTGCACACATCAAAATCCAAGTTAAAATACTGAGAACTTTAGGACATACCCAATAATTGTGTGCCATGAAATGTACCATTGTTTACAACCCAACAAATAAATACTAGAAACTAGAAATGACATACCACTTTGTTATTCTAATTCAAAAAGGCAATGTAAATTGCCTGTCATTAAAGGATTTTATTTTTAATTCTCATATGTCATATCTTCAGCAGCAGCAGTCAAGCTCATCTACTTATATTAAGGACAAGAACAGTAATTAGAGAGAACTAATGGTATTCTAGAAATAAAAAGAAAGACCAAAACTCCTGGCTGCCTCCTACTACTTAGCCCACTACACATACTCCCAGGAGAAGGAAGACAACCTCTTCTGTGGCATCTCCTCCTCCATGGAGGCCTTAGCTCTCAGTAACAAGCTCCAATAACCTTAATTCAAAGACCATATGAGAAGATTAAGCAACAAGCTTCTAAAGTGTTTCAAACACTTGGTTGGGGGTGGGAAAAAATGTTTTCTTAACTATGTAAGTGCTAAGACAAGAACATCTCATGGTTACACACTGGGTGTCCAGTAGCCCAGACTCTCTTGAGTTATTCAAGCAACCAAAGCTACAGCAACCAAAGTAAAGACTTCAGCAGTTAATTGAAACCTTAACAATAAAATTCAACAACAGAGGCTGATTTTACTACAGCCTTTAGGGAAAACTTTCTCTAAAATTTCATTGTCATTATCTTGACATGAAAAGATTAGCCAATTTCCAATGATGATTGTTCTTACAAATTAACAGTTTTGTAAAAGCCCAAATATTATAATCAGTGTTGATTACACTGAATTTCTGCTGTTAATACTCTTCAGGAATCACAAGCCTTTGTAAAGAAATTATTCCTAAAAATGCTGTTCTCCACAAAGAATAAAACAATACAGCTGATTCTATACTGTAATAAAAATCCTGGTGCTATCCATTTGCCTTTCAATGTGCAGCAGATGTTCCTCACATTTTACTTATTATGGGATTTAAAAGGAACTTCAGGGATTAGTACCAGCATAAAATAAACTTTGGCATATCATTTTCATGTAATTCTGGGCCTAGGGAAAATCCAAATAGGCAAGTGTTTGCTGGCATGTGCACAAACAGCAAAACAAAGCTCTGATCCCCACCTGGCTGTGTGAAAGGCAACTTACAGCCCCCACTGTGACTCTGAGGTGGAAGGAAGACCTGAGCAGAATATTCTTCATGTTGACTCTTCTTGGTTGTGAAGACCTGCATCATTTGTTGCACTGGTGCTGCTGTGACACCTCAATGAGCCAATTCAATTTATAATCTTAGCTCTTTTTTCCTCATTAAATGAGATAGACTGAACTGATTAACAAAAGGTGTTTATGGATGCAATGAGAAAGAAATGTTGGAAATTGCCCTGACAAATTTGGAAGAAAAGGTTTCCTGATGTAATAAAAGCAACCCTGGGCTAAATGATGGGGCAAGTACAGCTACATTTTCCATTGCTATCTACTATATTTTTCAATACAATTAGTAACTTAGGAGCAGGATAGCACAGGAAAATCTAAATCAGGATTTACTTACAATGCTGATCGCAGTCTACTCTAGCAAACACCACTTGATTCTTATCTGGATATTCTTCTTTGATTACATTAGAAGCTTCCTCAAAAATAGGATGCAGCATTTGGCTGAAGCGGCACCTGTAAACAGAAGACAACATCATAACTTCAAAATATCACTTTGAAATATTTTAATGGATGACTACTGGAATACTTCAATCTTTGAAGGAAAAAGAAAGAAAAAAAAAAGAAAAGCTATTGGAAAAATCACATCTACTTGTAATTATCCCAGTAACTGAATGGATAAAAATAGGTTCAGAAGTAACTTGAATTAATTCAGGTGCAAAAAAAAAGTAATTTTAAAAGAATACATAGCTCAAGATGTGGCCCCCTGCTTTATCTCCCTAGGAAACACCATTAATCAATTATAAGCCTTTAGGAAATATATTCTATTCAGAAACTATGTTGTTCATTTTTTTTCCTACCTGAATTATCCCTGGGAAAGTAATTTTAAAAATGTAGTAAAAGAAGTTCCTTAGATTGTTGAGATTCAAACATTCACCAACTCCTTCAAGAAATATCAATGTAATTTTCTATGGGTCAACAATACAAGTTGTAAGCATTATGTATTATATTATAGCTCAAGTTTGGCAGAATTTGAGCAGACTGCTTTTACAGAAGTAAGAACAAAGAGAACCCTATGAGTCCCTTCTTCCAGTCATGTCAGATTTTGAAGCAAATTCTGTCTTTTTGCCCATGGTAAAGACTGTAGGACTGTAAAGGTGCTTTGGTAGCTTTAGGGAGTTTAGGGTAACAGCAGTGCACGAGCCCTTTACTAATACATCAACAAAATTATTTTATATTGTGTCCTTCTAAATATATGGCAGAATTTTAAATTGGAGGCACACAACAGCACTGTAGAAGTTGTCAGAATGAGACTTCAAGGAGTAAACTTGCAATAAGCCAGCCTACACTGAAACCCACCTTAAACTTAACAGTGACAGCCTGAGGATGCAGTTTTATGTCTGCAACAGCAAACAGGTAAGGGAAGAGCAAATTTTGCTGTCAAAATGCAAAGAGAGCTAAAGTGCACCTTCTGAAAAAGTCTGACTCTGGGCAGCACAACTGTAGGCTACACATTTATGTAGCATTCAAATGTCACCATGTATATGTTACATATGGCTCCTTGTCCCTCCTCCACCTCTACAGAGCACAGAGCACTTCCATGGGCAAAACTGACCTGTTCCCATTCCAAAGCCCAGTTACACCACAGGCTGGCAGTGTGTTACATTGAGGGCTTATCACTGAATCTCTAAATGTAATGATCATAATTCATATTGTGATGTTTTCAAATTACAGCCTATTATAATGTGAACCAACTTGAAAGCATACACAGAAAGAGAAGCAATCAGGACATAAACCCAGGAAAGAACCAGATTGAAAGCAACATACTATTGTATTTTCAATTCAAAAACTACAGCCAGACATGACAGTTCTCAAAAGACCGAAGTTTAAACACAGAAAAAAAAAAAACTTGAATAACTTACCAATCAGCATAAAAATTAACTAAAGCAACATCTGCATTGTCTGAGAAGAAAAAGAAAAAGCCCAATGTCACATTGTGAGGCAAAGTTCTCAGTTCTTTTATCTGAGATTACAAAAATGTGTGCAAAAAAACTATAAAATCAAGTATTTGTAGATTTTTATTCAGCACAGACCTTAGACTGATTGCTAGAAAACTGCTAGGGTAAATTCTATCTGAAATATAATCTATAACAAATGGCAAAGAGATGAAAGAGGCCTTCAGTCAAATGTTATATTGACTTTATTGATATATTAGACAATAAAAATGTAACTACTTAAGACACTAAGACACAGAAGAGGTAATTGACACATGCAATTAAAATTAATTCTGGCTTTAAAATTAAGGCACTCACATCCAGAAATTGTACTCTAGTATATCTCTTAAGCATTAACTCTATTATTCATAAGTGTTAAAAACCAGTTAAAAGCTGAAATCTCAACTCCTTGCATTAGAATACCAACCAATGGGCATCCTGCCTGTGCAACTCCCTCTGGTCTGTCCTTACCTGTCTTACTTAAGCTGGATACTAAGGCAAAGGGTATCAAAGAAATCTTCAGTCCCCAATAAAAGAAAAATGCTAAGGGACACTAAAACAAAAAAAAAGCAATACTACAGGGATATGTATGATGAGGTAGTGAAATAATGTTCCCATACATTACTTTTCACATACCAAAAAAAAAAAAGAAAATGTATCAAAAAAGGATAAATCTCCTGCCTGAAAATAAACTATGATGTCTACACAATATAATAGCCATAGATTTTTAATAGTGGGACTGGCCTAAACATAAAAAAAAATGAAATACATATTCAAACTATAGAATATCAGCCACAGCTTTATAAAGCAGAAATGCTGACAAAGCAGAAAATTGACAAAGTTACAGAGCAGTTACATGTGAACATTAAGATGCTGAAAGCCTGGAAAAGACAACATGCTGGTCAAGACAACTCTTGAGAAGGCTGGGAAACACCACAGTTTTGATTAAAACCAGTGCTAAGATTTTCATTATCAGCAAGGGATGCAAGTGGTGAACAGGTAAATAACAAGCACTGAAAAGTTTAGGGTTATCTCCAAGGTATAAAGTATTTATTGAAAGTAATTGTATAAATTTTAAAAGCACTTACACTTGGCATATATTCCCTTTTATGAACAACATTTTAGAAAATGATTTTTTATTTTCCACTGTATAAAAGGCATCTACAAACAGATATCGTATGACAAAGCAACCCTGTAACATCAGGCAGATTTTAGTCCAGACTTTAATAAAGATTTTTTTTTCCCCCCTGGATATTTTTGGAACAATGTCATAACTTTTCCCTGCAAAAACAACCAGATACAGGCCAACTGCATACTTCTCAGAAGGTTTCAGACAAGAAACACATGTGTTTAATTTAAAGATCTCCTTTCTATGAGCCACCAGAATCAGCACAAAGCTTAATCTGAGGAAAAGCAAGATATTTAAGGCCCATCACTGTGGGTTCCACTTGCTATTTTTTGAAGGGGAACTTTTAAAATGCCCTCTGGACAGGTTTTGGTTATGTAATCAAGCATTCCCATCTGCAAACAAGATACCAGTTCTTTTTCTTAGACACTTCAAATTCTCATTGCAGTACATCAGTTGAGACAGCTAATTTTGACCATAGGCATTTAATATTTCTAAGTCGATTGCAATTCATATATTCAAAGCTAGGGTATGAATATTCATTTCATATCACAGCAATATTCACACAGATAAGTAACTGCAGTCACACAGAGAAAAAAATTATACAAAGTACTCACTTAAAATGTCATCTATATTTCCACTATCTAGACTTGTTATTTCACTTCTTGCTGGATTAAAAAGCCAAGACACCTAAAAAGAGAAAGCAAACCAGTAAGGTATGTTTCAGCAATAAAGCAGTAACTTCTGTATGATTTTTAAGTATTGCAGTTCAAAAGCTGGAGAAGAACAGTAAAACAACTGTACTTCAGTCAATGCATTTCAGACGACAGCAGTACTACAAATATACAAATTAACTACAGATATAACATACTTTCACATTTAAACCAAAATTAGCTCTCTTAATATGACTCACTATTATGCAGCCAGAAATGTTACAGGTAAATTTGGTACCTTTAAGAATAACTTATATTCGTAACTTCACTCTGAAGAAAGAAATGAAACTCCAATTCAGCAATCTCACACAGCCCAGAAGCGTGTGGGCCCAGAGGTTTTACCCAGAGACGATTAATTCCTTCTGTCACTTAAGGCTTGTCTGCCTAAAAAGTTTCTCATTAAGTAAAGCCTCAATTGCCTGCATCTTTATTGCTGTTTTAGGAAACAGTTGTAATACATCTAAGTCAACTAGCTACAGCCTTTTATCTCCTTGTGTATTTTCACTTGACACTGCTGCAGTCCCAGCACGCAATAGCAGATCAGACTATAAAAACCAAGACACCACATCAGCCAAATCATTCAATCACAAAGCAACATATGTATTACTCTTAATGCAACTCTCACAGCAATATCCAGTTTTATGGATGGGCACTCTCATGTTCAGTGAAACAGGCCCAGATCTTTTTTTCCTCAAAAAGTGGTGGAGGAAATAGGAGGTAGAGTTCTATCTAGGTCAGAGAGTTATCAGTGAATTACAATTTATTTTTCATGCCTGTCTTTCAAAGAGACAAGCATGCAGATTTTTGAGTAGGACAATACAGATTCTGGTCTGGGATATGAATGTTTCCATCCTGAGAAATCCAGAGAAAAAGTCATCACTTCTCTAAGCACAGTCAGGGCTTGTGACCAGACACTGCTGTGATGCTTTCCAGCTTCATGTTTTCAACTCATGTATGGTTCCTCAGATGACAGAGAGAACAGGAAAGGAAAAGGAAGGTTTTTGGTAGAGAACTGACAAGAATGCACAGGTCAAGGGGCTGGGCAGAGACCAGAGATTCACAGAGACACTGAAGAGGAGGAGTCAGTGCTGGCACTGAGATGCGGCAGCACACAACTATCGATAACACTATCAACGTTCCTGGGGACTCCTTGCAGCTGCAAAGAATCAATCTGCTCATGGCTCAAGAGGTAGAGCTGAAAAAAGATACCATGGAAAAACCATAGCTAGAAGCATAAAGACAATCCAAATAAAACCACATAAAGCAGCTGTATACCAGGAACCAGTGATACACAGTTCTCTGCATTTATGGAAGAGCCGGAGACCCATCCTGAAACTATAATAGATGACGACAACAAAGAACAAGCCTCCAGGATATACCTGCCTTTGACACTGTTTACAATTTATCAGAAGACTCATTCAATGTCACACATTACGTTTCCTAACATTTGGTGCAAGGGTATACAAAATATTTGACCGAAAAGAAATAACCAAACTGGATCCCTGCTTACCTTAAAATCAACTTCAAAAATGTTGGGAAACTTCTATTCTGTGACACTGTCAACAGCTCTCAAACTACCAATGCCAATGGCACACAGGTGAGATTTGCAGCCATCATTTTCAATTCCTTCTGATTTGTGGCTCACTAACCACTTCTCAGTGAAGATAGTGATGCTTTCGTATTTCCCATACAGAGACCCCTGGGTAGCATACAGCTCTGTCTTACACTGCAGGCTGAAAACACACCAGCTGTTGCAATACAAAGTATGTATGAGCACTTCTCTCTTGGTAATGGAACAAGATACTATACTTAAATGCAAACCTAAGATTTGTGGTGGAGTTTGCAGTCTTCCTGGGGCACTTAAACTGCATAAGACAAGTGCCTGAACTGGCTTTAAGACAACTGTAGGGAAACAAAACTAATGGTTGAGCTGTGAGGTCCATAGGTTAAACAGGCAGCATAACAACAACCTACCAAAAACATACCTGATTAAGCAAGCTATGCAATGCACAAGTTGCACAGGCCAGTGTTAGGGGAGTTCCTCTGAAGATGCTGGCATTGAGCAGCAACAAGGTAGGGCTCTGCCTTCATCTTTGCAGACAGAAGCTACACGTACAGAGGGGATCCACATTGGCCAAATTATCCCCAGAGAAGTAACAGCTGATGGCAACCATTAGTGCAGACAGCACCCTGTCGCTCCCTGGGTGGTGCCTGGGATGACAACTTCCATGGTATGGTTGTGGGGAGGTGCTGGTAGTAGTAGTAATGTTTGTAGTGAATAGTGGGTCAGGTCAGCATGTGCATGAGCTGGCACGGTTTTTGTTTTTATGCGCGTGCTGTTCTGTTGCAAAACATCAGGTTAGACCTAACTTGTGTACAGTTGAAGCAGTAACCATGATTAACAGTAACAGCTGGAATATTGCTCTAGAATAATGAACAGGATAACTCAACATTCATTTTGTGGCCATCATCAGATCCTACCACAGGTGACTTTGCAAACTCAGTGTCCCAAGGCTTCAGCTGCTCTGCAAGGCCTCAGGAACCTCTGATGACCTTGAAGACCACAGAGTTACTTATCCTACTTACAATCTTGAACAATACTTGTTTACAGAGAAAATCCACACAAGCCTCTAGAAAGCAGGAACTTTTCAGATGCTGCACTCAGCTCTGCATCACCACGCACACTCAGAAAGAATTTCCACAGTAGTGGAACTGGTGTAAGTATTTTCACAGGAGTTCAGCAGTTCGTGTTGTCTAAACACACCAATGGGTGAGATACCAATTTGTTAAACCATTGGCTTTTTCTAGTATAACTTTCCAGCAGCAACACAAATCTTATCTAATAGGGTAAGTTACACATAAAATAAACATAACATAGATAAGTATATTATTTGCAGTTGGGAAATAGGCTCTGGTACTTAGCAGATATACTTAAATGGATCAGGAACTGTAGTTGCATTTGTGGATTGCTACAATACACTTAACTTGCAATGCAAATATTGAACTGCACCATGAAAGCACAGGACTTACTAACCAACAAGATCCTCTACTAGACTGTGCTATGTGCAGAAAAAAGGAAGTACAACTAATACTTTTTTATAGCACAAATAAATTTTGTGATTGCTTTCTTAACTCCTACTGTGAAAAAATGCTGTACCAGCTGCATGTACTAAGACACTAACACCCACACAAATACCCCAAACATCTTCATGTATTGAAGGTGAAAAAGAAATTAAGCCATATATCCTATTGCCCCTTTATACTACAATTGTGGAAAAATACAAAGAACACTTTTCCCCAAAAGTTGCACAAAATCTGAGACAATTAAAATGCTTTTTCCACTAAAAGTATGAAAATTCCTGTTTCATCAAATATATTCATAATCACGTTTCTCAAACATTTTACACTGACTAAATAACTGTGGGTGCCAAACTTTTCAAAATAAGTAGACAGACCCAGGGAAAAAAAGCATTCCTTGAAGAAATGTCAATAAATATGCAAGACTCACTCCAGCTGAAGCTTTCATTAAGGTATAATGCCTGTAAGGAAGAAAACACATCCTTTTGACCCAGTAATCTTGCTGTCCCATGACAGGCAGAAGGGTTTAAGATATTACTGGTATTAATATTTAACATGAAGGAATACAAATTTATATTTAAATTGCTAAGAAGCTACACTGTTTTGAGAATATTTTCTGACCTTTTTTGAGGGCTGTGCTTGATACCTATGAGCAGAAAACAAAACATTTTGGAGAAAAAAATTTCTGAATATGAGCTACACACTTTATAAAACAGATATTGAACATAGGTTCTAAAAAACATACTGGCTAAGAAAAGTAATTTTTTACTTTTAACTGCACACTTTACATTCCACTGGCCTGTAGCAGGACACATGGATGACTGTCCATATTTGAAGTAAAAAAAAAAAAGAATTAAAACTGACATCACAAGATAGCTACAAACTCACTGAAGAAAACATCTTGAAAAAATAATTCAAGAGGAAAATTGGTTATGTAAGCCCACCTGAAAACAACTCGGGTTGCTGCCTTTCCATTGGATAAAATTAAGTGTATTTTATAGTTCTATTTTTTAAATGTTCAAGCTATTAAAATCTGAAGGTAAAACTAAGTAGTTAGGAAATAAAAAGATTTCAAAAATATAAATAGAGTAGAATATGAAAATATTAAATACTTGAGTGAAACTGCACAAGTTAGATCAGCATGTTTATAATCTATTCACAATCCTTTACCACTAAAGAAAAATGACAAAACAAAGGTAGACTAAAACAAACGACTGCAGAAAGCTTTATGCACGTACAGAATACATTGCTGGGGGGGAAAAGTCAGGAACTGAACAATGTGTTCACAAAGATAAAATTAAGCTCATACAGGGGGAGGGAAGAAGAAAAGATGACATTATCTTTACTCTTCTGGTCCTCAGAAATATTGTCAAATAAAGCAGGAACATCACGGCTCAGGTTCCTGAAGATAACACTGGTCATGCTTTTACTGGGATGTTTAATTAGTAGAGAACTCTTAGTATTTCTGATCAACTTTTGATCCTCCCTTGAAGTTAACCAATGGCTTAACTACTTCTGCTGGGAGCCAGTGCCAGTCACTTCTGAGGAATAACTACAAATTAGCTGAGATTTACCCTGATTGTTTCCAATAAAAGACCCCAAGGCACTGCTTGAAAGCCACTGTCATCCTCCCAAACATGCCATGCAATGCCACACAAGCAGCCTTACACAAAACAAAACACCTGGACAAAACCTACCCAACTCATCCCCAACAGTGGAACTTTGCCAAGTTTCATATCCCTTTCCCAAAGAGGAAATAAAAGCACACCGAGTTTCAACACACCTTCTACTGACAGCACTGCTGTTCAACTGCCACTCCACACATCCAGTTAATAAAGCCCACTGGTTATCCAGGAGATTTAGGTCAACCTTTTATCAACATTTTAGCAGCACCAGTTAGTTTTTTTAGTCTTTAATTACTAACTGGACAGGAGAGACAGACCTACAGGTTTAGTAGCATTTCCTTCTCAGGTTTATCATACTTTACATGCTGCTTTCTTGCAGAAGAGATGAACAGTTTAAATGCACATAACCTTAAAACTGCAAAAAAGGGGAAAAACCCAAGTCTGTTGCATTCTAGTTCTTTGTGCCTTTATTTTTTAATGTATATAATGAAACAGAGGTCCAAATTTCCAAAGTATCTGAAGAATACAGAAAATGTATTCTTGGAGCATTATGATTTCTAATTAGCACTACACCTGCAAGGCAGTCAACAAGAACAGCCTTCATTTTGACTTGCTAAACTTTTCATTTACCTTTTCCTCCTGCCGGGAAATCCTAAAGGCACACAACTAAACCATTTTTCTCTTCTAACACAAAATCATTTTACATTTGGCAATGAGCTGCAGCCCACATCTAATCCAGATTGACGTGTTGAAGTTACTACCTGAAGTCTAAGCCCCACAGGACTCTGCTGCTGACTGCCAGTCCCTGAGTACCTGTTTTTTTATGCATGCTGCTGATCTGCTGCTGCTCTGAGGTCTGCATTAAACTCCTGGACAACAGGAAGCAGACAGGTTTCCAGCCTGCTGTAGGATGATACAAATTGAAAGCAATCCCAGAAGACAGCAATGCCAAAGCTGGCAGACATTGTAAGAGCCCCTGAATTTTGGCTTCAGAACCATCAATCAGGAGCATCTCGCTGGCGGCATTCCCAGAAGCCCTATAATGAACCACAAAGTTCAGAGCAGAGAGAGGTAACAGTAAATATAGAATGCTGGGGGAAAATAAAAAAAAAGAACATTATTCACCCTCTCAGTGAGAGCAGTTCAACTCCCAGTTGTCAGCACTTGATTCCAGACTGTGCCCAAACATTTTCATAACTTAGACTGACTGCTGCCATCCCTGATCAGTATACAGGGTTTTTACTGGTAATGTAAGCTGCTTTCATTATAAGACTATGAGACCAAGCTATATTAGTTCAAAATACTAACTCATTATCCCTTCTGAGTTATATTCAAGCTTTCAGAGCAATTTAAAATGGGTAATAATAATTTTTTTATAATTTTTCACTTAAGAGCCATATCTAAAAATCAGTCAAGGAAATCTAAAATACTCAAAAGAAGTGACTGAAAATAGATTTAAAGATTGCAGTTACTGTCCACGAGAAGAGAGAAAAAAAATCTAACTAAACTGAAATATGGATAATACATACATCATAAAAGTAAACTTACTTCTGTAGCATTGATAGACAGCTCAATTTTATACTGCTTTTGCCACACAGGGCTGTAACTGCACAGAGCTAAGTAGAAAACTCCATATTAAACAGAAGTAGTGCAATTGTTTCTCCTCTGCATGTCTTGTTGTCTGCTCCCCTTTGAAGGTGTGGAAGGAATATTTGGTGTAGGTACATATCTTATTAATACTGCAAAACTTTTTTTCAAAGAAAAATACTGGAAACAAAAAAAACCCCACAATTTATAATGCTATCTGTGAAAATCCAAACTATACTGATTTGACACTCCAAATCACGGAAAAGAACTCACAACAAATGGTTCCTACAACTGAACACACAAGCAAAGGAGTTGAAGGATTGTCCTATTTGACTGGCCTGGCTCACAGCTGAGATCTCTCTCAATGGCCTGTTACCACAGCACCAAAGATTGCCAGAAAAATGGGTAAGTTAATCTCTCAACAGTTTGTGAACTAGAATTAAAAGACACATGATGTTCATTCAAAAAGCCCATTGCAGAGATGAGAATTAAACATCATTATCACAATGTGCAGTTCAAAGCATTAATTTTTTTTTTCCATAAAGCTATTAATAGCAGAATCACACACCTCAATGCACAATTCTAAACCTTAAGTCTCTGGGCACAAACCTATGGATCATGGTCTTTTATAGAAATGTTTAAGTAAGGGCTCAAAAAAATGACATAAGGCATGTCTAAAAAAAAGTCACAGAGGTAAGACCTGTAATTTATTTTCAGCTGAATTATTTGTAACTTTCAGTAATTTTTCTTGGCCTCGAGGGAAAAGAGTAATCTCCAGTCAGGTCATGACACACTGGTTTCTTTGTCTTATACATCCATGTCGAGTCAACACGGTCCATACACCTCCAAAAGACGTAAAGAGATGTTCTGAACAACTGTACTGATTTGTGAATAATGTCCAGAGTGCTCCACATGTTCATTCACAAGTAGGAATCTACCTTAAAGCCTGTTTCACAGATTTAAAGCCATGAATTCAGCTCCCCAGGAAACTACTGAAAACTTGGAATCTTTAGATACTTTATTTACCAAGCTGCTTCTCTTACACAAGCAGCTAGAATTCCCCTGAAAAAAAAAGGTCACTTTTGTGCAGCTTTTTAGGAAAAAAACACCTCATGTTCTGATAACTCTCTCTTTTCCATATTACCAACTGCTCTGATTATTTGGCAACAACACAAGGATACACTTTCAAGAAGGAGTAACAGACATAAAAGACAAATGCAATCTCCAAAATGATTAGCACAAATTCAGCAGCTGTTGCTGTGTATGAAAGCCAGTACCCTCAAGGTTCTCAACTTGTTAAAGCATGATCCAGTAATAGGAAGTAAAGGGCAGCTCAGTCTTCTCAAGACTTTGGTAAGGTCAGCAGAGCAGAATAGGTTGCTGTCCCTTTTCACTGAGTCAAGGGAAAAGGCCCTGTTCTCTATTTTGGCCATTGCTATTACACGTAAGTACCAAAAAATTTGTTGTAGACAGTTGAAAGTTTGGAGACTGTGCACTTGGAACTCCATTCCTCATTACAGAAAGCAACATACTACCCTGTTATTTCTTATGATCTACAGGCTCTCCCGTTCCCTTTATTGTAGTTTTTACACACAGGTTTTTACATCACAGAACAAAAAATCCGATTTTTTTTAAATAATATAAATGTATTTATGTTTTGTTCATGCTCAGGACTGTTGATGAAAAGGCATATTAAAATGAAACAAAAACTTCTATGTCATTCTGTGGGAGTAGTGGCCACAGAATTTGGAATTTCTCCTTTAAACATAATCTTAGAGGAAGAAGATGTGTTTTCACAAGAAAACATATTTCTTATGTCACAAGAATGTTTGTTGACTTGGAATAGTATGAAGAATCGAACATATTAGTGGATAACTGAATTTTCCATCCTTGCTGCCTACACACATTCTACTGCTTTAAAAATAACACAATTTCTACTTTGGCAAATTCTACTACATATTGAGTTTATTCTTCAGTAAAACAGAAACAACTCATTTAAAATGAAATTATCAACACCTAATCACTTCCAGCTCCTTGGCTTTTTATTAATTACACAATCCAGTTGCAATACTGAATAAAATTCTACTCTTCTGCTCCAAAACATCAAGTTCTCCAGATCTTTGCCTTTTCAAGAAAGGTGGAAACTTTAAGTATAGACAAACCTGTTCAGTTTTACCTTTCAGGCTGGAACTTGTTTCAAAAGTAGGTATGAATTACCAAAAACAACGGCTTAAATGCCAATATGAGGACTATCATAAACACACACCAACTAGGCCTCCATGAAAAAAATACTCACACTGGACCTACACAGCTTTAAAACTGGCAGCTGAGGCATTGGGTTAAGGGGAAAAGAAAAAAGGTAGTAACAGTGACAAATAGACAAAATACTTAAGTGGAAAATACAGCTGGGTCATTCTCCTCATCCAGTCTGTCCAAAGGGATCCAAAACATACTGGTTTAACTTGCACTCTAAAGATAACATGAGGGAAGACTAAAGGACAAACTAGTCTCTGATAACAGTTTAAATTGTATCATTTACTTTAGTGCTGCTGCCTATTTGTACTTCTGAATAACAAAATCCTCTCCAAAGCACAGAATCGCAGCCACCTTAATTTGGCTCTTCCTTATTTGATGCTGAAGACGGTGAGGTTAGAACTAAACAATGGGCCAGAGCAGCAAATGTTCAGATGAATCTGTGACAGGCAGCAGTTCAAGTTAAATTCTTCTCCTCTTCCACTTTTAGCATGACAAACCCATGTCATCCCCTGCAATCTCCACCAACCCACACACAAATATACACGTAACCACCCTGTTTCTTAAGTTCTGATCTAGAGCTTTTAGCAATAATACTTCCAATATCACTAAGACCCTCCTTGAGCTACAGATTTTATTTTTCCTTCAGCACGACTGAGATGCCACTTTTCCCCAGATTACCTCCTAATATTTCAGCAGAAGACTAAGGTTTTGTTTGTGCAACTATCAAAAGAGAGCTACAGCATTTTGTGATGTTCACAGTGCATGAAGTGTTTGTCCATACATTAAAAAACATTGAGATTCAGTCCTTTGCTGTTGTTGCTCTTCCCTCTTTTTCTGAGAAAACAAAATGCGGAAGAACACCTTAGAATTACAAAATTACAAGGTTTCTAACATACAATGGCATTTTGTTGCCTCTGCTTATCATTCCCTTAACATCAGAACTCTGAAGGTTAGAATACATCTACTTAAAACATCATCTAAACTCACATTACTTTGATTATTTTCTTTTCTTCATTCCAGGCATAGTTGTGATATACACTCCACAAACTTCCACTCCACACATGCAAACTGCCAACCATAGCTCTCATTAAAGCACTCGAGCAATCCATCAGCTTGTCTCTAACAAATGCTTTACCTCAATTTTTAGGTTAGCATTTATTATTTGCTACCTTAAAATGGCATATGAATGGAAAACGGATAAGATCTTTCCAAATAAGTGGTGATTCTGTGATTCTCTGTAACAGAAATACTACTCCACAACTGCACTCTAATGGACAAGTTGGCATTGGAAAAATCTCCCAATTCAAAAAGAAGGAAAAAAATATACCTTTTACAATTAATCCATTTGGTATATTCTAGTGAAGAGCACTGATTAAAGCAATGCTACCTGAACCTGAAGAGAAAAATTCACCTTTGGGACCACAGCTACATGTACCTTGAAGATTGAGTGGCTAATGTCAGACTGTAGAAGAGCTATTTTCTTTCTACCCTAAACAGTGCTAAGGGCCTGCACACATGCAGTCAATTTATCCTGGATAACCCTGGATGGCAGAAGAGGAAATAATGCAGAGGACAGGACACATGCCACAAATACTTTGAAATGCACAAAAGAAAATCACACAGAGATTGGTTTACCTCCCTTCAAGGAGTATTAAACCTGCCAGCTTCAAGCTGACTTGCACAAAAATATTCAAGCAAGTATTCCAGACTGGTCCTAAAAATAGTATGAACACATTAGCATGGTGCAGTGCTTGAACTGGGAGCAAGTATGGGACACCCTGGCTCTGCAGCCAACCAGCTTCATGTAGCAATCCCACTGCTCTCACCACGGAAAGCTGCTGTGACCAAAGCTGTTACCAAAATCATCAGCAAGGTAGCACAGTCATTTATTGGCTTATTTTAAAATAACGTTTAATAGCTACAGATTACTAATTATATGTGCACATTTGCATTGGTTTAGCAAGTTCTGCTGGTCTATGTTGATGGAAAAAATACTAAAAAGAAAAAAGCCTCTCCCCACTGCAATTATACCTTTTAAACCAAAGCAGATTTAAATGTCATCCCAAGGTAGTTCCTGAGAGGCCTGCACACTTGCTGAGCTCCCTTCACTAATTAACTGATCATTAGTAGGAAAGAACCCCTAACTGTTCACCCCCTGCACCACATACAGTCTTAATTACCTTTGTGAAACAACCTATTTGCCTATCAGTCGTTTTGTCCAAAATCCCAAGTGCATTGACTCAGCAGGGAGAAGGAAAAAAAAGGAAAAAAGTTTTTTCATACACGTGTTTATGAAAATTCAAACTTTTATGTCTGGCAAAGAATCTAAGAGCTAAATGTTTCCAGCAAGAGTTAAGAAAGGGGATTTCAATAAACTATAAGAGCCAGAAGTGATAGACTGACTAAAGGAACAACTTCTTGGGATTACAAATATGGATACATCACTGAAAAGCTTTCCCTTTGTGTAGCTTTTGAGAAAGTTAATTATATCATCACTTCATAATCACGACAGCTATGGGAAACAGCAAAACATTATCACAGCTGTTGTTTGCTTTTTCCAGACCATTGGAACAGGCACCTATTCCTTGCCTTTCAAAATACTTCCTTGCAGAGCTCCTAATGAACAACTTCTCTCTGTGTTTATGCCCAATTGCCACACACATCCACTTGGAGACAAAATATAAGTTTTACTGCCAGTTATCTTACAACAGAAATTAGATTGCTCTTCTCTCCTTTTTACAAATCTATGAAAATAAAACCCAAAAAACCCTTGCAGACATTCCTTTTTTTTTTTTTTTTTTTGGATGCACCTCAATGAAACACACAAGAAACAGGCAACAATCACTAGTGCCAGATAAGACAGAAGACACGCTGGCTGCACAAAACATGCCAGGGAACCAGGTCATTTACTATGTTTGTAGAGCTCTGCCTTCTGCTCAGGTTCCTGTTTCATGAACATCATTTCAGATACAAAGTTTCAGTCATTAAAGCAATCTAATCCACAGAGAAGTATCCTCCTTTGAAACAATGCAGCACACCATATACCTGAAATCTCCCTGTGGGTTAACACAGCCTTCATTCAGCCAGAGTGAAGCAGCTGGGAGGCTCCAGCACATAAAATGTGGAAACTTACGTCTTCCAGGAAACAAGCCTTTGGACATGCAGTGTTTCACTTCATCACTGCTGCTAATGCAACTTTTACATATAAGTCACCAATGACTGGGGCTCACACTAAATCCCATCTATAATCCACTGCAATGCTTCTTTAACTAAAAAAATGTACCTCAATGTACCATTGAATAAAGTAACAAGACCTGAAAGCACTTGGGTCTTAATTCAGTCCACTCAAAAAAACACAGTTCTGGAAGCCAAAAGGGCCCTTGAGAGCCTGTTGACTTTCAAGGACAAGCTTTTCAGAGTGCAAAAACAATCCTCTCCATTGTGCAGAAAGTTGGTATGGCAGAAGACCTGCATGGGTTAACACAGAATTTCTGGATGACTTTTATGGAAAAAAAAAAAAAGGTGCAGACAGAAGGTAGAGGGAAGAAAATTAATACTTGGTAGGAAGAGAGAAACATTGCTAGAGCTGGCAGTACTCCAGCTCAGCTGGAGTTGAGAGAGGGATGTAAAGGTATGCTGGCAACAAAAGGAAGAGTCAGAAGATTGTAGGCCTGCTGCTCAGCTGCAGGGGACATAGTGACAAAGTACATGGAAAAGGCTTAGACACTCAGTGTTCTTTGACTGGTTTTCTACTGATGAGTCTGAGCCTATAGGACAGTACCAGGGAAAAGAAGCATTACTCACCTGAGTAGAAGACCAAGTTAAAAAGCTCTTAAGCAAGTGGGATATACACAGAGCCACAGAACCAGACCAAATGTATTCTCCTGGGTGACCAGGAGAATTATGGAGAAAAATTTTCTTTCCAGAAGCCACATCCATCCAGAGTATATTTGGAATAAGTAAATCAATCTGTTTTCTGTGGTAAGACATTTAGTTCTGTAAACAAGGGAAGAGTACTGGTCATTGTTTGCCTTGACTTTAGCAAGCTTCTAACACAGCACCTCAAAGGATCCTTAAACCTAAACTGTTGGATGCATGAACTGAATAAGTGAACTATAAAATGAGTGACACAGCAGCTGAACTGCTGAACTCAAAGGGCTGTAACCAAAGATACCATGTCTGAGTGGCCTCTCATGCAGTTTCTCCAGACCAATACTGGGTGTAAGGTTTGTCTGTAGTAATGACCAGAATGATGGAACAGAGCCTCCTCAGCAACTTCCTGAGGATACAGGAAGCAGATGAAGCAGTTTATAAGCAGAGGGGATACCTGCTCTTCAGAGAGACCTCAGCTGGCTGGAGAAATGGCCTGACAGAAACCTTGCAAAGCTCAACAAAGGCAAAGTCCTGCATCTCTGGTGGAATAACCTCATACAGGCTAGGAGCCAAGCAGATGGAAAACAGCTTTGCAGAAAAGGTCTTGGGGAGCAAGTTGAACAGGAGTCAGCAGCACGACCCTTGCAGCAAAGGCAACCACACACGGGGCTGTGAAAGTGCAGCCAGCAGGCCACGGGAAGTGATTCTTTCCCATCATCTGGCACTTGTGTGAGCACATCTGAAGGATTCTGTCCAGCTTTGGGACTGCCTGTACAAGACATTAACATATGGAAGTGAAGCCCAGCAGATGGCTGTGAAGGTTAGTAGTGACTGGAGGACAGGATATACAAAGAGAGGCTGAGAGAGCTGCATTTGTTCAGCCTCAAGGAAAAGTTATTACTGCTGCTACAAACAACCTAATCAGAGGTTATAGAGAAGGCAGAGCCAGACTCTTCCCAAAGATGCAGTGATAGGACAAGAGACAGTGTACACAATCTACATCTCCAGACTTTTCAAAGAAAGTTTTCAACAAGGTTTTGATCCAACAATAAAAGAGGTGACCACAGGAGGTGACCACAGAAATTGCAGAACCTCCATCCTTAGAGTTATATAAAACAACTGAAATAACCCCTGAGCAATCCTGTCTAACTTGGCTTTGCACTAAGCAGGGAATAATACCAGACGACTTTTAAGTGATCCTTTCAAATTTAAATGATCAAACTTCCTGTGGCAATCAAAAACCAGAACTCTACAACTTGATCCTATCAGGTAAATACAGTGAGACTCTCAATACTCCTCTCCATCAAAACTTTCTTGCTAAAGCCAGACAAAGGTCAAGAAACAAGGGAGGGTAGAAATCCAGAACATTTACTGTAATAAAAATACACCTTGTTGCTTCTGGTAAGGCACTTCTGCCAAAGCATAATGGAATGTGGAAACAGTCCTACAGCTGGTTTGGAAAAACACAGCATCCTCAACCAGCAGTGAAAAAACCATTCTGTGTTAGTGTTTAGTATAGCAACAACTTTACAAAATAACTCTTGACAATGTAAAAAGAAATACCTGAGAGACAGTAAATTAAAAAATAAAAATAAAGTTACTCAAATTTCTAAAATCTCTTCTATGAACTTCTTTTTTTTAATTAGACTATATGAGCAGCTGATATTACAGTTTTGAAAAAGAAAATTGCATGTGTTGCTACCAAAGGTTAGGATGGTTCTGATGAAGGAAGACATATCAGGGAGAAAAGCAGGGTAATGGCAGAACTCTCATAAGGAAATTTGATCTCACTTCCTTTCCAAATTCTCTATAATGCACCTCTGCTTCTCTGGGAGCGTTCTCCAGTTTGGAGTTTCAGAAGAAAATATTCCTTAGGCTTTGATCTTTACACTCTACATTGCCTTTGCTTATGTCCCCAAATGTTCCTGTGTTTCCCCCTCTAGATCACTAGAAAACTCACTCTTAAGTGGAGTGGGAGATAACAATGAACAAGTTATTGCTAATGCATCCAAATCCACTCCATTATTAAAGCAATTTCATATTTTTGAATGTAACTCTAGACTCTCCTGAAGAGGTTTTGAAGAAGGTCAGATATAAAATTCGTAGCATATTTTTACACTTGCCTTATGCACAAGACAATTCCCTTTCTTTAAGCAAACAAAACATCTGGAAGCTATACAAGTGAGGGTTACAAAAGAGGCTGCAAGGTGAACAACTGGTCCTTCTGAATGTGAGCCTTAAGAATTTAAAGAGAAATAGATTTGATTAAAACATGTAGAACGTGGTAATTCTGCTCTCTTGAGAAAACAGTTGTAAGGACCAGTCTCTCGGTTAAGAAAGCTGTCCTGCCAGAAAACCACAAAAAACGAACCAAACAGAAAATAAAGCAGATTATGGAAGAGGATAAGGACAGTAGGGATATCAAAAAGAAAAACCAAGGAGTGTGCCACCACAGTGTTCTTCAGCCACCAGCAACGGAACCTCTGACATTTTGCTGTCAATAACTCATTTATACATTTTCCAGCATCGCCCATGTCTTCTGTTGGAAGAAACAGTTCCATTTCTTCTCTCTTTCCTCCTGAGCACTCCAAACAGGAAACTTGTCCATCATATGGCATAGCAAGAAGAATGCAAATCGTCTTGACAAGAATGCAAGAGTCCTCTGCTTCCCCTCCCCAAAGGCGAAAGTCCCTCAGTTAACTACTATTTCATTCTTTAGACATTATGACAGAAGATGGACTACTCAGAAGTCCTGTGCTACTCTTGGAGGGAACCTGTTTCATCATATAAGACTCAGTGGTCTAAATTTTACCTGTAATTACAATTTCTGCCTTATGCTCATATTCAGAATGTAGTATTTTGAGCAGCATTCTCAATTACAAAATTTGTTTTTTAATATGAATTGAAATAGAGGCAAATGCACAGAAATACACTCTAGAACAGTTAAACTTCTCTTGGGGCAACTTACTACACCTTTAAGCTAAAAGACAATTTTATTTCATTTAACTTTCACTATGTGAGTACTCAGTGTGATATTAGTGAGGCATGAAAGACAGTGGCAGTTAAATAAGAAACAAAAATATTACCCTACAGGTTTTTTTTTTTCCCCCAGTTAGGAACTTCCCTCTTCATTTCCCTTGCTATCTGTTGGTGGTTTCCTGTAGTCACAGCTACTGCTCAGAGACACTGTGCTTGAGCCTCCAAGGGAAGTTTTGAGCAATATGACAAGTGCCTTTCAAATATATGCAGAAGAACCATGTGCAGCAGTGCTTTGTTCTAGAATTTTCTTTTATAGGCAAAGTATACCTGACTGCAAGTACAGGCAAACACACTGAATGATTGGTTAGAGCAAAGCCAAGGAACCACGCCTTGCCTTAGGGGAGAATGTGATGAGCCACTCTCCCATCAGCATTTATTCCACTGTCTTGGATTCAGCTAAAAGATCTGTCCTACCAGTATTAAGCAACATACCAACAAGGCAGAAACACCTTAATCTCCAAGGGCCCACATGACATCACTGCATCTCTTATTCCAGTCTTGCAAACAGCTGTACAAGGCCCTGTACAGCCTGTGTTGTGCACTGCTCACCCTTCCACTCAGCTCTTGAGGGGGCCATGCCAGCCTGAACCCCCCTGTCCTCTCTCCAGCCTCTTTTCAACTCCCAGCAGCCCAGTACAATGATGAAAAGTTGGAAGAGCAGAGCTGTGCTGGGACTGGCAGGTATGCCTTTGCACTGCAACCTCCACCCTGTCAGCCCAACCTTCAGCAAGACCAGGGAAGAAGAATAGTAGCGTGAGACCCAAAGCCCTCGAAAATTTTAGTGATCTCCTACTGTCAAACTTTAGACAAGAGAACTTGTGACACTGCACTGTTTCTTCTTTTTTTCTAGCATATTAAATCCCCCTCTGGAAAAGAAATATGCTTATCCAAAAGCCTGGAAACCCAAAGAATTTCTGTTTACTTCACTATTACTAAGGAAGACCAGCTTAGCAAGCTGTTTTCTTCACAGCTACATATCACAGCGTGTTCTGCTCTAGGAACCACTGATGTAACACTAAAAGCTCACTTATCCACAAAATATGCCATGCTCCAAGAGGCTCTCTTAGGTGGCACATCCTTTGGATGCTGAGCAGAAGGCCAAGTTGCATTGCTGGCCTTAAGTGTTCATGGCAGTTGGTAACAAGAAAAACAAAGTTACCAGAACTTTAAAGCTAATCTGATACACCTTATCAGAGCCTCTGAATGCCACAAGAAAACAAAGAGCACATTTTTACAAAGTTTTTTCAACCATTTTAAAGAAAAGGGATCCTCTCACACTTCCAGACTGCTCAGGACAGCTTTTCCAAAACCCTTAACAAATCTACTAAAAGGAATGATTCATTGGCTTGATTCATGTAATTAGGCATCTTACAACACAGGGCCATGGCTGATATACTGATGCTGAATAATTACACTGATAACATCATACATAATTGTATTTTTTAAAAAAAACCTCTGATCTGTATTTTTAAAGTTTTACGTATACAGTTCTTTTAAATCACATTAGAAATGGGTTTAAATGAGCCATACACAAAGAAACAGCAGACAAAATACAGACAAGTTTCAGATCATTGCCATTTCCCATTGGATTTTTTTTTAGTTGGTAAACAGTTGATGCATATTAAATTTGCATTGATCAACTGTGCCAAAGAAAAAAACTCATTCACTCGGGTCCACTTTTTCAAATTTGTACTTGTCCATTTAGTGGACACCCTTTGATGGACACATTCCAAGGTGTCTTTAAACAGCACACACTTGTTGGTTTTGCTTATTTCTCTGTATTTAAAATAACAGTGAAAACCAGTCCAGCACATAAGCAAAATTGTTTTAATACACAGGTGTGACTGAAAAGTCTTCGGTTCTTCACTTCCATCTCTTATGCTGTGCTAGCCTGCTATAAATTGTCATCTATACAAAAACATTTCAAATGTGCTTTTTCAAACCCTACCCATCACATGTATTTACTAACCCTGAAACAAGAGCAAGTTCATAAGAATTTAACCAGAGCTACTCCAGGTAGAAGCACACAGATCAAAGGGATCATGAGTACTTGTCCTGGTCATTAAGTACTTGTCCCCACATTCCTAACCAATTCATTAGTAGCCATATTACTACGTACTCCTCTTTGGAATTCTGAAGATCTACCTTTACCTCCAAATATTCTTCTGTCTTCTGGACAATTTTATTCTCCCAAATGTTTAAAATAGATCGATTAAACTCATTAGGATCTTAAGAGAAAAATCCTGTTACAATTTATTCACACAAGTCCCCCTTAGTTCTGCAAGTCACTTGTGCTATGAAAGGTCCACAATCTGGCTCAACACAGCGCTGGGAAAGTAAGAATCACTACATCAGGCTGTTTAAAAAAAACCAAAAGAAAAGATGAAGTATAACACAGGCAACTTATCACCACAAAACACACACGTCAGTGATTGCATTTGTGTACAGGCAAAGCCGGAAGGTGGCTTAGGTCATGCATGAAATGCCAGCCTAAAAAAAAAAATTAAAAAAAAAATGCTGTAGTCTGACAACTAAAAATCACAGAACCAATTAGATTGGAAAGGGCTTCTGAGACCATCGAGTTCTGCCTATGACCCAACACCACCGTGTCAATCAGACCACGGCACTGAGTGCCACATCCAGTCATTTCCCGAACACCTCCTGGGATGGTGACTCCACCACCTCCCTGGGCAGCCCACTCTAATGTCGAATCACCCTTTCTGTGAAGAAATTCCTCCTGATGGTCAACCTAACCCTCCCTGGCGCAGCTTAGGACTGTGTGCTCCCTTCCTGCCGCGGGTCGCCGGGAGAAGAGGCCGCCCCGCACCTGGGCACAGCCTCCTTTCCTGAGGCTGCCGAGAGGCTCCGTTGCGGCCGTTCC